>CM068954.1:57370514-57411871 GCA_035128595.1 Eptatretus atami | reverse complement strand
CATTTTTTTTTCTATGAACAACTGAAACCTTGATAGTTAAGTATGAACCACAATTATTGATTAATGTACGATATCGGCTATTTCATGAAAATCTATCGAATAAATGAAGTTGCGGTAGGCGGTAGAGGCAGTGAGTCGGTTGAGTCGGCTAAAGCCGGGAGCTAATCCGTTCGTCGAGAAGGAACTATATGCTTTATCACCGTTTCTGTTGAATTAATGTTCCAAGACCCTGAAGGGACCCTAAGCCAAAATAGACCAAGAGGACCCAAGACCAGATACCCAATATCCCATTGACCAGATGACGAAGTCCCTCAGACCCAAGACCAAAAGTACCAAGGACCCATTACCAGGACCACGAAGACCCAACAAGTTCCCAAGGACCCAAAAGACCAAAAGTTCACCCCAAAGACCCGAAGACCCAAAGACCCAGAGGACTTCTATACATTAACTTTAACATTTGACCTGACACATATTGACAGATTGAAGTTTACCACCCTTGAATTTGACGTTGACCTTTTTACTACATCAACTAAATTTCAAATAATTATATAGCAATACTAATTTGAGGAACGTTTGTATTATGATGGGTGAAAATTATGCCAACAGCAAATTATGGCATCGTCTCTGCACGAATGTGGAAAGGCGGATAGCGAGCGAATTCTGCAGTACAATTAATATTTAAGGATGTTGTATGACGTGATTCACAACGCCAATATTAATTCATTTCTTGTAATTCAAACATTAGTTCCTAATAAATTAAACCTTCACTGTGCATTGACTTAGTTTACACACACACACACACACACCACACATTTCACACACACACAAACACCCTTCTTTCACCATTCAATGCAAACTCAAGTGTAATTGTCTTTGGCCCCGAACCAGCAGGAGTATATTCTTGGTGGATGAAGTTGGGAAGGTGACCAAAGACAGCCTTTCGAATTTTGTGTTAGGTCTGTTGAGATCGGGCCTTTCAGTGGAGACAACGCTAAAACTGCTCAGCTGGCGGGTATTGCGCTTCCACAAATGCATTTTTGGTTTTTTTTGTTTGTTCATTTCTTATCTTGGTTTTTTGTAAACGTGCTCATGTTATAAATGCATATTTATTTTGCTATGTTTTTTGAGCATTATTTTACCTTTTGTTTATTACTTCTACAGTTCATAATTCAGAAGTTTTATTCCCAATTGCTTGCAATTACTGCATATTTTGTCCTGTTTGCATGTTTTATTCTATAATCTTTTTGTAGTTTTTTATTTAAATTCAATATTGGCATTGCATCTGGGATTTTTACTTACATATTGTTTTTTGGTGATATTGGCTCGTTCTCTTTCTAAAGTGTGAATTACCACTAACCAGTTGCTTGCCACATCACTGACGCACACAAGTTTTAATTGGATCTGGTATATGTTCTTTGCTCCAGTATCTTTGTTTGATGATGAGAGTTTTTTTGTGTAACAGTTATTAGTCACTTATATCAAGTTCTGACGAGTGCATCTGGTTGATATTGTTCATTATATTTGTTCTTTATACTGTTATATTTAATATTATATTTATATTTATTTTTTATATAATTATATGTGTATAGTTGTATTTCTATGAGTTCCCTTCAGGAAACATTCATGCGGATGGAAAAGCATTTCAGCAACAGGCCTGTGTAGTGTTGTTTTGGTGTATTTTACTCGACTTTGTTCCATTTACTTGTCAGCATGGTAGTGTGTAGCATGTTTTTTTTATATTTGGTTTTGAACATATTTTTGCCACGATATTCGGGTTTTTGGATCTACCGCCGGGCGAGTGGAGGTGAGCTTTTAATTGTGATGACAATATTCCCTGCCTTGGCAGCTACACTTTTTTACTTGTGAATGAACTCAGGACTTGAGTTTCACTGGGTTAAACTAGTTTCACTGGAGTTCACTAGGAGTTCACTTGAGTACACCGCATGGCAGCCTATCTAGCACACGTCACTTTTTTGGACTCATGGGTTCGTTACCTGTGACCCTTCTCAGGGGTATTTACAATTCAGCGACGCTCATCCCCTTTTTTGTGGGGCGCTTATTTTCAATGGGCACTTGATCATTTTGGGACCCCAAGTCACTGCGGGATATATTATTTTTGTGGGACATTGACGCCGAATTGGCCCACTTGGTTGATACACCATTTCTTGTTCTTATTACTCTGCCCCGAAGGTGAGGAGGTTTATGTTTACCTCTTTTCTGTTCTGTTTTGTGTTAAGGATATCTCATAAAAGTTGCCAGACTGGTTACATGATTTTTGTGGACAGTTCGGAGTGTAGAAGGATTTGAGCTGGTTCGATTTTTGGTGAAGATCCGATCGATCAGACTATCGATTTTTAAAGTTAGATTCTTTCACCATTGAGAGGATGGGCAAACTTATTATGCTTGATATTTCCTCAAAGGTTGTGAAAACGAATTGGATAACTTTGGGGAAGTTGGTGTTATGACCACGGACAAATTTGATTTGGATTTTGGGCGCGTCGAATTGTGATCGGATAACGGAGATTATTTTATTTTTTAAGTTTGATTTTTCCCCATGAGAGGATCGGGCCACATTGATATAGTACTTGTATAGCATTGATTTGATTTTCAAAATGTATTGATTGGCATTATGTTCTCGTGATCAGGAACTGTATTCGTGGCGGAGTTATGTGCTCTACCGTGTGCCCTTCTAGTTGACTTGTGAGTAATTATCGCACTCAGTTTAACAGTTTGTGGGACACCACTCAGAATGGATGGATGAAGTCATCATTTTCCCGGTGGGTAGAGTCGATACTTCGATTTTCTCGTTTGTTTGTCTCCTTGCTCTTCTTATTTTTTCAATGCTGAGATCAATTTCAAGGAAAGCAGCCATACCTTCTTCAAAAAGGCATCTTTGGACATGGCAATTACAGGTTTTGAACCACTGACCTTCCGATCACGCCAAAATTTGAACCCATTTGATGAAGTCATTCGAGTATGGTTTATAAATTGAATGCCAAAAATGGGTTCGACCCACTTTTTCGCTGGGGGAGACTGGCAACTGAAGGCAGCCCTTTGACCACATGGGCATCAGTAATTATTCTGTTACATATTAATTCAAGTTGAAGTTCGACACATGTTTATATTATTGGTCTATGCTTAACCATCCTAATGCATTGATTGCTCATATTAATTTGATTGATTGTACTGGTGGAGTTTGACACTGAACGTGATATTGGAAAGAAGCAGAAGGAACTTGTGGTTTCTTAGTTATGGAAACCAACGGACCAATTTTTAGGAGAGAGCACGTTTTGATGTTAATTCCAGATTACTGTCATAGTTCTCTCTAAGGACAGAATTGCGTTTGTGTCTACTTGGCCAATTGCACTTAGAGTTACCATGGACGAACACAGGTTGTGATATAACTGACGATATATTGTTTGTCTCTGGGCTTTTTTTTGCCATAGCGAAGCATTAGCTCAGGGAAAAATTTCAGCATTGTAATGGAATTCTCAAAACCACAAAGGAATGGATATTCTCGGGAGGAAGCGTTCGCTTGCTGCTACTTACCGGTTCACACTCATCATCCGTTCCTCGGGCTTTTATAATACTGGTGCATTTCACACTTTATTTTTGGTCAGTCTGGAGATTTCAAGAAGCATCGGCCACAATTTTATTTTTTGCGTTTGGCTTGTGTGGCTGCCATCGGTGTCGTGAGTTGGTTTATGTTGCCATGTTAGTTATATTATGTTTAAGCCATTCATTTTTCAACTGTCTGCATCGAGTAAAATTTGATTGCTCCGAAGGGGCTTCCTGTTACAATTAAAGCAATCTATTTGTTTTTCTTGTTGGTATCAATTAGATTTGTTAGCTAGGAAATAGGGATCATGAATCCTCTCTCCAAGTGGTTGGAAACTTGGCCTAAGCTCTGACAAGAGGATTTGACACAAGGTGGAATGTGTAGATGAATGCTATCGAATTTTCATTGCTATTTTAATTATGTAAGGGAGCGTATCCACTTTTCAGTGGTATTCATTATTTTCAATTGAAAAAGGATTCTCTGAACATTGGTTTCCTAATTGCTTCTTTGAATGCAACTTTCTATGATGCTGCTTTCAACCATTGCCAAACAGTGTTCGATTATTTTCCCCAAAGACAAGGCCACCCAATGGAGTTGTGCTTCTGCAATAGCGTCCTGCTATTTCTAGGGATACATTCAAATTCTCAGGTGATTACTTGTCATTATTTATCCCAATACACAGGCTACTTGATGGTCTAATTTGCACACTGAAAGCGTTGGGCTTTGATTCTGCAAACATATTATATTGTTGCGTTCACGCCGCCGGCGTGCGTCGGCACGTACTCGAGCGGCACGTCGCCACGGACGGACATTTCTGTCGTGACCTTGGACTACGCCGGGAGCCGCACGGGTGGGGTTTACCTCCCAAACCCAGTCCGCTTCTACCCGCGCGAAATAGTATGAATCGCCGAAGTCGATAACCTAAGTTATCGACGGGTACCTACCGAGGGGGTTGCTTACCACGCCAAGGTCGACTTCGGACCGAACGCTTAAGCGGCTTCGTTCTGTGCTTACAGGGTTACCGAGCGGGCTTATCGTCCGACTTTGCGTTCCAATTTTAATACGGGCGTATCACGCCACGCGAACCTTTAGTTAGGGCACGATGGGACCAAACCAAAGGAAAGACGCGCGAATTGGGAACATTTTCACACAGAAGCACATTATTTATATATATTTATTTCAACACGATAGCCCCAACATATACAGCACGTATTATTTACAGCGCAACAGTCAGGTGAATTTATATGGATAAGAAGAACAGTTGACGCAAGAGTTCCGCTAGACGGACCGGCTACACTTACAGTTCTACTTCACCACAGGAACGGCGCAACAGCAGTTTCCCACAAAATAACCGAAAAGACCAAAGGACTCCTGGTGCGGCCGGTCGAGCCCCTCCCGACTCAACTTTCGGAGCCTTCTGCCGCCGGTCCTCACTTACGGACGACTCCTCAACAAGCTCCATGAGGGGAAAGACAGAGAGCTTTCCACACGAAAAGGGGAAAAGACAAGAGCTTTTTGCTTTGACCGGGCCGTGCTCGTTCTTTATAGGCGGGGCCCGCCCTCCACTCCGCCACCGTTTTTATTTTTCGGCTTTCCAACTCCTTCGAAGAGGGTTCCGAAAGAGGGCGTGCCCTCATCGTTCCCCTCCGCGCATGCCGAGGGGGGCGAGGGAAGTTCAGTTCTTGGCGCAAGGGCCAGGGAGTTTCCCAAAAGGGGGCCTCCTTTACATGACCTCTGACGCTTGACCTGCATCGCCCCTCTCCCACTCAAGCGGGGGAGAGCGACGGGGAACAGGCGGGAACCTGGCTCCTCGACAGTTTCCCTTGCGGAATCGATACAGCCGGAGCTTGTTTTGAATGGCGAGTGGTGAAGATGGTTGGTTAGCGCAGTTTTGGAAGGTGGCGTCGTGGCTGAATTGGGTTGTTGTTGCGTCGAGAGTTGTTTAGCGTCGAGGTGTTGGCCGTCGAGGTTGTTGGGCGTCGTGGGTGATGGTGATTGTGGAGATGTTGGTTGTGGCGATGTTTGTTGTGTTTTTGCCACTAACAATAAACAGAAAATGCTATCAAAGATCCGAGCCGAATGATACATTAATTTCCTCTAAACAAGGGTTTTGGGTTAATAACATGTACTTCAGATTACCTACTCAGGGGATGAATGTGGTTTTTGCGATTTCACAGCCGTTTACATCTATATGGAAATTGGTATTTAACCACTGTTGAAGGTTTCTTTGCTTACCGGTTTTGTTGCTGAGTCCTGAAGGGTTACGGTTTAAATATGCAGCCACACTTAATTTCAGATAGACAGTGCAAACAAAAAGAAAGTTTTCCACAACTACCTGCGGGAAATGATCTGACAAATGGTTATGGTTTTTCATTAATTTCAGCTTGTAGCCATAACGCATTAATTTTGAAACCTTTGTTTCCATACGTATATGAGTTATGGATTTTGTTGTAGCATGTTTATGAGATTGATTACAGTATTGTGGATTGCAGTCATTCTTTAATACTTGTTGTATAGGGGGCTATTGCTGTGGCAAGGGAGAGGCATTCCAGGAAAACAGTTCTTCAGACCCTCTTTTCTTTTTAACAAAGGACTGTTGATGAAAAGAGAACTCGTTTCAATTGGTAAAATTGAAAGATAATTGATGACCGATGGCTTCCAAAGTCATGTCTCACTCCATTCTTTGATGTTATCGGTTTAGCAGTAGTTCAGGATAACATATACCAATTATAGCAGAGCAATGACAATTTTGAGTGAAAGCATTGTCATTAGTCACGTACTTTCAACGACATACTGCTTCGATTTCCATTCATTGTCATTCATGTTCTTCATGGTGGTTGGCTTAACGTTAGGTTGGTGACTTAAGCTTTCGGGTCTTGATTTCACCATGTAGACGTTGACTTAACATTGGTGGGTGGACTCAGCCTTGTCTTCCGGCGAGATGATGGGGTGTCACGGCTGCCGGCAGAGTGATGCCAAGGCAGCGCACAGCGCATACGATAATAATAATTGGGGGGTCGATTTACATTTCAGTGCAAACGCCATGCTTCTTGTGTAATCCAATCTAACAATGTTATCTCATGTGCTTCCACCTTTCTTATGATAGTGTGGTGAGATCCCTCAACGATGGAGCTGATTTTGGTGGTTTTACTGATGCATCGAAGACAGGTTTCTGGCCTCTGTCTTCAGCATCTTCAACCACTTCCGGTGACTCTCAAATACAGGCTCACGCTCATCTCTACTAACCGTTTCTCTTTTTTCCACGTTGGAATAATATCCTCAATCTGTTTCAATCTCTCCTATCTCAGAACTTTCAAGATGGCTGTTACTCTTTCTCAGGTTCGACTCATGATATTTTACTCTTATTCATCCCTTAAACCCATGCATTTTCCGGTTATTGACTTTACTCCTCCTTGACTGAGGGAGGTCTCAGCCCATTCACATTCTTGTTTTTTTGTTATCTTTCTGTTTCATTTTCAGTTCTTTCTTCCACTTTTTCAGCCCTTCTTGCTGTGTTGCTGTATTGAGCTTTGTTACCCTATTGTGTACTATTCCTTATTTGCTTCATTATTTCCTTGCCATTGTTCTTTTAGTTGTCCTTGTTGTGCCTATCTATCTACCCTGCTGTTGGGGTCTTTTCCCGCTTTCAATGTATGTTCTTTTTGTCTTCTGTTTGAGTTCTGTTTTCCTGTTCTAGTTGTTCTTAGCTCCCACCACAGACTTGACTTCTGTAATTAAAAATGGCTTAACAGCAGTTGCAAATTATATTCTGTAAGCTGCAGGAATTTCACTTTTCTGTTTTCTTGTAGTAATTATCTTAGAATTGCCTGTTTGAGTATTCATATGCTCTGTGCTTTCCCTTTGGCTCTGTCTTGTGGGTGGGGGAGGTTGGGGAGTGAGAGTAGTTTTTTATTTTAATATCTTATTTGGCATATGTTCTTGTCCCAATTTCCTTTTCAACACAGCAAAGAAATCAGTGTAATCCATAAATCCATTTCTCGTGAGGATGCAATGAAATTATTATAACTGGAGGAGGGGGGATTGGGTGGAAAAAAAACCACCTCGTTGCAGAGCGTTTGGTTGCTCTGAGAAGTTCTCTTGGCTATTTGGACCACAATCCGGGAAGGGTCGCCACTCACAATTACAGTTCCAACATGTTGCATGATTTTTGCCAACTACGGAAGGTTGAAGGTGAGTTACCCACTGGTTCTTAATTCAACAGGAGCGGGATTTGAACTACAGGACCTAGGATCCAAAAACCTGCCAACCCTACCATTAAGCAACCACCCAGGGCATTAAATATTCATGGCTCACCAAGAAACCTTCTTGCCAAAAATTTGTATCTGAAAATTAAATTTTTTTATTTTTTTCAAAAGTTCATTCAAATATGAGATGTTGTATATATTGTGTTCTTCTGCAAGAATATTTCGAACATTCATTCTATTTTTTCTCCAGCCATACAGTTCTGGACCAATTGTACAAACTAATATATTAATATATTATATAATAATATATTATTATATATATTTATATATATTATATATATTATATATCGTTGTTAGATATAGAGTTGTTGAATGGCTATACTAATTGTAAATACAGATATTATTTCAGCATATCCAACATAGTGGCTTGAGTACTTTTTGAGTAATGAGAATTAATTGCTTTTTAACATTCCAGTATCAGAGGTACTTAATTATCAAGACCAACATTGCAGTCGTTCCCAGCAATATATTTGTGTGTTTCAGTTTGTCCTCTTTGGGACTGGTCACCATTTGGGGGGGATGTGAGGGGGCCAATGCAAGCGCCACAATCCCAGGAGCGGATACACTTTAATTAGGATTGTAGATTACCATAATGGATTAAGTAAACTTTGAGGAGAGAAACAAAGGGTTGGGGGCCAACACAAAAAGAAGTTTGAAGGAAGTCAACATACAACAATAACCTGGAGCACATACATTGTAGAAGGCTTCAAAGGAACCTCCAGACAATCAATATAAGTGGGGAGAACAAAGTATTGATACCACTGCCGATTTGCAGGTTTTCCACTTCCAAGGGACGTAAGAGGGTCTTGAATTTTTTATCTGGTACACTTAACTTGTGAAAAGCGGAATCTAAACAAAATCCTGAAATCACATTTGAATGATTTTTAAATAATTAATTTGATTTTATTGCTGAATAAAAGTATTTGATACCATCAGAAAAAAGACTTAATATTTGGTACAGAACCTTTTGTTTGCCATATACAGAGATCAAACGTCATTTCATGTAGTTTCATTAAACAGGTTTGCACGATGCAGCAGGGATTTGGCCCATCCTTCCATTACGATTCTTCTCCAGATCTTCAAGGTTTCGGGGCATGTCGTGGGACACCGGACTGTCAGCTGCCCTAAAGATTTTTCTATTAGGGTTCAGGTGGGGACTGGCTAGGGCACTCCAGGACTTTTGAGATCGCTTCTTACGGAGCCACTCCTTAGTTGCCCTGTGCTGTGTGTTTTCGGTCAGTTGTCATGCTGGAGGATTCAGCACCGCCCTCTTCCAATTTGGCTTCTTTTTGTTGAGGGAGGAGGTTTGTTTGGCAAATCTCGCGATACATGGCCCCATCACATCTCTCCTCATACGGTGCAGTCGTCCACACTGTCCCCTTTGCAGAAAGCAATCCCCAAGAATGTTTTACACCTGGCCATGCTTCCGGTTTGGGATTGGTGTTTCTTGGGATGTTACTACATCTTCTTCATTCCTTCTCCAAAACCCGGCGAGTGGGAGTTATTTAAACCAAAAGCTCTAATTTTGGATCTCAGTTCAGACCCATGCCTTTCTCCCAATTCTCCTCTGGATCATCAAGATGGTTCATTTGACAAATTCAGACGGCCCTGGACAATGTGCTGGCTTGAGCGAGGGGCCTTGGTGCGCTGCAGATTTTTAATCCATGACGGGTAGAGTAGTGTGTTTTCTTATGGTTTTCTTTGATTTATGTGGGTTCCCAGCTCTCTTCAGGTCATTTACCAGGTTCTCTGCCGTGTAGTTTCTGGGCTGATTCCTCACTTTCTCATGTCATTGAGCTCACGAGGTGAGATTCTTTGCATGGAGGGCCCAGACGAGGGAGATTGACTGTTATCTTGAATTATTCCTTTCTAATTTATTGCGGCCAACAGTTGTTGCCTTCTCACCAAGATGCTTGCTATTGTTTCCTGTAGCCCATCCCAGCCTTGGTTGGCAAGTCGTTACAATTTTGTCTCCTGAATGTATCCTTAGACAGCTCTTGTGGTCTATGCCCATTTGTGTGAGAGGTTGGGGAGTTCTAGATTGATTAGAGTCTTGGGACAAGCTGTCTTTATGCAGATAACGCGTTAAAGGTGCATGTTAATACAGGAAATTGAGTGGGAGATGGGAGGGCTTTACTCTAAGACAAAACTACAACAGGAGGTCTGTTATGAGCGCAGTTCTTACTGTTGGGTAGTGTGATCTACTTTTATTTCATAACATAAAATTGCAATGCTTATTTTTAAAAATATACAATTGTTGAATTTTCGGATTTTTGTTTTAGATCTCGTCTTTCACGTTTGAGTGTACCTATGATAATTCTCGTGCTTTGTAGGGAAACTGCAATCCGGCAGTGTTATTTCAATAACTTGTTCTCCCCACTTGTATATATATATATTATATATATATATTTTATATATATATTATACTGGATTATATATTATACTGTTATTATTATTACAGTTCTATATTATATTATTACACGTATATAATATATTATATATATATATATATATTTTATATATTATATATATAATATTATATATATATACTATGGGGATATGCTTACTGTTGTAAGCAATAAAGAACCGTGCTTCCCAGTTTGTCTCGGAGTCAATCCCTGGCATTTTTTTCCATTTATTTGATTTATTGATATTTTCATTTACAGATGTTTTCCGACATTTCTGTGATTTTTCCCAATGGAGCAGCTTCGATGTCCATCGGCGCACAAATTCAGCTTTCTACACCACCCAGAAGGTACCGATCTTTAATATCAGTCAGTGAGTCAGTGGGTCATTGATAAGAATGAGCTTTATATATTAAATGCAAAGCAACCCTTTTCAATACAATTGCTGGTGGTATTATTTGAGGCGTTGTTGAGTCGGTTTAGTTATTGTTGCAAGGAAGAAGGGGTAAATCAGAGGGGGTTTTTAACAAAGCTTTGTTATGAAAATATGGAGAAGTGAAATTAATAATTTGGTCAAAAGGTCAAAGGTCAGCTTCACATAAAATTGTCAATTTACATCCAATTAACCTGAACTTTTAAGAATTTGCATATTGGGTCACTAAATTCGTTCACCGATCAAAAGCGAGAAGGTGATTGTTTTTTCAGATCAAAAGATTAAAGGTTGAGGTTGCCAAAAATCGGCAATTTCTTGAAGGGCAGACTGGGAAGCAGTATTGTTGCGAATCTGGAAGCCATGAGCACTCAACGTACAGGTCCTATAGAACAGTTATACCGGTAAGTATGTGTTTTTAGTTAGGGTCCCCGTCCCGTGTCTAATGGGTAATTAAATGTACATGCGCTGCGAAGTTACTTTGATAGTCAGGGTTTTCTTTTATTTTTAAATCCTCAAAACTACAACAACGCCAGCATCACCCTCACCTTCACCTCGCTCTGGCCGACGCCATGATGGGCGGAGTTCAGGGAGGAGCCTCGTGGCGGCCCGCAACCAATCAGCATGCTACGAGTGAGGTGGCCGCCGCTCAGCCAATCAGACCCCGCGATGGTGAGAAAGGCGGTCCGCGTGATGTCGCCACGCTCCCGGGCCAATCGACGGACTTACCGCTCGTTTTGGCCAGTGACAGGGCGACGAGCGATTCTGCACGCCAAAACCGTCCAGTGAGGGAGAGCGGGGAGGGCGGAGGCATCCCCTCCTCCCCTGGGACAGGGTGAATAAGTTTGCGGCGCGATCGGACCAGGAGGAGAGCTTGAGAGATCCTTCCTCGACAGAGAATCCGCGCAAGTCGGTTGCGCGCCGTGTCTCTGTCGGTGAACAAGGGGAGAGAACTGGGAACGACACGAGTGTGATCGCGTTCGCCTGGCTGAGTGGTGATCACGTTCGCCTGACACGAGTGGTGATCATGTTCGCCTCGATGAGTGGTGATCAATTCGCTGACACGAGTGGGTGATCACATTCAGCTGACACGACGGTGGTTATCACGTTCGCCTCCACGCGAAAGGTCCGTGTCCCGCACCGCCAGCTCAACATACCGCACGAGGCGGACAGGTCCGAGGCAGGCTCTGGTCTTCAGCTCGCTTTCCTCTGAGCTGGAGGCCTCAATAAAGGCTGTGGCACCGGTTCTTGGGTGTACATGTGTGGTGTGTTTGTGGCGCCAGTCTATTAAGTAAAACTGCATAAGTGCTTGTACATAAATTGCTATTCCTTCAGTATTCGGTTAACTCTGCTTCTTGCGTGCTCCCTGCCCCATTAAAAATAATTACTTTTGTTAAATGTATCAGTTCGTTGCTGTGTTTCCTCCATTGGCTTAGCGTGATGCGTGTTGGTGAATTATAAAGGCTGTTGCCGCTGTAAATGTAAATTCGGACTGACGGAACTTCGGCAACCATCGCTCGGTTGCGCCGGTTGGGCACGCTAATGGCTCGACTCGTGCGAGGGCCGTCGAGGTGAATTTCCCGGTAGTTTGGACGACGGTGGGTATTTAGTGTAAATTGGAATTGGCAATCGACCCTACCCACGTGGTCGATCTATTGCGGATCTTCGGTCGATAAGGGACCCGTCGGTTCCGGAGTTGTCCGGGGTGACGACCTATAAATTCCGCGGTGTTCGGTGGAGTCAACTCTGGAGCTCCATCTGCGGTCGTGCTGTTCGGCCGATACCCGGCCCGCAACAGTATAACAGTCAGTGTACAACAGCTACAGTGAAGCATGGGGGTGGATTAATACAAGATTTGTGCTGCATCTCTGCCATTTACATAAAATTGAAAGTACACTGACGACCGACAGCTTCAGACAAATTCTGATCCATCATGCCATTCTCTCAGGAATAAATGTCTTTTGGCTGGGATTCTTCTTTCCAAATATGGTTGAAAAAAAATGACCCCGAGGATATAGCCAATGTGGTTTAAAAAAACAACTATCTGAAACATAAAAGAGGCTGATGTAAGATTAACAGATGCTTTGGCCTGCACTCAGTCCTTATATGAACATCATTGAGGGTGGAGGGTTTGTATGGACAATCAGAAAGTCAAATGGCAACCAAACACTTTGGATGAATTGCGAAAAGTGCTACAGGATAATGGGAACAGCATTCCAAATTCAAACATTGATAAAATGTATGGGAACATGAAAACAAGGTGTCATTTCTATATAAACAGAAGGGCTCACATGGTAAATAGCAATGCACTGATCAACGTATTCCTTTTTTTATATACAGTCATGGCCAAAAATATTGGCACCCTTACACTTTTGTCGAATAATGCACCATTTCTTCCAAAAAATTGTTGAAATCTCAAAATCTTTTGGTATCCACAAATGTATTTCTTTGCAGTGGAACAGAACAAAAACAGCTGAAAAAATTACTAAATCTTAGCTTATTCCACACAGAAATCCTAAAATGGCCTGGACAATATTATTAGCACCTTTTAGAAGTTGTTAACAATAATTACATTTCAAGCACGTGATTCTCCTTTACTTTGGAAATTAACTCACCTGTGGTGAGTTGCAGGTGCCTGCAATATATAAATCACTCATTCAGCCAGTTTGAAAAGAGAAAAGGAGTCATCCGGCAGTTTTGTGTCACTGTGTGTACCGCAATGAGCATGGAGAACAGAAAAAAACCCCACAAAATTGTCTGAGGAGGTCAGACCCAAGAATGTAGCCAAGCATAGACAATCTCAAGGCTACAAGTCCATCTCCAGAGACCTTGATGTTCCTGTGTCCACCATACTCAATGTTATCCAGAAGTTTGAGGCTCATGGCACTGTAGTCAACCTCCCTGGACGTGACCACAAGAGAAAACTCGATCAAAGATTGCAGTGAAGGATTGTTCGAGTGGTGCAGAAAGCATGTCGATCAACTGCCAAACAGAATCAAGCTGACCTTCAGCCACAAGTTACGACAGTTTCAACTCGCACCATCCATCACCAACTCAATAAAATGAGTTTCTCTGGTAGGAGTCTCAGGAGGACCTCACTGCTGAGAGAGAGTAGAGAGACATAAGAAAGATCAACTGGAGTTTGCCAAAACACACCTGAACAAGCCAAAATCCTTCTGGGAGAATGCCCTGTGGAAAGATGTGACCAAAATAGAGCTTTTTGATAAAGCACCTCATCTCTATCAGGTCAGGTCAGGTATGGAGCATGCGCCAGAACAGCGCGTCGCTGCGTCCACTTTCCGCCGTACTCCAGGGCCTCCGTCTGGCCATTCCCCAGGCAGATGCCAGGCCCATCCCATCTCCTTGAGATGCTGGTCAACCTGCTGCAACCACGAGGCACGTGGTCGGCCCACTGGCCTCCTCCACTCACGAGACTCCCTCGCTGAGAGAATCTGCTGAGCAGGATCAGCGTCAGGAAACGAGCCACATGTCCATACAGCCGCAACTGACGCTCACGGACTATGCAGGTAACAAATCTCATCCGAGTCTCTCTCAGCAACGCTCGTTGGACACAAAATCCGACCAGCGATAGCCAAGGATTCTCGAAGAGACCTGGTACAAAAGGAATTAAGTCTCCGTCTCAGATCCTTGGTCAGAGTCCAAGTCTCGCATCCATAGAGCAAGACTGGAAGTACCAAGGACCTGAAGACTCGGACTTTCGTCCTCCCGCACAGGTACCGGCAGCGCCACACCCCATGATCCAGTGAATCCATGACTCCCCAGGCCCGACCCAGACGTCTATTGACTCTCTGACTCACAGCCAGCAGAGACATGAATATCACTGCCAAGGTAAGTGAATCTCTCCACGACCTCAACATCCTCACCACAAACAGACACAGACAGGACAGCAGCATCCAAGATGTCACCGAAAGCCTGGATCTTAGTTTTGACCCAAGAAACCCGTATCCCAGCGGCTCCGACTCCTCATTCAGCACCTCGAGGGCCCCCAAAAGGGTATCTAAAGTCTCCGCAAAGATGACTGCATCATCTGCAAAATCAAGGTCCGAGATCTTTACATTCCCAAACGATGCACCGCAGCTTGATCTCTCCGACATCCTCCCTAAAATCCAGTCCATACAAGTGCTGAAAAGTGGTGGGGCCAGTACACACCCCTGACGAACTCCAGTAACAACTGGAAATAAGTCAGAGATGGTACCACCACACTTCACAGCACTCTCATTACCAGAGTAGAGTTCAGACATCAGATCGATCAGTTTTGATGGCACCCACGAAGACCAAGAATCTCCAGAGGACATCCCGATTCACTGAATCGAACGCTTTACAGAGATCAACATAGGCTGCAAGCAGCCCCTGCCGAAACTCTCGTCTGCGTTCGGTGAGGACACGAAGAGCAAGGATACGGTCAATCGTTGACCTCTTGGTGTAAAGCCTGACTGCTCTGGACGCTGGTGCTCAAGCAGATGGTGGCAACCCTATTAAGAATTATCCGGCAAAGAACCTTGCCCGGCACTGAGAGCAGATGTCACCCCTCGTAGTTGTTGCAGTCTTGCAATCACCCTTCCCTTTCCAGAGAGGAACAACAAGCCCCTCTTCAATCGGTTGGGATGATGCCTGTGTTCCAGGCAGAGCACAAAACTGCATGCAACGACACGAGTGCAGCATTTCCACCAGCCTTGAGAAGTTCAGCATAGATGCCACAGATCCCTGGAGCTTGCCCTGTTCAACTGGTTCACCGCAGCCCGTGTTTCCACAAGCGAAGGTCGACCCCAGTTGATTCGAGGGTCAGCAACAGGGATTGTAACACCATTGACGTCCAACTCGACAGCTGGTGGATAAGCCTGTACAACCGCTCAAAGTAACCGGCCCAGCAGGCCTTCACTTCAGACTCCTCTGTCAAGAGCCTACCACTCTCTGCTCTTACTGCAGTACTCCGAGGATGGGCTTGGATGAACGCAATGCGCGAATTCCCCTGTAAGCGGGACGAGAATCACCTGTCCACAGGTGATGCTCTACCCCTCACAGATTCCTCGCACATAGGCCTCCTTGTCCACCCTCAGTGCATGTACAGTTTTACGCCTCAGCTCCCTGAACAGCTCAGCTCTGCCATTCAGCCTGGCCCTGCGACTCTGTCAATGGTATCCAGTGTCCCTGAGAGACAAAATTCTTCTTTGCCCTGCGGTGATTCCAAGACATCCACCGGCAACATCAAGGACGGTGGTCTTGAAGGCACTCCACAACTCTTCAGGACCCCCCAAAGCACCCAGACCCCCAAGTTCCACTCAGCCTGTTCGCAAACTCCTCAGCTACTCTCTCATCCCTGAGCTTGCCAACATCCAGCCTAGGCTGGATGTACCATTCTCCAGATTTCAGTGCAGCTTTAGATGCTACAACAAGTCTGTGGTCAGATTGAGGAACTGAGCACTCCGGTAGACCTGCATTCTGGATCATCCTCCAACGACCGTCAATGAGGACATGGTCAATCTCCTTTGCCACACCGCCAGCGTTGGATACCAGTACAGCGATGAGCTTGTGGGCGCTGAAACCATGAACCAGCCACCCTAAGTCCATGACTTCTTGCAAAGTCAAGGAACTTAGTGTTATTCTGGTTAAGTTCCTGACCCATGGGACCAACACACACCTCATAACCATCCCTATCATTTCCAGTCGATGCATTGAAATCCCCCAAGACTAGAAGTGTATCTCGTCTGGGGCACTGATCAACCACAGACTGAGCGTGGCGTAGAATGCATCCTTCACGGTGAGATCACTCGCCTCAGTCGGAGCATAAACAGAGACCAGGGAAATGACACCTAAGGAGTGACGAATCCTTAATCTCAGAATACGCTCGTTGACCGTGTTACCTCAATTATCATTGGGGTCAGCTTATGGACACAGCTACAGCAACTCCTTGGGTATGGTAACCATCAGAGCGACCAGACCATAGTAGGTGTAACCACCACCATTATCTCGCCACAATCCGGTCTCCGAACCTCAGAGAGAGCTGCAATCCCGATGTCCAAATGCTTGAGCTCAGATGATAACAGAGACAGTGATCATCCTCTCTTAGGATAGGACATTCAGGCACCCACCCGAAGGGACCACCTCAGGTTAACCCAAGGAGACCGCCGTCTGTGGACGACACCTCAGCACCACTCCGACACACTCTCCCGCAATCTGACCCAGGGATGTTACCCCGGTTTCCCTCCTATCATCAAAGATTGGGGTCCCGAAGCTTTGCCCCAATCCCGTCATCCGGTGAGCTGCCCTGCGAAGGAAGCGCACAGGAGGTACTCCCACGGAGTGGGTTTTCAGATTTTTTGCGTTTTTGTGTTTTGCGGATGAAGGGTTTTACGGTGGCCGGAGTGCAAATCCTGCCACCAACCTCCTAATAAAAAAGTAACCCAACTGCAGGAGACGTCCGCAGACACAGTGGCACTAGATATGGATGGCCGTTGGCTCACAAGAGCTCCTCCGCCCTCATCTCTATGTTTACGGAAAACAAAATGAAGCCTTCAAAGAAAAGAAAACCTTCCCTCCAGCAAACATGGAGGAGGTTCAGTGATGTTTTGAGGTTGCTGTGCTGCCTCTGCCACTGGGTGCCTTGAATGTGTGCATGGCATCATGAAAAAGATTAGCAAGGCATTTGGAGCACAATGTTCAACCCAGTGTCAGAAAGCTGGGTCTCCGTCGAGGTCATGGGTTTGCAGCAGGACAATGACCCCAAACACACTTCAAAAAGCACCCAGGAATGGTTTAAGATAAATGCTGGACGTTCTGAAATGGCCAGCAATGAGTCCAGATCTAAATCCCATTGAACAACTGTGGGAGATCTGAAAACAGCAGCTGGGAGAAGCATCCTTCAAATCTGGGAGAACTGGAGCAGTTTGCACAAGAAGAGTGAGTCAAACTGCCAGTAGAGAGGTGTAGGAAGCTCATTAATGCTATAGGAAGTGCTTGAGTGCAGTTATTTTGTCCAAAGGCTGTGTGTGTACTAAATATTAATTTTAGGGTGTCCATAATATTTTCAATGCCATTTCTTTTTATTTTCTGATTTAAAATGTGATATTAAGTTCTGAATCAAAAGCAAAGGTTTTGTAATATTAAAAGTGAAAGAAAGAATTATGGAGAGAAAATCCTTTTGTCAATTTCAACATATTTTTGGAGAAAATTGTGAGTTATTTGAAAAAACTGCGAGGGTGCCAATATTTTTGGCCACGACTGTATATTTTCTGTAATAACACATTGCGTAAGTATTACAAACAACTCTATTCCCAATTCCTCATTATTTGTGCATATCCTGTGTATGTCCCCATAATTATTTGCAATACTGTGTATGTATACGCATACATAAACACGTTTACTGCAATGCGAAATGTGGTCAAATAAATTATTTTACTCACAGCTGGATTGAGTGCATTATACAGCAACCCACTGAGCTCCCTGCTGTCTGTTTATCCTCCAAAGTGCAATAATAAGATGTATAACATGACGTAAAGCAGCAGTTTTGCTTCTATGAAAGCTACTTGATATGCAGGATGTACAATACTTCACATGCATACATTCAAATCACACATAATGTAGACACAAGACTGGAGTAGTGACACGCATTTTATGTGCATATTAATTATTTATAGGAAGTTGTTCTCGTGCAAACGTAGATGGTGATGTATAACCCTGCTTACTGAGTGTCTGCAATGCAGAAAGAGTATCGAGTCTTGCTTTTGCTAGTTATAGCAGACGCCTTTTTATAGGGTGAACAAAACATGAGAGGAGGGGTATTGAATAGGTGTAGACGTCCAAGTCCATTCGATTACTGGTGTTGGAGTAGTGACACGCATTTGAACAGCTGTCTTGAACAGCTGTCTTGAAACCCTGGAGGGAAGGATGAGATTGAAGAGAATATGGAAGTTGATTCCACAGGTGGGGGAAAAGAGGAATGAATGAGTCGGGGTAAGCAGTGATTTTTTTGGCTCTGGAGTCTCTGAAGGCTTGTTCTTGGTTAGTTTTGCTCTTTTGATGCTTTCCTTCAACATCAATATTCCTTCTATTTTTTTTATTCAACCTCTTCCATGCTACAGTTGCAGATGAAATAATCAGGACAATAAGAGCAACCACACACAGCACAGAATCTAATAATAGATGAAAATAGCAAGCCAGATGTATGACAGGGAGAGCTACAATTAGCAAATTAAAAGAAGTGTTCTTAACAGCCACAAAACGACACCATATGGAACTTAATAAATACAATAACTATAGAAACATTCATGAGGCTTTGAAATGAATACAATTTGAAGTATTATCAGTGCTTGCAAAGAGGAGAAGTGGAACCCATGGGAAAACCATAAAAATGACAGTTTCTGCTTTTGATGAATAACAGCTTGAATCAGTGCGAAGCTAAATGGACATGCTATGTTATGTATATGGAATCTGCAAGGTGTGTGTGTGTGTGTGTGTGTGTGTGTGTGTGTGTGTGTGTGTGTGTGCACTTTACCCCGCAAGCATAGCGTGGGGTTTAGCAATTGGTTCACTCAGTATGTCTATCAGTCTATTTCTATGATCGAGGAACTAATTCATTCCAATTTAATTTTACATTTTGAGCATTAATCAGAACACAAATCGGAACAAGAACCTACATTTTAGCAGTAAATTTAAATTTGACAAATTGTACGGAATCTCACCCCGAGCGAGCATGCGCACAGCACGGTAACACAATTGCTTCAGTCTGTCTACCTGTCTGGCAGTCAAACAAAATTGAAAATTATTCCAAACAGGAAACATTGTTTTTAGGGTCATCATAAAGAACACAAACAACAGGCATGAATAACTGATTTAACGTATTAAATAAGGCTGGAAAATCTGGAATCTGGAAAATCTCTGGAAAATCCTCTATATCTCTTTGCCGATGACTCCACTCTCTGCCGTACCATCTGTCATCCCTCAGGACCGGCAAGCAGCAGCTTCTTCGCTCACTGCAGATCTGGATAAAATCACAAACTGGTCCAACACATGGAACATGTCTTTCAATCCAGAACAAATCTCACACTCTCACTATGTCTCTTCGAAAGGACCGTTTAGAAAACCCCCCCATCCACTTTCTCAACAAACCTCTGGAAGAAGTCTTTTCTTTCAAGCTTCTGGGTCTCACTATCTGCCATGACCTTTCCTGGAAAGTCACATTTCCAACCTCGCCTCAAAAGCCAGTCGCCGACTGGGATCCTCCGTCGTGCAAAGTCCTTCCTCGGCCTCTTGAGCTCCTGACCACTTACAAAGCTTTTGTCCGTAGCCTGATGGAGTACTGCTCTCCCTCTGGGCTGGTGCTCCTGCCTCCCACCTTTCTCGGCTTCACGCTGTCGAAACCAGGGCATTTAGGATCATCGGCATCTCCCGCAATGAAGCTGAGTCTTTGGGCCTCTCACTCAATCACCGCAGGTTGGTCGGTGGCTTTCTGTCTTCTACCGACTCCTCTCCAGCCTTGCCCCCCCTGCTCTCTCTGCCATTTGTCCCACCACATTTGCACAGGGCGCTCAAGGTCCGCAACAACCCCCTCTGGTAAAACTACCAAAATCATGAACCACTGCTCACCTTCACTCCTTCATTCCTCTTTTTTCCCGCCTTTGGAATAAACTCCCTCACTCTATTCTTTCCCATTCTTCCCTCCAGGCTTTCAAAACAGCTGTTCACCACCACCTCTTATCATCCCCCATCCAAACCTCGATCTTTTCTACCCCCGATAATCCACCCAAGCCCACTTCCTTCAATTCCCCTGCTTTCCTTCCTGAAAGTCCCTGTAATGTCCATCTTCTCTTCCCATGTTCCCCGTCCCATCCCCATCCCTCTCCCTTCCACAGATCACCTAAGTGGTCTGTTCCCCACTGTTTTGTCCCTTCCACTCCCGCCCCTCTTGTCTCATGCCCCTTGCTGTGCGTTGTGTGTTAGCTCTCATACGAGCCTCGACATGGTATACAAAAAAAAAAAAAAAAGGCAGTGTAAAATATAGTGCATCTGTGGCGGTAAACTTCCAATTGAATGCTGTGTTTACTTGACAGCTTTAAAACTTTTATTTTATTTCAAATGAATTATATGTTTGAACACTCTATAATACAAATTGCTTTGTCTGCACTTCCAAAATCCTTTAGTTTAGTACTTGGGCAAAATTGTATGCTGTCTCAACCAATCAAATTTGCCATGTGATCTGACCCAGACGAAAATGCTATAGTTATAACTATAGTATATGAGAGTAGTACTCTCATATACTATAGTTGGTAACAGGTCCGACTACAGTAGTCTGCAGAGAATTACTACAGGAGAGAAATGGGGAGGGCAGAATAACAGCGAGATTCAGACAAATATGGAGGTGCTTCGCGATACAACCACAGAGATAACATTGTCCAAAACAGCTGTTTGTTTCGTGCATCTTTTTCTCAAAGTTCGGTCTAAAATCGTAAGTTTATCCAAGTAAGTAGAGTTGACAGAAGTTTCAGCTCTGGACTGTTCTTTTGAACCCATCGGCTTAATATGGTTGCCATCGCACCGGTTATTCAAAGTTCATGAACAAAGCTAATGTAGATCATGCTAGAAAACACAAATAAAGAGTTGAAAAGACTTTTCTCAAGACTGTGAGGTAAGGTGTTGTATGAACTTTCTAGTTGATAATGTGATGGAGGGCATACATATGTAAAGATAACAAAATGTGTTATAAGGATTATTTATATAAATGCATAGAAAGGAAAGTAAACATCTATAGGTAAGGCTGTATGCTATGGGTAGAGAGTTTGAAAAGATTGCATTGCTGGATTGGCTGACTGTTTGGACACAACTGATGTTGTGGACCTACGGATGTGGATCCACAGCCGAGGTTGTGAACCCACTGTTTGGAGAGGTTTTGGGTTGAAAGAGTCAAATCCTGAATGAATAATGGAGCCCAACTAATGATTCATATTGAAGTTCTTACTTGAGGGGTACAACTATTTATAGTTTTGCTTTTAAAATTAAGTTAATTTTTGGGTCTTGTGGAATTAATACCACAAACATTAAAAAATATATATTAATTAATGCATTTGGAATAGCCATCACTGTTCAACAAATAATTATAGATTTTCAAGGCAAAGTTTTATCTGAAAAAAAAAATCTCCATCAAAAAGTTATTCTCTGAAAATAAAAAAGACATTTTTGAGTCAAAAACACGACTTCAGGAAACACCAACTGTTTGATTGGCTTAAAAGGGAACACCAACCGGTGTGAAGAATGCATGACTGGCAGGTGACTACAAACGTTAAATGACTACCATCTGTGCTGAGTTTGACTCCATGTTAAGAGGTGGGGGGGGGGTCGGAATAAGTTTTCAGCAAAATATTTTTAACTTTACATGGATGTTTTTAAAATTTATTTTTGCCTTAGATTTGAATGCATTGGACCTATCAGCTTCAACAATTTTGCGGACGACCCCAACGGATTACTAACCATGACAAATTGCTCTCAGGAAATTAAACAGGGCAGATATAAAACTGGGACTCCAACAGATTGTTCGAAAGGATGTTTTCAATACGAAGCCAAACCAGCACCTCCAGAATCCAACAAGGTCGTCTCCCTTGGAGCCAAGCCTCATTCGTCCTCATTTGGAATCAAGTGTTTAATTAAATAAACGCGTTTGCTGTGATCGCACGTGCTCACCGTTCCCTCGCTGCCATTCCAAGCTGTTCGCTGCAGCTGCTGTGCAGGCATCCATCAGGAGGCACCAAGAACTGCGCACGTTTGGCCGCAATCATCAATGTCTCACCGAATGGGATCTCACAGCGAGGGGCAGCAGGCAGCACTGGCAGAGAAATGCGTGCAAATATTGGCCAACATTCCAGGCACCATGCCAGCCTTGCGAGGATTTTTAACAAGTGCAGATCACTTGCCTGCAATATGCTGTGATAATCCTCTTGATCAATTTACTCAAAAGTTTAACATCACCATAAAGTGTATAAAAGGGTTTACAATGAGAATAACTGCAGTATTCTTAAACAACCATTTTTGCTTTTCTATGGATGAAGGATGATAATTTAATTTTAAACTATAACCTATTGTTGACAAATATGACAGGGTGGCCTGACAGTTGCTTAGCCCTGCAAAATTTAAGTCCAGATATAATGACCAACTCTTTGTGGGGCTTCATCAAGGAGAGTGTCGACAATCCGGTGCAGGACGATTGAAGAATTGCACACTGCGCAATTTTTTTTGCACAAGTGACTCCACAAATGCTACTCAAGATGTTTAAGACGACTTGACCACAAATTCAGTGGTGCAAAGAGAATGATGGAGCACATTCAGATACAATGACTGATTCGTTATTGTAAATACTGCACAAATAAAACCTGTATATTGAAAGATTTTAAGAAGGAATGCTTTACTTGGGAAGGGTAAAGCGACTTTCAGGTTACCCAGTACGTACAGTATTTTGTGTGTCTGGCTGCTCAAAACTCAACAACGATGGGCAGTGCTGCATCAGAGCCAAAATTGCACGAAATTTTGTTCCTCCTTCCAGTTGATATTTCCTTTAAGATTGAGCGAGGTTGTATGATTCACAAATTAATTCTGACTCAAAATAGAGCCAACGTGGAAAACTGATGTGAAGAGTATGTCTGTTGGATACTCTATTAATGCGCAAACAAAAGGTGAATAGTATGACAATTTCAAAATGAACGCTCATAACAGATGCTCTGTGATTTTTAACACCTCTTCTCCAATATTGTTCCCTCTGCTCACTCGTTCCTCCGATCCTCCATATATCCTCCAGGATGCACATGTTTTTATTTTTAGTATACATTGTCGAAGCTCTTGATGCAGCTAAAGCATAGAACAGACCGGGATGTAACATAACAAAATGAACAGTATAAAGAGAGGGGCAAAACAGACCAACAGCAGGGAGGAGGGACAAAATAGAGGGAGATTTGGAGAAATAAGGGATGTGGGGAAGAATGAATGCTCGGTGATCCTCCAGTAACCCTCTCCTAATTGAACTTCCAAAATCTAGGCTGACTGCACACCTCAACTCGTTTACTCTGAGCTTCTCCTGTTTATGGAACCACCTTCCAGAATTTGTTTTGTCTTACTCGTCCCTTCAGGGCTTCAAGCAAGAACTGCACTGCCATCTGTTGTCATTCTCAATTCTGACCCCTGATCGTTATTACAACCATTAATCTTTTCCTAATCCAACTATCTTACTTCCCAGTTTCAGTGTTTCCTTCCGTCCTCCCTTTCCTCGTTTCCTGTTCGTTCATTCCCTTGATGTTTGTCCAACTGTCAGTTCTACCTTGCTCTTCCACGAGCCTTGATCCTGTAAAGAATGAAAAAGATTTTACTCCACACTGAAGTGACCAGAGATTAAAATTAGCTCTCCAGATTTATATCAAGCAGAGTCAAAATAAAAGTATAATGGAAGCATGCCGATTCCCTGGCACAGGAATGATTAAGTAAACAATCAACTTAAAGATGAAAAAAAACTTTTTCATGACTGAAGTCATTATGTTCCATTGTACTGCTCCTAACAATAGCCTTCTCAAGATTTGATGATCAATCAGAAAACGGCAGGAAATTATGCGTAAATTATATGCTTGTGTCAGTTGTTCTTCTTGATGGGTGTGCCCATACTTGATGTGACAATGACTTGAAAGAAAGCCTGGTCTTGGCTCCACATTTCCAAAGCAGCAGTTCATTCAGCTTTGAGAAGGAATCAATTGAGGAAATTGAGTCTTTTATGCCCTGTGGGAATGGGAACACCTACTGGCAGCAGAAAGAAAATTGCCTCGTTTGGAAACGAGGGGCAAATGTGAAGCTTATTTGAAAATGCTGATACAAGATTTGAATTAGTGAGGCTACAATTAGGATGGTAATTGTTTTGTCGTACATTATGCGCACACTATTTTTCACAAAGGTCAATTTTACCCAGCATCGTTAGGATGTGTAAGTAATAAGAGGATCCAATTTTTTTTGAGGAGCGAAGGGATTTTCAAATAATTCACCACAATGATCATATTTATCTACTCTGAAAACCATTAAAAATTTAGCTTTCATATTACAGATACGATTCCTCATGACATTATCTCAACATGATTAGATCACGGTTGTGATCGGCTGAATTATTTTGCCATGGCAATCATCTCAGGAACTTGGTTTCTGTACGCAATATTTCAAAAACCGTTGAACATTTACGTTTTATGTTGCAGATATCTATTCCTCATGACACTATCTCAATCGGATTGGATCATGGCGGTGATTGGCTGAAGTTTGTTGTCATGTCAATCATCTCGGTAACTTTGCTTGTGTACGCGATATTTCAAAAAATGTTCAAGATTTGGATTTCATATTACACAGATCGATTCTTCATACCACCTAAAAGTTGGGGGACTGAGAGTATCAACCCCTTTTATTATTCCCACAAATGTTGTCTGTCATGTGAAAATGATTCAAAATCTGGTGCAGAGATAGACAATGGTCTGAGGTTGATCCTGATGGTCTTGATCTTTGACCTTAACCTCCAATGGATGACCTTGACCTTCTTACATTGACCTTAAGTTTCACATTCCAGTGTGGCCACAATTTTTTTGTCTTTGGTTTCTAACATGTTTTTTATAGTTCAATACAAGAACAATTTCAGGTATTATTCTATCGTTTGCAATTAATATTATAATGTATTTGCAAGTTTGCAATTAAAATTAATAACACATTGCAAAAAAATATATAAGGCATTCCTTTTTTTTTGTCTAAAAAAATCTAGTCTCATGAAAGAGCAACATAACAGAGGTCAAAAAGGCAACAGACTGTAAAAACGATAGTGGGGTAACAGGTATATGCAACAAGCAAGGGAATGAACAAACAGAAAAAGAGGAAAGAGTGAGCAATGGAAACATAGTAACCTGCTCGAAGAGGATTGGGTTGAGGGGAGGCAGAGGGGGTTAATTATGGTATAAAAAGATCGTGGTAGGGGAGGAAAATGATAAGATATGCTGGTCTACCACCAAGTTGAAGACTTGGAGGGAATAATGGGATTCTACTGCCTCACAAAGGTGGTTCCAAAAACGTGAGAAATGAGGAACAAAAAAGTGGAGTTAGAAAAGCCTGAATTTTTTTTTCACCAAGTGGGAGTTCCTGGAAGAACGTGTGCATTCTTGAGGAATTGCATAGAGTTGGAGGCAATACTGGAGGAAAGGTTTATAAAAAAAGAATCCAGATATCTTAGTGTGATGTGAGAGCAACAGGCCTTGTGCTTCTGCCTTATCAAGAAAAATGACAATGATGTTGAGAGCTTTATATTCCACATAATCCACAAGAGGACCAATGTGATTTGCAAATCGGGAAGGGGGGGGGGGCAGGGGGGTGGGAGTGAGTGGAGAAGAGGGTCCAAAGAGGGAGAGCAATACACTCCATTCAGCTCGAACAAAGGTCTTGTTGGTTGTGGGTACTAATTTTGCAAGGAATTACTTGGAATGATGGGAGATGCCCACTCTGCATCTGGCTTTGTCAGCTAACTTTGACATGTGGTCAGTTGATGGTGAGGGCTAAACTTTGAATAAACTGAACCTTTTCCAGTGGCTAACCATGGAAATTAAGGTTAATTAATTCAACTAGAGGTTAGCTAGAAAGATTGTCATTACCAGGTCCATCGTCCCAATATACCATTATTAGTCCCCTATTGGTTTCACCGGAGGGGACTATAGATTTGCCATCCATCCGTCCATCCATCCATCCCACCTGTGGTTTTTCAGACTTTTTCCCCATGCCCTTTAACATATTCAACTGAAACTTGGTACATGGCTTTATTATGATAAGTTACAGAACAAGTTTGAGTTTCAGGGTGTTTCGTCAATTGTTCACTGCCCTTTTTGAACTTAGAAAATATCACATTGTAGGGGACATGCATTGCAAAGCAATTCTCATTGTTAAAGATGTGAGTTGAAAATTTCAGCGTTTGGTCAGACACATGGAATAGTAGAAGGCCTTGGCAGCAATACCTTCGCTGGTTGTTGTGGGTTAAATTCAGGCCAAATTTCATGGTGGCAGTTGAAGTTGCCATCGATGAGTAAGAGTGAATATTTGGATGCTAGTCGATTCATGTTTACAGAAAGAGAGGTCAATATGGAGTCTAAACGTTCAGTGGTTATCGAGAGGAATACTTAACCAGAGGTATTCCAGTGAACTTGTAGCGGGGATCCCAGACACCTGACCATTAGGAATGGAGTTCTTGACATAGACATGAACACTTTCATACCACAGGAGGCACCTGTCAAAACAGAAGAGAGAAAAGCCAGGGAGAGACAGAGGGTTGATCAACATCATGTGAAAGGAACGTTTCAGTTGAGGATATAATGTCTGGAGTTGTGGCAGTAAGGCTAATGGAGAGATCAGTGATATGAGAATGGAAACCTCAAATGATGGTGAATTGCACTGTTAGAGAGGGGGGAGGAATAGGAGTTGAGGGGACAGGGGGAATGGGCAGAGGGTAGGAGGTGTGTTCTGGTGGGGTGGTGGGTACAAAGCTGGGGGCGAGGAGAGATTTATTTTAAAAAGGAAAAGAAAGGAGGGTAAGAGAGACAAGGGATTTCAGAAGCAGATGAGAGAAGAAAAAAAAACAGGGACAAAGAAGGATTAACAGATCCGAATGTGGCATATGTAATCATGCAGCTGGACAGGAACGCACAAACCCAGCACAAAACACATGCGAAGTTACACTAGGAGATTTGTAAATGCACTTGATAAATCGATTCATATCAGAGATGGTTAAGCAAGACAGAGATGGATTAACAAGACAAAAATGAGTAAACCACACAATTGTTTTCCACCAAAAGTTAGGAGTACAGCTTTTATCATGAAAATGGGCGAGAGATTAAGATGATTGATAACAGAAGAGAAAAAAAAGAGACAGAGATTAACCACTCTGAATGAGGCCTATGTATCACTCAACTTGGGCAAAGACACACAGACCCAGTGCAAAAGTACATTTAATGGTACCATGCTCAACGAGACACATACAGTGCTTTCAGAAAGTATCCACACCCCACGACTTTTGTCACATTTTCTTGTTACAGCCTGAATTTAAAATGGATAAAATTTAAAAATTCTGTTACCGATATACACACAATACCCCATAATGAAAAAGTGAAGAGATGTTTTCAGAATTTTCTTACAAATGAATAAAGGATGAAATGTCTTGCATCAATAAGTATTCAACCCCTTTGCTATGACACTCAACATTGAGCTCAGGTGCATCCAATTTCCTTTGTTCTTTTCAAGATGTCTCGACAACTTGATTGGAGTCCACCTATGGCCAATTCAATTGATTTGACATGATTTATAAAGAAACACACCTTTCTATATAGGGTCCCACAGTTGGCAGTGCAAGTAAGAGCAGAAACTCTACCATGAAGTCCAAGGAACTGTCCGTAGAACTCCGAGATAGAATTGTGAGGAGGCTTAGATCTGGGGAAGGGAATAAAACAATTTATAGAGTGTTGAAAGTTCCCAAGAGCACAGTGAGCTTCATCAATAGGAAAAGGAAAGAATATGGAACTCCCCAGACTCTTGCTAGAGCTGGCTGTCTGACCAAACTGAGCAACTGGGCAAGAAGGACCTTGGTCAGGGAGGTGACCAAAGACCCAGTGGCCACTCTGAAAGAACGACAGAGTTCCTTGGCTGAGATGGGAGAACTTGCCGGAAGGACAACAATTTCACCCGCACTTCACAAATCTAGGCTTTATGGAAGAGTGGTCAGACGGAAGCCACTCCTGAGAAAAAGGCACATGACAGCACACTTGGAGTTTGCAAAAAGGCACATGAAAGACTCTGAGAGCAAAAGGCAAAAGATTTTGTGGTCTGATAAGATGAAAATTGAACTCTTTGACCTGAATGCAAAGGGCTACGTCTGGTGGAAACTGAAGACAGCTCATCACCCATCGAAAACTCATCCCGACCATGAAGCACGTTGGTGGCAGCATCATGCTATGGGGATGCTTTTCAGCGGTAA
This sequence comes from Eptatretus atami, assembly GCA_035128595.1. Lineage (NCBI taxonomy): Eukaryota > Metazoa > Chordata > Myxini > Myxiniformes > Myxinidae > Eptatretus > Eptatretus atami. The sequence continues at coordinate 57,383,190 of CM068954.1, read as the reverse complement.
AGGCGCTGTCACACCTTGAAGATTTAGCCAGCAATGGCAACGTATAAAAATGTATGTAAAACGTTGGCGTACGCTGAAATTTTGATTTTTTTTTTAAGTTTTGGTCGTATTCATAACGTATTAGTAACGGGCACAGAACGTTTCGTTGTCTTATAGCTAACTTATCCAACGAATGCTTAGCCTGTTGTCGGCGTTCACAACCTATGCCCAACGATAGTTTAACTTAGGCATAGCGCGCTGCACGTACGCCGACGAACTCGTGGCGTAGCCTGTTAAAAACCTGCCGCACGCCGATTTAAATCATAACCGCCTAGAATTGGAAGTGTCAACATCGCAGTCACACCTTGACGATTTAGCCAGCATATGCCGACCTATGAAAAATGTCTCTAAAACACTGCACACGTCGAATACGGTATGGGTAAGTTGTGTATACGTTAAGAGCACGCTGAAAAACGATGAAGTACGCTATCATATTTCGTGGTACGTTTAGTACGTCGTGAAATTTCAAGCATGCTGAAATTTTACGACATACTCGCAGTATGACTAACACGTTCCGCTACGCTGGGAATAAGTTGTAGGCACGATATGCGATCGTTGACACACGTCGACACAAGTTCCTTGTAAGTTACTCATAAGTCGAAACACGTCGAGGTAATGTTTACCATACCCGAAACTTATTTTCTCCGTCAAGGCACATTTTTTTTTCTCCTTGGCTCCTTGAAGGCACGTGACAAATATGTGAAGTTGTTGTTGTTGTTGTTGTTTTTTATTATTATATTATTTTAGTCTATCACGAATTTTAAAATATATTCGGACATTTGCTTTTAAGTTTCGACGTCGACGTGACAATATCCTCAAACAGAAATATTCACAGAGGAGGAACTAAGAATAAGACATGAGCAAATTGAAGAGGCAATCGACGTGACGTAACGCACGTGACAAAATATCGAAGTTATTGTTTTTTTTTGTTTTTTTTGAACGCTGCTAATACGCCATTATATGGTAGCTGTAAATTAGAAACACGTTCAGTAAGTTCTGTGTCGTCCGGAAGACGTCAATCAAATACGCTACATACGTCAATATGCGTTGGAGGTAGTTACACATAGGTTCAAAGCACGTTACTCATAGGTTGGAAATAAGTTTTGGGTAGCTAAGCATTACCTCGACGTGTTTCGACTTATGAGTAACTTACAAGTAAGTGTGTCGACGTGTGTCAACGATCGCAATACGTGCCTACAACTTATGGCCAGCGTAGCGGAACGTGTGAGTCATACGCTGGCATACATCGTAAAATTTCAAGCATGCTAAATTTGAGGACAACCGCAAAGTACAACGATGAAAGCCAGGTACTACGATGTATGGCAGTGTTTTTCAGCGTGCTTTTAACGTATACAAACTTACCATAACGTATTCGATGTGTGCCGGCGTTTTAGCCCAATTTTGTAATACATCAGGCCATACGTTGGCTAAATCGTCAAGGTGTGACAGGGCCTTAAGGATTGGGAGACTTGTAAGGATAATGAGAACAACTAATATAGTCGAATACAGGCAAATCCTTGAGGAGAACCTGCTTCAGAGTGCAAAAGACCTCAGACTGTGGTGACGATTTACATTCCAACAGGACAATGACCCCAAGCATACAGCCAAAGCAACAATGGAATGGCTTCACAACAATAACGTGAAAGTCCTTGAGTGGCCCAGCCAAAACCCAGACTTGAATCCCATCGAGAATCTGGAAAGACTTGAACAATGCTATTTACCGACGCTTTCCATCCAACTTGATAGATCTGCAAGGAAGAAAGGGAGAAAATCTCCAAATTCAGATGTGCAAAGCTAATACAGACATACTCAAGAAGACTCAAAGCCGTATTCACTGTGAAAGGCACATCTCCAAAGTACTGAATCAGGGGGTTGAATAATTATTGACACAAGACATTTCAGCTTTTTATTTTTAATTAATTTGTGAAAAATTTCTAAAAAGTTTTCACTTTGTCATTATGGGGTATTTTGTGTAGATCGGTGATATGGAAGTACAGTACTCAAAACATGGAAGTGCAGTACCTACCGCTCACGTGCGACCTCATGATCCCATCGAGCGTGAACATTGAAAACAAAGCGTTGCGACCACATATCATACTTAGGTACAAAAAAAGAGAGGAAGGCATTGCTGATTGAGGTGCTAATACCAGTGATTTTGGACTAAACGATGCAGAAATCAAGAAAATCACAAAATACCAAGACCTCAAGAATGAAGTAAGAAGATCCTGGAAGCTGAAGAATGTCAAAGTTGTACCAGTAATAGCTGGACCGACAGGATTGATGACAAAGAACCTCACAGAGATATTAAACATAGGGGCAATACCCCTGGGCAGTCACCAGGTAGTGGCTGGATAAGATAACCAGGCAACCACTGGTAGGCATGGATGACCCACAAAATATATCATGGAGAAGAAAGTAAATACCTATGGATTACTTTTACTGTCATGAACAAATCTTGGTAGATCATGGGTGATGAAGGTTGTGGTCAAGATTTATCGAAATTGTGTGTGTGGTTTCAGAAAAGAAAGCACATACATATTTTGGGAGGGGCAACCCCCCATAGAACCACTTAAACTCCAATTTTTATTAATGGCGTGAACAAACTTTGGTGTATCACGGGTGGTGAAGATGGTCGGCAAGTTTCATCGGAATTGCATATGTAGTTTCTAAGAAGAAAGCAAATGCATATTTTGGGGGGCAACCCCCCTCTCCCATAGGCCTTCCTCTATTCCAATTTTTTTTAATGTCGTGAACAAACTTTAGTACATCACGGGTGGTGAAGATGGTGGTTAAGTTTCATCGGAATTGTATGTGTCATTTTGGAGGAGAAAGCAAATACTTATTTATTTATATTTTTGGGGGGGCAACCTCCATTAAATCCTCTTAGACCAAGATTTTTCTAATGTCATGAACAAACTTTGGTAGGTCATGGGTGATGAAGGTTGTCGTGAAGTTTAATCGGAATTGTGTGTGTAGTTTAAGAAGAAAGCAAACACATCTTTGGGGAGCTAACACACTCCCCCCCCCCCCCCCGACCCACAGAAACTGCCTCTGTAGACCCGTTCAGACCTCTTCTTTTTAATGCTATCACGGGATCACGGGTGATGAAAGTTGTGGTCACTTTTCAATGAAGTCGTATGTGTAGTTTCTGAGAAGTTGCAAGTATTTGCGGATGGACGGACGGACGCATTGATGGACGGACGACTCCCCGGAACTACTTTACAGGTGTGCTAAAAACCATCCCTGGGAATATTAATGCAAACGAATTACAGTTGGAGCTGTTCGGGGTTCAGCGACGAGCCTGAAGAGAGCCGTCGCACAAAACTTTGAGAACATTAAACTTTACAGCTTGGTCCATGAATCGTGACCCCTTCCTGAAATGAAGGTGGATGCTTTGAGTCCACCCTGGAGGACTCCATTCCACATTCTGAAACCCACATATGTAGATACCAATCAACGACACACACACACACACACACCACACACACACACACACACACACCCACACACACCAACCACACCACCCTTTTATTGGTATATGTATATACAGTATATATTATATATATATATATATATATACTATATATATACATTTTTTTTTTATGAGGTGTAATATTGCACCTTTCCATGCTTGTGGTTTTTCTGGGAAAATATCAATAAATTTAGCACGACTGTCCTATTTCAACATCTGCATGACCTGTTTGTGGTCTACAATTTCCTCGTGCATTACTCACAGTTAATTTTGGAGGGCGAAGTGCCTTCTCTGCCAGCCAATAACCGTTCCACGTAAAAATGCAATAATTTCCTTTCCTTGTGGCATCTTGATTATAACCGAGTCTCACCAGCTGCTTCACAGCTTTATAAAACACATGCTTTGCAGTGCAAGAAAGGGATATTCATTTCCAGTTTGGCTGTAAAGTCCAAACACGTTGGTTATATGGTGTTGGCCGATATTGTCATCAAATGTAGTTGTACAGAGGCAGATTCTAGATATTGAAAGTGGAAGTGAACAAAGCCTCCAAAGAAGTAAAAAAAAATATTGCCAACAATTTAGATAATAATTTGTAGAGAAAAAAAACATGGTCATTTATATTTTCAATGACGCTATAATTGTATAATTTAATCAACAAAACATTTCATGACAATTGTGTTTTTTGTTGTTTTCATTTTTCTCATCGTCCTCCCTCCCCCCCATCCTACCCCCAAGTCTTGACACACTACATTGGTTGTATGGATGATGCTAACTAATTTGTGTCCAGTAAATCTTTACATATGCAATACAATGGAGCAGCCACTAGCGGAATCTCCAGTAAGTGATGCACTACACTTTCAACTGTATTGTCTGTGTTCAATTTTTAACAAAACAGGTTTCAACAAGAAACTGTTGCCTGACAGCAAATAAATTATGTTTTAGACTGTGGAGAGAAAGGGTATTAAATAAGAACACAAGTTCCAAAATTTCTGATACCATGTACTGTACTTAATTTGTATAATGCTCAAAAATCGGATGAGGGATGTCATGGCAGAGGTTAGAGTCATCAGCAAATAGATAAAGGGGGATTTTCCAGAGTCAGAGATCATTGATGAATATCAGGAATACCACTAGGCCCAGAACACACCTGCTGCCTTGGGGAACTCCAGCCTTGACAGGGAGAGGAGATGAAAGGATTCCGTTGAGTGCACGTTGGCTATGAGAGTAAACGAAGTCAGTCAGTCATGTGTGGGTTTGGCCTTGGATGCCATAGACAGATTTTGGTGAGTAAGGCAGGATGCCAGACTGTATCAAAAGCACAATATATGTCCAGAGAGATAGCTCTGATCTCATTGATCTCATTGAGTTGGGAGAGTAGGAGCAGCATGTCCAAGGTAAAGTGACCTGGTCTGAAACCAAATTGGTGATTTGAGATGAGGTTGTTCCATCCATCCATCCATCCATTGGGACCATACTCTGTGCAGAGTATTGGTGCTGCCTAAGCAGTCTCCTTGGCCATTGGACACAATCCTGGACAGGTCGCCACTCCGACAGAGGATACCAGCAAGCTGGCACTCATGTTGCTGACCTCAGAAGGATGACAGGCAGAGTCAACCCCACCTGGTATGAAATTCAACAGCTGAGTGGGATTTGAGCTTAGGATCCTCAGATCCCAAGCCCACCACCCTAACCATTAATCCAACACCAGGCATAGGTTGTTGGAGAAAAGGAATAATTTCATCTCAACTGTGATGATGGATTAAATGACGTTGCTGATGATTTGAAGTAAGATGATGGTTCTGGAGTTAAGGGGTTCAGTTTTTACACCTTTTTATGTAATACAGTGATGTTGGTGGATTTCCAGGGAGATGGAAGATGATCCAGTGCAAATGTCAGGATGAAACGGGCAGAGAGATGATTTGCAAAAGCAGCAGAGCAGGTTTTTAGGACACGCGAGCTGATGCCATCCGGTCCAATCGCATAGTCAGAGTTGAGGGTTGAAATAAACTTCTTCACCCTCTCAGGTGCAAAAGACACAAAGTCCAGGAGTAGTTGGACACAACAGAGAAGGATGGGTACCGAGACTGAGGGGTTGGGGTCACAAGATTTGGAAGCAAACACAGAATTGAGGCATTCGGCCTTCATGATGAGCGGAGCCGGCTGTGGTGCTGTTTGAAGAGAGGGAAGGGATGGAAGAGGAACATACACCAGAGACCGACGAAACAAGGCACCACCAGGTTTTAGAGGAGAGACAAGCTTGAAAGTCTTTGTTTTAACCCTTGAACTTACAATTGTATTGCTTCTTTGACTCTCGATTGGCTTTTAATAATACTATCACCATTGTAACTCTCATCTATTTGGCAGTCCCAATAGTGGGGCAACTTAGCTAAATATAGCATAACAATTGTGCATTTGTGAGGAAAGCACCAAATTTGGCACACTAGTCGCCTAACATATTATGAACAGATTTGGATATTGGGCCATCTCAAATTCAGCCGCTGATGGCTGTGGCAGCCATTTTCCACTGCCATCAAAAATTTGAGATGGCCAATATCCAATCTGTTCATAATATGATAGGCTACTAGTGTGCCAAATTTGGTGCTTTCCTCACAAAATGCACAATTGTTATGCTAAGTTGCCCCACTACAAGTGTAAGTCACACTTAAATACACCACAATCAAAACAAACGTGTTTTTGTTTCCTTTATCATCAAAAGACACCAATATTTTCAGCAGATACTAATATATTAATTTTACTCCAATATTTAATTACCATATCAGCCTTGCTCTTGTGTTTGTTTTTTTAAAAAAAAAAACTATCACTTATGTTGTTGCTTGTTAGCTTAAGCTGTTGATTGCAGCTAGATACAAGGACAAACAATTGTTTTCACACTTCAAATTCCAACTTTATCATTTAAGTGCTCATAAAGGTTGTTTTATGTCCTGAATCAATGTGACAGAACTACTGAAGATAAATATATAGGGTAAGTGTGTTTTGATGTCAACATGAGCTTATGGGTGCATAATGGAAACGATTACTGAAGTGCATTCATGTTATTACAGAAGTCATTTAAATACTTTGATTTGTCATGAGGTTTCACAAACAATAAAGCTAGGTTCGAAAAACTACAAGCCTGTGTAGGAGGTGGCTCAATTTCACTTCAAAGCCAATTCTTCAACTTGGCTGATTGGATTCATTAAATGTGAATAAACCATAATATTAAATTTAATGTACGGTATTTTAGAAGTTCCTGAGAACATACATGTAAATTCGAGATTTTAATTTAAATATTGAGAAAAAAAACAAACACTGTGGTGTTTTGCCTCATCGTAATGTAATCAAATGTAAGACATTGCATTCAGTGCACATCAGATGAGATGACATACCGGAGTGTCATGAAAGGAACCGGGTGAGGCATTCATGAGATGAAACGCAATGAAAGTTCCTCTTCATGTCGAATGGATTTTTGGCATTTCTCTCGATTTCTTCATACCTCAATGCAAATAAGAACGTGCCCCACAAAGTCACCCGAGCCACCTAAACATCGAAAGATAATGAGCTCAAAGATCAGATGACAGTGATGTCATCATAGTGCTTTCATTTCAAGTTGTCAACCGTAGAAAATAAGAATTTTTAGATTGTTCAGATTGAGGGCTATGAAATTTGACCGATCAATTTGACCTGCAAGTGAAGTGTATCTGCAAGGTGATGACGACTTTGACATTTCTGATGAGAAATCCACCCTTCAAAGATGGTTTTAAGAATGCGAGAAGTCTGGAGACCCCTGGAGCCCAGCCATGATGACAGGACTCTCAACACCTGCCAATCTTACATTGCATCTCTTTGGTCTCCCTTATCTTGCCATGTAAAATGACAATTTCTTTATTGTGAATTATTATGATGTAACTCATATTGAAATGAACATTTAAATGTCAGGCAAAAAAAGATATTATTTCTGAATTACTTGATTTCTATACCAAACAACATAAATCAGTTTGTAATATTTTACTAAGAATGTGAGAGTAGTCGGTGTTCTGAGGATATGCCAAAAGACATAAAATATGATACAAGATGAATGAAGATAGGATCGACTGTTTAACCCCCCATGAGGACTTTGTTGCCAAATGTCTCAACCAGATTTGTTTAAGGTCTCTCTCCACAAGCATGGAAACTCATGTTGGAGGTCTCCCTCGCCAAACATAAACACTTGAGGTCCTGTTGACATGAATAAACCAAATACTCAGAAGAAAGATTTTTTTGCCACATGAAAATCAATTTTACCTGGTATGTAACCTTGATTTTGAATAAATTCAAAACATGTTCAATTACATTAAATTAAATGCAAGTTGCTGACAAACAACTTGTCATTCGGAGTAAAATTAAATACAAGTGTCATTACCTTAAAAATGGTGTAGTTTGATGGCTTATATGGCTGAAGAATATAATACTTGCTATGCACAGTTTAAGGAAGGAATTTAGAATTTCTTCTGGATGCCAACGATACTTCGTCTACTGTTGTTGAAAGACACTGTTGTTAATACCTAATAACTAATGTGATCAGATGTGTCTGCCTGCACTCAAAGGAGATCTCCCATTAGTAAAAAAAAAAAAAAAGACTTCATCAATGACTACACCTACATAACTGCAAACATGGTTTTTTAAAGAACAACATTTTGTGGTGGGTGGAATTGATTCCAAAGTACTCGATTCCAACAATGGAATCGAGTACTTTGTTCCCTCCTCTTTCCTTGGGTCCAGAGTGTGTGTATGGTGGGCAGAATCGATTCCAAGTAATCTAGGTGTAGTCAATGATGAAGTAGAAAAGTTCAAAAAACATTTTGGTGTACAATTTCAACAGTTATGGTCAGGCTAAGAATCAAACCCAAACTAGGTGGCAGTAGGTCTGCCGAATCCTGTCGGCCAGCATCATTACTACTTCATCAATGACGACACCTAGATTATTGCAAACATGGCTTTTTGAAGGAGGAGGAGGAGATTGGGACCATACTCTGTGCAGATCGTTGGTGCTGCTTACGCAGTCTCCTTGGCTGTTGGGCACAATCCTGGACGGGTCGCCACTCCGACACAGTATACCAGCATGCTGGCATTCACTTTGCTGACCTCAGAAGGATAACAGGCCAAGTTAACCCCACCAGGTATTAATTCAACAGCTGAGCGGGATTTGAACTCAGGACCCGAGGATCTAAAGCCCACCACCCTAACCATTAAGCCAACACCAGGCATTGTCTTTTCAAGAATATACAGTAAAATGATCTCTTATCTACCAGATAGGACAACATTTTTTGTGTGTATGATCTCCTTGCTTTTGCTGGTGAATGTAAAGGTCCCACTGTCTCTTTCGCAGGAATTGGCCATTTTATGCCAGCTGCCTTACTGGCAGTCCCAGCATACAAATGGTAGTTGTTGTCAGTGTTCAGATGGTTGAAAATATGATGGGTAATGGCTGGAAAAAGGATGGCATGGAAGATAAAGCAAAAACTAAATTATAACAGCGTAGATAACTTTTATGGATTAAAGAAGTAATAACTGCATACCCATTTGGATGCAATGAAATAATCTATCCACTCGGCTAATATTGTCTGTGTTTCTGTCTATCTGTCTGTCCCGTCCTGAAACATGAAATGCTCCTCGGAGAGAAAAAAAATCATTAAGTAAAATTTATTTCAAATTAATCCAAACCAATGGGAAAATTATAATACAACAACAAAGTTGTACACAAGAGATTGCATTTTCACACATATAAAGTGCAGATAGTGCAATCTTTAGAACCAAGAACTTCCCCGGAAGGAGGGTTGGATATGAGATTATGGACAGCCTGTACTTCGTTACAAAGCCGAAAAATATCTTCAGATAATCTCTCTGGTAAGTTTACCCAATCTATTTTTGGAATAAACCAATAAGTTGTTAAACTCATTTTACTCTCTTCTTTTCTTTAAGCATCAGGTGCATACAATAGGTACATACCTTATCTCAACCTGATTAGATCACACCTGTGGTTGGCTGAATTCTGTTGCCATGGTAACCACCTCAGTAAATTGACATGTCAGAGATTTTTTTTTTAAATGTTAAATATTTAGCTTTCATATAACACACATCTATTTTTTTTTATCTTGTGGAGGTTCGTATGAGAGCTAACACATAGTGCACATCAAGGGGGTCATGATACAAGAGGGGTGGGAAAGGGAAGACAAACAATTGGAAACAGAGATTTGGAGATCTGTGAAGGGAGAGGGATGGGGCGAGGAACACGGGGTATACAAGATGGACATTACAGGGACTTTCAGGAAGGAAGCAGGAGAATTTTGAAGGAGGTGTTTTGGGGTGGATTAATGGGGTAGAAAAGATCGAGGTTTTGGATGGGGGAAGGTAAGAGGTGGTGGCGACATCTGTTTGTAGAAGGCTGGAAGGAACAATTGGATTGAAGAGAGTGTGGGAGTTTGTTCTGAAGGTGGAAAAAAAAGAGGAATGAAAGAGTGAAGGTGAGCAGTGATTTGTGATTTTGGTAGTTTACCAGAATGGTGATACTGGCTGGCGGACCTTGAGCACTCTACGGAAATATGGGGGGGGGGGGATATATCGCCGACAGGCAGGGGGGGGGGGGGAAGACAGGGAACGCGGGAACGAAGGAGACAGTAGAAGACAGAAAGACCACCGACCTGCCTGCGGTGAGGGAGTGAGCTGATACTGATATTCCTCATACCATCCAATTGGTGGGGGACCTCGAGTATCAGCACCTTCATATTATATTTTTCTATCATGGTATTTTCCCAGGGGATTCTGCTAGTTAATGATAAAATACATACAACATAAGGGCCAAACCTCAATTACCTCTGCCACCGAAGGTGGATGGAGGTTATGTTTTCACCCCTGCTTGTCTGTCTGTTTGTTTGTCTGTGAGCAGGATATCTCAAACATTTACAGACAGATTTGGATGAAACTTGGTGGACAGGTTGGCAGTGTCACAAAGACGAACTGATGATGTTTTGTTCAAGAACCGGATCCCTGAAAACTTGGAATATGAGTTAGGTAGATGACAAGAACAAGCCAATTTGATTTGGGTTCAGGTCCGGATGCAGATCCGGCCCATCAGTGGGATGCAAAACGTAAACTGTTCAGCCTGGCGGAAGTACGTGCTCTACCGAGTGCTGTTCTAGTTAGTCTCGCCCTGATGGTGGATGCGAGACTATTGCAATGTCCGCGACGCTACGCCCTGTGTGGATTGTGGTCGTGTGTGTGTGTGTGTGTGTGTGTGTGTGTGTGTGTGTGTGGTGTTGTGTGTGTGTGCGTGCATACATGTAAAGCCTTTTCTTTGATTTTCATACAAATTCCAAACCGCTGAATCAGTCTCCACCAAATTTTGCATACATGCCGAGGGTACCCAGGGTCAGATCATGTGTGCCAAAGTAACCCCTCCCCCACAAGGAAAATTCTGCTTCATGTATGTGTGTGAAGTCTAAATTCATAGAAAAAGAATGGCTGAACCAATCTCCCACCAATTTTGCATACATGCTTTAAACTCTCCAGCTTTAAACCTCAATCTCTTGATGGTTTACTCAAAATCTGAAAAACCCGATTTGTTTGGGTAACCCAACTTGTCTTTCCACTATATTGAAGATTTGCAATCATAAAACACATCATCACAGGTGATCTAGGTCACCAGGCTCATGTCAAGGGGAAAAACAAATCCCCTCCAAATCCCCCACCCCCCCCCCTCCTCACAAGGAAACTTTTTGTATATATGTGGTGTATGTTTGAAAATCATCGAAAAAAATTTGTGCCCAAATTTTCACTAATTTTACATATGTGCTGGCAGTACATACCCATGTTCAGGGCACAACCCCTCCCCCACCCCACCCCCCCCCCCCCACAAACACAAAAAAGGAAATTCCCAATATGTTTGTGTGTGTACATCTGGAAATCATGGAATAAAAAGATAAAAAGACGCCGCTGGGGCAATCTCCACCAAATTTTGCATACACTGCTGTGGTACCCAGTCATCGTCATAGATACACAAAAAAATCCCTCCTCCCCAACAAGGATATACATTTGTACATATGTGTATGTAGGTTCGAAATCATCGTAAAAAATGGCTGGCCAATCTCCACCAAATTTTATGGTGGCGCGAATAGATTTCCAAAGTACTCGATTCCAACCAACAGAATCAAGTACATTGGTCCCCCCCCCCTCCTTCCTTGGGTCCAAGGTGTGTGTAGGTCTGAAAATAATTGAAGAACAATGGCTGGACGAATCTCTACCAAATTTTTGGTGGTGGACAGAATCGATTTCAACCATGGAATGGAGTGCTTTGGTCCCCCCTCCTTCCTTGGGTCCAGGGGTGTGTTATGTCTGAAAATCATAGAAAAAAAAATGGCCTGCCCAATCTCCACCAAATTTTGATATGTGCATTAGGGTAACCCAGGTCAGGTCACAGGTACAACAAAAAAATCCACCCCCCCCCTTGTACCAGGCAGTTATTCGTATGTTTGTGTGTTTCGGTCTGAGAATCATTAAAAAAAAGAAAGCCCATGGGGCAAATCTCACCCAATTTTGCATACGTGCTGGGGGTATCCAAAATCAGGTCATGGGCACAACCCCCCCCCCACCACCACCACCATACAAGGCAATTATCTATATGGATGTGTGTTATATACATCTGAAAATCAAAGAACTCATGTAAAACAAGGAAATTTGGCCGTTTGCCTATCATTGCCAAGGTGCACTCTCGGGTTAATTTTTTGCTCCAGCTTTAACCTCAATCTTCTTGATGGTTTACTCAAATCTGAAAAACCCGATTTGTCTTGGGCTAACACCAAACTTGTCTTTCACTATATTGAAGATTTGCATCATAAACACATCATCACAGGTGATCTCAGAATTGTTAAAGATAAAAAAATTACGCACATAACATACAAAAGGACTAACTTACAGAGTGAACAAAAAGATTAACTGGAATAAAGCAACGGAGCTTATAACTATACCCTATAGGACTGAGTGAATGTATGAGAGAACACATTGATAAGCACAAAATATGAAACACACAAATGGTTTATAAGAAGCTTACAGGTTAATTCCTTACTCTCAGCAAGCAACTATTTTTAGGTTTGCAATTAAGATCATTTAAATATAGTCTATGGTGGTGGTGGT
>CM068954.1:57336009-57346855 GCA_035128595.1 Eptatretus atami | reverse complement strand
CATATCTGCATTGTACTGGTCTGCACAGATTGGGTTGGCAACCAGGTGCTGTGCAATGGCAGATGAAGCACGTGCAGTGGTCGGTGGTTGCTGAATATTTCTACATGCTCGCACTGGTTGTGTGCGATCTTTCTCTCACCCTCACAATCTTTCTTCGAATCGCCAAGGGGATGTGTTGTTTGATCCGATCAGCCCAATCTAGTATGTTGTGCGGTCCCACATACGAGCTTCACATCGGCACTTAAATCTTCATGATAATAACATTCTGGTTTTGCGCGAGGTGGGTAGCACATCCTTGTTGAACTGACGTCAGCAAACGCGCGAGAGGTAAAGATTACTCGGGGTTGCACAGCCAGAAACGTGTTGGACACAATATGTTGATTTGTACTTCAAACCTTCGTGAGATTGCCCTTTCCAGGGCATCCTGATATAGACTGGACATTCTGTCCGGACCAATCTTCCGATCTTATGTCGTGTTTAGAAACACTTGTGTAATCGGGAGTAGGTGAAATTGTCAAATAATAGCTCAGAAATTGTCCTGCGGAAATATTTTGTTATTTTTCTCTGGAATCAAAACCACAGCATCTCTTATTGTAAATAATTGACAAATGAGTGCAAACAAATAAGAAAGCCAATATGATTTTTTTTTCTCTCTCTTGAAGAATGGCAAATCAACAAGAGATGGCAGATTCCTCTTGTACAAAATCAGAACTGACTCCACTGAGAGTAGAATTGCAAACTATAACTTTGTGGAAATCACATTTTGACTGTTCATGAGTTTTATAAAAAGTGGCTAATTTCCATTATTGTGATTCACAAACGCATTTTATGTACTTACAAACTAAGATGAGGCCATTATTTTCCACTTAGGCTTTGGATATCCGATTACTTCAGCATCATTAAAGAAACATAAAATATTGATGACACCATGTTTCATAAGGTTTACACAAGAAATGATGAAAAAATAATGTAATAAAAGTCATTAAATTATTATAGTACATATGATTATATATATATATATATATATATATATATATATATGTAATATATATATATATGTATATATATATATATAATATATATATATATTATATATTATATATTATATATAATATATATATCTTATAGCGAACGCAGTGAGCTTCATACTTAACGCGTGCACGTGAGAGAATAGGAACAACAACACACAATACCCCTGGCTATTTGGAATCCGTGTCGTTAGCTATCACCTTTTGCTTCCGGTTGTTGTTAAACGCTGTGCGGTGTATAAACACGATTGGTTTTATTTATATCTTGTGAATATACTTTAACGCGTGCACATGAGAGACTAGGAAACCACAAAAACAACACAATACCCTGGCAATTGTGAATCCTGTCGTTGGCTATGACCCTTTTGCTTCCGTTTTGTTTTGTTTCTGGTTTTTTTTGTTTCCGGTTTTTGTCATGGGGAATGATGCATGCCGGGAGATCATGACCGGAAATATTTATTTATTTATTCAATAATTTTTTTTCCCAAAGTTATTTTATTCTTCCGAAAGTGATTTTTTTCATGACAGGAAGTGTTTATTTTGTATTTAACATTACCGGGAGTGATTTTGAAACTCTTTCCGGAACTTATATTTTCTTTTATTCTTGACCAGAAGTGATTGTTTTTTTATTCAATTATTTTTTCCCAAAGTTAATTTATAATAGATATCTCCCGCATCATCAAAAATAATTTTTTATCGTGATTTACATTATTTGATCGCTGATCCCGAATCCAGGCCGAAGTAACCGGAAATTGTGTCAAAATCATCAGCTGTGCGGCGCTTACATGTACCACGGTCTAGTTGGCAAGTATACAGTTGTGAACAAGTTATAGGTAAAGTCAGAAGCGAATGTAAGAAGTCTACGTTCGCTTCTAGGCTTTGCCTATTCCATATTATTTGTATAATGTATATAAAAATTTTTTTTTAAAGAAGAAGAAGGCAATTGCAACCAAAAGAAAAACTAGATCGACTCCGCTAATTTAAGCAAAAAAGCAAAAGCATATCCGGTCTCAGGCAACGTTTCACCAGGTTCACAGCCGGATTCCTCAGCCCTCAGGCACAATAGACTCTTAACGGAGTCGATCTAGCTTTTCTTTTGGTTAGAGTGCCTTCTTCTTCTTTAAAAATGTGATATCCCAACTGCCCAATATATATTAGTATAAACTATTATTATATATATATATATATATATATATATATCACAATTTAGAGACAAACTTAGGGTCGTTTTCAGAATACTGACCTAAAATGGTGGTCCATTTGAACCAAGGATATCTCATCCTCACATAATACATCTGTTTCAATCTTCAAACATGTTGCATATGAGATACATTACTGATCGTGATTGAACCACAGGTCGAATTGGTAAAGATGTAGTGTTTCACTAGATAAATTGTCAGCAATTTAAATCTAGAGCCAAATGATTTCCAATGAACATAAAATGTGAATTTTGCACACAAAGACTGCGCTGACACTTATACATAATGACAAATGATTCATCGTGGCCATGCAGAGTTTTTATTACCTCCAAACTATAATATTTCATTCTACTGGGTGTTAAATGAGGCACTTTATGATATAAATAGTAACGCAGCTGTCACTGACCGTGTTTATTATAACTATATCCACAGTGGGAAGCAGATATAATGATGGTAACTGCAGGGCACATTTGAAATAGTGCAAATGGGCTAAGGGAACCATAAAACTTCAAAAGGGCAGACGTGGCATCATAATTTGGTCATTTTGTGTAATTGATAACTGAGGAGGCATTTGCTTCCAAACCATGCTTTATATAGGAGAATAATTAAAGTTGAAATGTGAACATAAGAAGAAAATGGGATATAACATCTCTCTATATAAAGCATGACAATGATTATGGACAGATTTGCCATTGCAGGGAATTATTAAGTGAAAAATGTGGACCCCCATATTTAAGCCTCTTTAGGTCATGATAACTTGTCCAAATGACCTGCACTTAGCTTCTGTGAATGTAGCATTAAAGCTTAATCAATTATAATTTGAAGGACAGCATGTGAAATGTTAACACAGAAATATTGGAAGGGGTTTTCAGCCCTGTCATGCCTGTGCAAAACAACATTTGTTTTTCATATTCCCTTGTCTTGTAATAATCATGTTATTTACAATATTATGGATATTATTTTACAAACATTATGGATCTTATTTTACACCAGCAGGTACGTGCGGAACATCCGCACAAGATAAAACGTGTCCTCAAGTCCTCACGTCCCCCCCATCCCCCTCACATTGCCCAAGTCATGAACCAACACTCCAAAACCCCAAGTTTCAACCTCCTCCCCAAACCGAAAGGTTTCAATCGCCTCCCAATTCCAAAGCTTTAAACCCCTTCCCAGGTCCACCTCCCCCCCCCCAGCCATTACACCTCCATTTCCCCAACCACTTCCACAACCCCTCCCCCCCCTCCAAAGTTTCAAACGCCCTCTCCCAACTCTGTCCCATCTTTACTCCACCCCCTCAAAAATCAGACTCACTATCCTCACTTACTTCCTTCACTGGAGTTAAACAAAAGTTCATTGGAGTTAAACCACATTTGCAGCCCTATCTTCAGCGACGCATTTCCTCTCTTGACACAGAGTTTCATACCATGTGTCTGTTCATGACCCTTTCCTCCGGCAGAACTTTTGATCTCTGCACCAGATTATATCTGTTATTGTCAGGTCAGGCCAGATTAGATTTGTGACTTGCTACAGGTACCATGTAAACCTGCAATAATCTGTTTCATGGTCGGGTTGTCTGCGACTAAACTGTCTACCCCACCAGGTTTCCTGGTGAGGGCGGTGAATGGATATGGACACTGATCAGGACTAAAAACAAAACCTGTCAAAGTGTGGAGGAGCTGCTTGTGAGCCAACAGCCATCCATATCTAGTGCCCAACTGTGTCTGCGGATGTCCTCCTGCATTTGGGTTACATTTTTTTTGGAGGTTGGTGGCAGGATTTGCACTACCCCCACCGTAAAACCTTCACGCCACAAAACACAAGGAAAACACAATGAAAATTGAAAACCCACTTTGTGGGAGTACCTCCTGTGCAGCTGTCCTACGCAGGGCAGCTCACCAGATGACGGTATTGAGGCAAAGCCTTCGGTACCCCCACTCTGATAGGACAAAACCACAGAGTAAACCGCCCAGGTCAAATTGCGGTAGTGCGTGTCGGAGTGGTGCTGCGGTGTCATCCACCAGAAGGCGGTCTCCTTGGGTTAACCTGAGGTGGTCCCTTTGGGTGGGTGTCTGAAATGTCCTATCTATATGTCCAGTCACTGTCTATCTATAAATATGTATCAATCTTTCTGTATGTCTGTCTGTCTATCGATATATCTGTGTATGTCTGTATATTTATCTGCGTGACTGTCTGTCTATATCTATGTGTATGTGTCTGTGTTTCTATCTATCTATCAATCAATCTGTGTGTCTGTCTATCTATCTATCTAACTATCTGTCTGTTGCATGAATGCCCTTGTATAATGTCTGTTTTATGCAATTTTTGTATTGTCTGTCTGTCTATATATCTTATGTAAGAATGTGTGAATGATGCAAGAATGTACTTTTGATTTTATGAGTGGGAGGAAGGATGAGGATAGAGAGTTGTGGTTTGGAAGGAGTAGGGAGACCAAAGATGGGACAGAGTTGGGAGGGGGGCTTGAGGCAGGGGGAGAAGGGCTTGAAGACTTGACTTGGTCACATTTTACATTACGTCAAAACGCTGTCAAATTACATTTTTGGCAAACTCCCTAAATATTCCACCCTCTTTTGGAAACTAATTCCCTTACAACAGGCCAGTTGAACCAGGTTATCTGCAATATGTATGTATGTGTGTATGTATGTATGTATGTATATATATATATATATATATATGTATATACACATCTTCTTCGTCTTTCGGCTGCTCCCGCTAGGGGTCGCCACAGCGGATCATCCGTATGATCCGCATATGATTTGGCACATGTTTTACGCCGGATGCCCTTCCTGACGCAACCCTGGTCGCCACAGGGATATGATACACCTATTTTAGCCGGGGTATACACCGCCCAGTATACTGGTACTCATTTCGCCGACCTAGGAAGGATGACAGGCTGAGTCAACCCCCTGGTGTATTAATTCAGTGGCCGAACGGGCTTGAACTCAGGACTCTTGGATCCCAAGCCGCTGCCCTAACCACTGCGCCAACACCAGGCTTATATATATGTATATACACATATGTATATATAATGGAAACATGTAGAGTGTTACAAGCACTCCCCCGATCTCCACTGGACATAGTCCTTCACTAAAGCGTCACCTCCAACTCAGAGGCCTCGGCTTGGAGACTGTTAAACAGACAAAGATTACATGATCAACATCAGTTAAACATCAAACGGAGCCACCTATGAACTATGTCCAATGGTGAAGGACTCCACATGTTTCGATTTACCCGCCGATCACATCATGTACCTTCTGATTGAATGGTTTGCATTAGCGGGAACAATCGTTTGGGTGGCAGACGGACAGTTGTTCTTTGCGGATTATGCGGTTTTACCGTGTGAGACATAATCTGCAGTGATGCTCACCATAACATCCAAGTAGTCATCTTGTTGGTTGTGTGTGTGTTATATTATATATTATATATATATATATATATATATATATAATATATAATTAATATATAATATAACATATTGTTACGAATTTCGGTCCGCCCGGCGTGCAATCGCCACGCTCGAATCGCGACCGCGTCGCCCACCGGAACGGACAATTCAGTCGTGACCCTCCTTGGAACTACCGCCAGGAGCTAGTCACGTGTGGTCTTTCGACCTCACCACAATCGTGCCAATCGGCCACCCGCGCAGGATAGGGTTGTTCGCCCAACTCGACCTACCTAAGTACCTGCGCGAGTAGTTAACCTAGTGTAGCAGCATAGCAAACCTGTTGTGCATTTTGTGATACAAGCACCAAATTTGGCACAAATGTACATTAATATGTTGCGAACATTTTCAGATATTGGGCCACTTGAAATTCTCTCTTTATGTCCCCATATGGATTCAAAATGGCCGCCACTTGAAATCTACATTTGCTGTTATCTCTGGACGTAATGCAGCTATTGACTTGATTCTGGTATCTAAATGTATGTTTTGGGGGCAAGGAATCCAATGGTACCATTTTCAACTTAATATTATCTATCACAGTCTGTTATATAATATTTATTTGGAAATTATCTAGGCAAATATTGGATTCAACACAATACTTTGAAAAGAATGTCTTAGTTCTGTAAATGTCTTAGGTATAATACTGACATGCTACAGTGTCTAGTATTTGAGGCTAGGTGTACTGGTATCTGAGGCTAGGTAATACCGGACTGAAGATACGTGTACATAAACAGTGTCATGTTAACAAGTTCAGCATTGCCACAAGTACATGTATTTGTTGACTCATCGTCATGTGCAGTCCCCTTCACACACACAGAGGGCTGTGCACTGAAGGGCAGCCTTTTTGCACTTTCAGCGCCTCACACACCCTTTCTTGCACTTGCAAGAAACCAGCTCAATGCAGCTGTGAGCTGCCTCAGTTAGCCTGTCCAGTAAGGTGTGTACTGTCCTTCTCCAGTCCTTGACCAACCCAGTTGGTTGTGGAGGGAGCTCTGGTGCTGGCAGCAGTATCTGACCCCACACATGTCCACCTTGATACACTGCCCTCTCTGACATGTTCCTCCAGAGCTGCCTTCGTTGGAGGATGAGCTGCACATTGTTCTTCCTTGCGAAGAGTTTCCTCCTGGCCTTGTCAATG
Organism: Eptatretus atami; assembly: GCA_035128595.1. Lineage (NCBI taxonomy): Eukaryota > Metazoa > Chordata > Myxini > Myxiniformes > Myxinidae > Eptatretus > Eptatretus atami. The sequence continues at coordinate 57,340,030 of CM068954.1, read as the reverse complement.
TCTGTGCATTTGCTGGTTCGATCATACAACAGGATCACGAACCCTCGATGATGCGCATTTCATCGTCTGGTATGTCACGAGGTGCAGAGGACAGCAGCAGCAGCGCCTCAGTGAGTCCTGGCAGTACCGTCCAGACTGCCCACGCAGTCTTCTTGCCATGTCTATGAAAACTAGACAGTGTCGCATCCATTAGAGCGTGAACATTGGCAGTGCACGAGCCTTTCTCGTCCCAATCCAGCTGCTATTTCGTGTGCTGCTAGTATCGGAAACTGCGGCTGTTCCGAATGCCAGCCACAGTTTGTCTTCTGGTTGCAACTCCTGTGCCAGGGACACTGCCAGCACCACAACATCGGTGTCTACAGTCCGATGAGTATTGCATGGTTCCATGCTGGACTGCGTGTGAGATGCATGCAGCAACATCCGACTGTCAGCTTCTTCATGGTTACATGGGGCGAGTGAGGTCAGATCTGGCAGTAGTGGCTTGCTGAGCACTGCCTCTCCATCAGTAATGACGAGTTGCTTGTCCTTCTGGTCAAACCATTCCATGAGAGCTGCTAGAGAGGAACCTGAACAGCTCGGTCTTGTTGCTGTCCACTCGTAGGAAGTTCTGCCAGTTTCCTGGTATGGCTGAGGCAGCCACCACACGTCTCCGCACACCTTGTCCCCGTTTGCACTGTACTACCTTTCAGTGAATCAGCAAGGTAAGTATCCCAGACCAGATCCAGGCGTGACACTGTTTGCAGCTTCGGACATATATGGATGAAGATCTTGTGCATACTCTTCAAAGGTCTTTGATGCAGCCGGCTTCAGCATCTGGACGATGCGCTCTCCATCAAGCACAATACAGGTCGTGACAGGAGTCTCTGTCTTTGCGTCGAGACTCTTCCAAGCATGTGAGGAGATCACTCTTGTACCAGTGCAGAGGCTTCCACCATCAGACAATGCAGGAGGACATGCCTGATTCTCGTGACAAAAGAACTCCTCAAGGTTTCCATCCCTCGTCTGGCAGCCAATGTACAGGCGTGCGAAGAGTTCACGGTCATTCTTGATGGAGGCGAGCTGTTGCTGACCTATGCTCTGGCTTCTTGGAGTGGAAGTGCTGAACACCTTCAGCTTGTTACGAGGAATGGGTGCGTTCACTGCCTTTGTTCTGTCCAACAGACACTCTCTGTGTGAAAGCCTCGAACTGCTCTTGGCCAATCCTCTTGGCATTCATCACGGTCTCCACAGCAGCAGGATCTGCGATCTCCTTTGTGTCCAGTTTACTACATCCTGACTCTCCTCCTCGAATGGGTTGCCCATCTCCTCTATGACACCGACGAAAGAGCGAACATCTTTCACAAATGAGGCCTGTACACTTGGCATCTCCATCATGATGACGTGTGTCTGCTGTTTGCCGTCTCCAGTGTTGGTTCCCTCCTGGAATTCTTCGATCACCCTGGCAACTTCTGGTCCCGCAACCATCCAGCGACGTAGGCACTAGGGTTGTCAGTGAGCCCAACTGCTCCACCGTCTCCTTTGATGCAGGCATTATTCTGCTCATGTGCCTGGTCAATCGGGAGAGAGAACACCCTCTGTGTTTCTGAACGGTGAAGTGGCTTTCCCTGAATTTCCTGGCTACATCTGGGGTTTGATGGTGAGTTCGGCCATGTCCTTCAGGTGCACTGGTATCCACCTAGCATAGTGGGTGTGATCCAGTGCATGGACCAGGGGACCAGCTCTGTCAGAGCATCGAGGTACATCATTAACATCCCTGCCTGAGAGAACGCACATACACTAGAACCAACAGTTTTAGTTCCAGCACGGTTGCCCAGTAGTGAAACTGGGGATGTCTTCTCCTCTCTGGCAACACCAGTCTTCAAACTCTGGAAGGTCCTCTGCATCCCTGGTTTCTCCCAGACAGTAGTGGTTGTAGCACGGTGTTGCAGGATGTACAGTGCTGCTGCAGTCACTTGATGTGAATTTATATTTTAGACTGCCAGTATATATGAGCTTGTCTGAGTTGTTACTAGTGATTTAGTATAGTTTTTATTTTATTTATATTTACAGAACTAAGACATTCTTTTCAAAGTATTGTGTTGAATCCAATATTTGCCTAGATAATTTCCAAATAAAATTATATAACAGACTGTATAGATAATTAAGTTGAAAATGGTACCATTGGATTCCTTGCCCCCAAAAACATACATTTAGATACCAGAAATCAAGTCAATAGCTGCATTACGTCCAGAGATAATAGCAAATGTAGATTTCAAGTGGCGCCATTTTGAAATCCAATATGGCGGACATAAGAGAGAATTTCAAGTGGCCCAATATCTGAAAATGTTCGCAACATATTAATGTACATTTGTGCCAAATTTGTGCTTATCACAAAATGCACAATTCTTTTGAATATCTGGGCTAAGCCGCCCCACTAACCGGGCATCGTACCTCGCGCTGGCCGGCCTAGACACGAACCGCTTAAGCGGTCCGTTCCGTGCTTCAGTGATAACCGAGCGGTGTTATCGCCGGCCCCGACGGATGTGATTATTTACCGGGTGCTTACACCCTTCTACCAATTCCTTCCGTGATGCAAGATGGAACTTTCAAACAAGGAAAGGACGCAACGAAATGGGAACAGTTCAACAACACATTTATTGCACACTCAGACAAGCACGTATTTACAGCCATACAGAAAATCATGCAGGTATAACAGTCAAGCAAGCAAATGAAGAATTACAACCGAATAAAGTCTTTATTTCACACGCACACTTAGACAATTCTACTTATAAGACGGCGCCACCACATGCATTTACACAAAAGCAAAGGAAAAAGCCACCCTCAAAGGCAAGGGTGGCAGACAGGTCGTGGACCAAATGTACGTGGAACCTGGATGAGCGGCCAGGTCCACGAGACCGAAGGTCTTACCCGCGCCCTCGTGGCGCGGATGCGGGCAAGCCCCGATGTCAGCGTAGGCGCCTGGCTTCGTGCCCCTGGCGTGGCCGGTAGCTCTCTCCGGCGTTCTCCGCGTAGGCACGTGTTTCACCGTCGGCACCACGGTTGGGGAGGAACGGACGGGGTTACCGGCGCTTTCTTAGCGCGGAGAGCTCGGTAAGGGAGAAGGGGAATTGCTGACGCTCCGAGCTCCTTCCTCTCCGTCCCCCGACTCCCGTCTGCTTCGAGCTCCGTCTCTCCGACTCTGCCCCACCACACTGCGCACCGACACTGCCGCCGTCTGCCTCTTCGAGCTCCGTCCTGCTCTCCGACCCCTCCAGACCGCCACTCTCCAGACCCGACTTGACTGCCACTCCACCGACTCCAGACTGCCACTCTCCGGACCCGACTTGACTGCCACTCTCCGGACCCGACTTGACTGCACTCTCCGACCCGATGACTGCCACTCTCCGGACCCGACTTGACTGCCTCGAGCTGCGTTTGCTCGCGCTATATAAGCCGGGGAGGACGTATAGTAAATTTGTGATCACAGCGGTTTGGAGGCGGGCTACACCACCTGATGCTCAGCCATTGGATGGATGAAAAGTGGGCGTGAATCATTCTTGATCCGATTTTCCTTCAAAAGGATCCCATTCAAACCATGGCCGACGTTCGTAGAAAGGCGAAGTGGGTGGGAGTTTCTGTGGTGTTTGGAAGGTTGTTGTGCGATTTGGTTGTTGGCGGGCGTCGTTTGAGAATGCGGTGAAGCAATGTTTCGGGATGGAGTTGGAGGTAAAGAGCGAATGTGTGGTGTTGAGTTGTATGGTTTGGGAATATGTTGGTGGTGGCGATTTGGTTGTTGGGATGATTGGTCCAAATAATGTAGAGAAAAAAAAACAGCTATCTCAAAGGATCGCAGCCTGTGAACAAGAGAAATCTCCCTAAACAACGGTGGGGAAATCTAACTACACATATACTTATCGTCATAACTGATCTAAGGTCCTTTATGGAGGTCTGCGAATTTCCACAGCCGTAACACTACCCCCTGCCTTTTTTTACAGACTCAGCCCGAGTCGCCGAATTTTCGTGTGCCATCATGTGTAAGTTC
>CM068954.1:57293797-57309529 GCA_035128595.1 Eptatretus atami | reverse complement strand
GGTCCACAGAAAATAAATTGATGACCTCATCAGTCACGTGATTTGGCAGCCATATTGTTGAAAAAAATAATAAATAAAAAACATTCAAAAATCTTCTTCTCTGAAGTGGCTTAACAGATCGAGGCGAAACTTTACACATATTTACCCTAAAACATAAAAAAAATCTCCAGAACGGCTGGACATATCGAGGAGAAAATTCACACAAATGTTCCCCAAGCCATGTGGATACCAGGGTATTCACAAATAAATGATGTCACATGGTCTGGCAGCCATATTGAATTGAGCGAAAATTAAAAAAAATGTTCTCTTGAATCGCTTAATCAATCGACATGAAACTTCAGTATTATGATCTCGTAGTGATGGGGAATATATGTTTTAAATTTCAACCTGATCAGACACATGGTCTGACAGCCAGAATAATTTATTAGCAGCGTCTCGTGTAGCGAACGCTGCTCTAAGAGAACGCTGCTCTCCTCTTCTTCTACTTCTTCTTCTTCTTCTTCTTCTGAAGACAAAACCTTTTGGACTCGGCTCTTTTATACACAGGATCCGGATCTCCTTAAATACTAAGCACCTGTACACATCCTCGCATTTGAGGGTGCCTTTTGAGAGCGTCTATCATGAACTTTTAATATATTCGGACATTTGCTTTTAAGTTTCGAAAAGTTCACGTTACTATTTAAAGATTATTCCATTTAATGTATGGTAATTTCGTAAATACACTATTTCTCGTCATGAACGAAGATCGTCCATGACGGACGTGACGTGACGGCACGTGACGAAATATCGGAAGTTGTTGTTATTATTTTTTATTTTTTTTATTCTTCTTCCTCTTCTTGTTCTTCTTCTTCTGGTGAAGACAAAACCTTTAGGACGCCTGCTCTTGGACACATTTTTCTTGTTTTTTGATCGGGTTCTTTTTGATTTGTTTCATTTTTTTTTTTTAATATAGGCTCACTTAGCTTGCCTGGTGGTGAGCGGTGGGTAGCAGCTGTGTGAGGTAAGTTAAGAGACCTATCAAGTTCCTCCTGATACTTCATCTTTGCTTTTTGCATGTGTCGGTTCCTTCTGATTACTCCAATGCAGGACTGCACCGATTGGTCTTCACTTTGATTTGAATTGATACATTTTAATCCTATTCTAAATTCAATTGAATTAATAAAAACGTCATGGGTCAGGGTCAGGTGTCCGATCAAAGTGGGGTAGCAAAAAGCGGGACATCTTGGTGCCCAGCATCACTGCCGGCAGTTATAAAGTGGTAGTTCTTAGTTACGTCTATTCTTCACAACATAAACACCAGTACACAAACACCACACAAATACATGACACAAAATTAGGCCTGGCGAGGGTGTGCAATCTCTGATTGCTCTTTTTCTTGTTTAATCTGGAAAGCTACAGTACCAAACTGAGATAACTTTGCGAGAAATGCTCTTCGCAACCAGCAAATACCACCCGTCGCTTCGCTGATGGAATACTGAGAAGGCGGAAAAAGAGGGGGAGACAGAAAGGGGTGGGGGAGGGAGGAGAGAGAGAGAGAGAACAGAGAACAGAGACAGAGACAGCAGAGCAGAGACAGAGACAGAGACGAGAGACAGAGACAGAGACAGAGACAAGAGACAGAGACAGAGACAGAGACAGAGACAGAGACAGAGACAGAGACAGAGAGAGAGAGAGAGGGCAGGTGAGGGGTGGGCAGCAAGGAGGAGTGGGAAGCCAGGAGGGGTGACGCAGCAAGGAGGGTGGTGCGCGCAGGAGGGTAGGAGCGTGAGAAGAAAGGACGTAGGAAGTGGGGAAAGGAAGGCAGCAAGAGGTGAGTACAATAGAAGGCAGTCGTGTGGTGGAGGGTTAATTACGACTCATACTGTCTCATCAAAATGCTTCAACATAAAATAATAATGAAGATGGAAACAAACAATGTCTGCAATCCATTTTGTACTGGTCATACTAAAACACCGCCCAGACATTTCTGGAGATTAACACAATCTGAGACAAACACTGCCCGGACACGTTCGGAGACAAACACCACACGGACATCACCACCATCTAGACACATATGGGGATAATCATTGTCCAGACATAACCACCATCCGAATACGTCCAGAGGTGGAGACAGAGAGGGTGGGGGAGAAGAGAAGGAGAGAGAGAGATGAGAGAGAGAGAGGAGAGAGAGAGAGAGAGAGAAGAAAGGAAAGAGGTGTGGAGGTGGTGCTGCACTGTATTGGGAGGATGGTGCTGCACTGGTGTAGGGCAAGGATGGGACAAAGAGTGAGAAAGGGGTGGGGGTAGGGGAGCTAGCAGAGAATATTTGTTTATGAACAACGCGCACACACACACAACCAACACACACACACACACACACACACACACACACCACAACACACACACACACACACACACGGCCAATATCGCATTTTTTTAGGAATCGGCAGATTGAGTCGTGTGATTACTGACTACAATACGTACTGTATATAACCAAAAAAGAGTAGCATTCCGAAAACAACATTGCATTTATATAGACGTTTCAGGGAGATGTGCACAACATCTCTATTATAATACCAAGCTTGCACACTAAAAACTCGGCTCGCCGTCACACGATCCCTATAAATTGCTGCTGTGGCACTTAGCGGACACTGCGACAATGTTTGGGAAGTTTGGCGTTCCATAGTACCACTTGCATTTTGCACAATGCCATATTTTTGTCATTCCCCGTGCTACGGCCCGTTGCTACTAGCTATGTTGTACTGCTATCCCGTGCATGTGCACGGGTATCGCTAGTTATTCTTTATAAACAGCTGCGTGCGCCGGGTGGAAAAAAATTTGGTTCGGTAATTTAAAAAACACGTTACCATGGCAAACAGCTCAGAAATCCGGTGTCACCAAATATATTTTGCTTTGAAACTCACAACATTTAACCTATGTAAAGCAAACCCGATAACCAAATACTTTAGAAACAGTTGCAAGACCAAAGGAAAAACTGATAAAACCTCCATAAGATACGGGATGAAACTTTGCCACCAGAGCACACGTAATAGGCATGGCATGCCCACACACCTGTGGAGAGTCCCTACAAATACAAGTCTACCCATATGTACCAGGTCCATGTGCACTGCATACGTACCTCTACCTTACAGTAACCGTTGACTGTACATCCCGATTGGGACACAAACTGCAGCGCTATCCATTGTAGGACGATCAGTAAGTGGCTTAAGCACTCAAGCAAGCACTTCAATGGAACGCCTGGCTTGGCAAGTGATTACCAATTGCCGTCGATAAAACTATACACCCAGAAACACCCAAGCCATGTCCAAATTGGACAAATGAACACTTTTTTAGGAGTCGGAACTGTTGCTGAGCTCGATTATGGAGCTTAAATTTTGTAATTTGGCTTAGTTTAAGAGATTCTCGTGGTTTCCATGGCCGTGGATTCTCGTGGATTCTCATGTGCGGAAATGAAATAAAGCCACGAATGCTGGCGTTGCTGGGCGTTTATAAGCATTGCAATGTACCCAGCGATTCTTAGCTGTGATGTTTGATAATACCAATTTCACAGCTGGAGTGCCGAGTGGGGAAGCCAGGACAAAGTGTGTATTATCGGTAAACAAAGCAGTCGTGACAATTTCATGTATTAACTGTTCTACAGCTACAAATATTTATTAAATATTATTAACAAACACATTTATTAAGCCTCCCACCACAGGATAGGGTGAGGCTTATACCAGTTGTAAGGTTTGTTTTTACAATTAGTGCCCCCAATTTGTAATGGTACCACAGAGTTTTAGACAGCCAAGGAGTATTAAACCACCATAAAAATAAAAAATGGTCCTCTACTCCCAACACTCCCAATTTCTGAGCTGTATCAATTTCCAAGCTGTATCTCTGAGCAGGCTGTGACTTTCGGAATGAAATTTTGCAGCAATAGTGTGAATAGAAAGTATGTAGGGTTGACATTTTTTGACCTTGACCTACTTTTTAAGGTCATGATCTAATTATTGACATTAACATTTTCACCATAACTTGACTAAAGTTTATCCGATCAGAACGAAAATGCCGTCACGAGATAGCCTAGAAATAGGTGCATTTACAACTAATTTACATTATACTCCTCCAGGTTAAAGGTCAAGGTCTTACACCCCGACGAGTACAAAACCTCCATTTAGATTTTTCTCCCATTTATCTGCCAATCTACGAGGACGTTTGGGATGAAATTTTGCATCAATAATGGAAATAAAAAGTATGCAGGGTTGACATACTTTTGACCTTGACCTAATTTTAAGGTCATGCCCCAATTATAGACATTTTAACTTTTTCACCAAAACTCAACTAATGCTTGCGCTCTCTTATGATAGCCGAGATGAAGGTCTATTCACACTTAATTTACATCATAACCCTCTGGATTAAAGGTCAAGGTCTTTGACCCCTAGGAGTATTAAACCAGCATTTAGGTTTTTTCCCCCTAATTTTCTGCCAATTTACGAGCTGTGTCTCGGATCTGGCTGGGACTTTTGGAATTAAATTTTGCATCAATAATGGGAATAGAAAGTATGCGGGGTTGACTATTTTTTTTTAGCCTTGGCTTAATTTTAAGGTCATGACCCAATTATAGACATTTTACCATTTTTCACAATAAGTCAATTAAGTTTTGTCCGATCATAACGAAATTACACACACTCACTAGATAGCCTAGAGCAAGGTACATTCATGCTTAATTTATATCATACCCTTCTGGTCATAAAAAAACGTGGTCAAGATCAAATATGTAAAAAGGTCAAGTATGAAAAAAAGTGTTTTTTGCCATCACTCAATTTTGCAAATGTGGAATCTCAAAGACCACTTGGATTTCCAAGATGTTTATGCATCATAATAGTGGACCTGAACTGATGTTATGTACCAAATATTTGATTAGTGTCCTTGACCTACTTTTTCAGATGGTGACCTAATCAACAAAAAACACCTTTTTGATCATAACTTGAATAATTTTCCTCCAATTTTCATGAAGTTGAGTTTTATGGAAAAAAATGTAGATGGGGGCATATTCACTAAATTTACGCTATATTCCTAAATTTTGAAGGTCAAGGTCATATGGTCAAGAGAAGGAAGAGGCTACTGCCTGCCGATCGAAAGGATGAGGGATGTCACAGCAGAGGGTGGAGTCATCAACAAACAGATAAAGAGGATTTTCCAGAGAGTCAAAGAGAACATTGATGAAGATCAGTAATAGTATTGGGCCCAGAACACTGCCTTGAGGCACTCCAGCCTTGACAGGAAGAGGAAATGAAAGAATTCCATTGAGAGCCACACATTGGCTACAAGAGTAGAGTAAGTCAGTAATCCATGTGTGGAGTTTGCTTTGGATGCCATAAATAAGCAGAGATTTTGGAGAGCAATGTGGGATGCCAGACTGTATCAAAAGCAAGAGATATGTCTGGACTCTAGAGAGACGGCCCAGACTGTCTTGAGAATTATATGTGCATTATGAGTATGCTGCTGACATCAATGGGAATTGTCATTTTACAACTTGTGCATATCCAATATTTTCAGAATTGCTGTGTTATCACAGCCAAAGATAACTGATAGAGCTTTCCAGTCATCCTTGTTTGTGGCTCGACCTGTACATTATCTGTGAAGTGCTCCACCATCCAACTGTCCACTGTGCAGGATTTACATTTAATCTCTTGATTTAATGAGTATTTTCCATCTTTCAGCATATATTCAAATTGATTGATCAAAATCTTGTGCATAAATCTTCTTTACTGATTTTACACAGAGAGACATGAAGTTGATTAAACAGGGTTAGGGTTAAACATTAATTAGAGCTCTCTTCTTGCTTTGCAAAATGCCTCAATAGCAATGTAAGTAGAAAAACACACTACAGAACCATGAAGCCTCTCAAAGTTACATCTCCGCTTCGAAAGCCGATTTCCGTCTTTACACTTACTCTCTTCTCTCAAGCTATAAAACCTTTTTGTTGATGCAGTTACCCACTCTGGAGCATGGAGCTTGGCAAACACAAGCAGATCTTCCATGCATTTCAGCAACCTAAGGATTCTGAGGACAAGATTTGTTGAAATCCTCCTGTAGCCATCTCCTGGAAAAACACTCAGAAGCTTGCAGGTCATGGCTTTGGCAACGTATTTAGCAGACGTAAAACATGCAAGGAACAGACAATAAATATCGAATGCAACAAATCATGTGTTTGAAAGCAAACACAAATTTTGAGGAACAGGTGATATTAAAGTGATGTTGTTTATTATATTTAATAACATTAGAAAACAATATCATAGATTACACCCAAAACTTCAACCACATTCAACATATTGGTATTTAAATGGTGCTTTAATCAAAAGAGCTTTTCCTACATATAACATCTCTCAATAGTCGAGACTAGAGTCATTCGAGCAATGAATTTTTCAAAATATTATTGCGCAACTGAATTCAAATGCAGTTTGAGATATTCCTTTGGTGATGCTGCATTATGTGGCATCATTTACACTACATGGCCAAAAGTATGTGGACACCTGTTCGTCCAACATCTCATTCCAAAATCATGGGCATTAATATGGAGTTGGTACCCCTGTGCTGCTCGAACAGCCTCGACTCTTCTGGGAAGGCTTTCCATTAGATGTTGGAACATTGTTGTGGGGATTTGCTTCTATTCAGCCAGAAGAGCATTCATAAGGTCAGGCACTGATGTTGGGTGACTAGGTCTGGCTCGCAGTCAATGTTCCAATTCATCCCAAATGTGGTCGATTTGGTTGAGGTCAGGGTTCTGTGCAAGCCAGTCAAGTTCTTCCACACCGATCTCGACAAACCATTTCTGGATGGACTTCGCTTTGTGCACGGGGGAATTTTCATGCTGAAACAGGAAAGGGCCTTCCCCAAAATATTTCCACAAAGTTGGAAGCACAGAATCGTCTAGAACAGTGGTCCCCAACCTTTTGATCCCACGGGCCGCATTCACTACTCCCAAGGATGTTGGGAGCCAGAATAAAATTGATGCATTTTATTGAGTTTTATTGATGCATTTTATTGATGCAAATTAATTTGATTCCTCCCGGCGGTAAGCGGCAGTGGCCGGCAGCGGCATTGTGTAAGGCTTTTCAGGTCACGGCGCCGGCCGGCAGTGGCATTGTGTAAACCCCTTTAAAATTGCTACATGGAAATGTGTTTTGATTGGAAAGTCCTCGCGGGCCGCAGTATAGGGCTCCGCGGGCTGCAGGTTGGGGACCAATGGTCTAGAATGTCATTGTATGCTGTAGCGTTAAGATTTCCCTTCATTGGAACTAAGGGGCCTAACTCGAAACATGAAAGACAGCTCCAGACCATCATTCCTCCTCCACCAAACTTTACAGTTGGCACTATGCATTCGGGCAGATAGCGTTCTCCTGGCATCCACCAAACCCAGATTCGTTTGTCGGACTGCCAGATGGCGAAGCGTAATTCATCACTCCAGAGAACGCATTTCCACTGCTCCAGAGACCAATGGTGGTGAGCTTTACACCACTCCCGCCGATGCTTGGCATTGTGCATGGTGATCTTAGGCTTGTGTGCGGTTGCTTGGCCATGGAAACCCATTTCATGAAGCTCTTGATGAACAGTGCTTGTACTGACGTTGCTTCCAGAGTTAGTTTGGAACTCGGTAGTGAGTGTTGCAACTGATGACAGACGATTTTTCCGTGCCACATGCTTCAGCACTAGACGGTCCCGTTCTATGAGCTTGTGTGGCCTACCACTTTGCGGCTGAGCTGTTGTTGCTCCGAGACGTTTCCACTTCACAATAAAGCACGCTTACGTTGACTGGAGCTCTACGCAGGGCAGAAATTTGATGAACTGACTTGTTGGAAAGGTGGCATCCTATGATGGTGCCATGTTGAAAGTCACTGAGCTCTTAAGTATGGCCCATTCTACTGCCAATGTTTTTCTATGGAGATTGCATGGATGTGTGTTTCATTTTATACACCTGTCAGCAATGGGTGTGGCTGAAATAGCTGAATCCTCTCATTAGAAGGGGTGTCCGCATACTTTTTACCATGTAGTGTATCTTACTTCTCTATCAGGTTCATCCAATGAAATCTCATTGATAAATAAATGTGGGGATTTGACTGGACAAATCAGGTTTTGGTGATATACGCTGTTGTTTTTTGCTTTATAAAATAATTTTGTTGTCATCATCCTTTTGGAGGATGAACACTTCATCACTAAGTGGAATTCCAAAATGATTTTTTAAATGCTGCAACAATTTTAATTTCTACATTGTTTATTTCATTCTATGGTACACAAAAACCTGATTTCACTTCAATATAACTACAAAAAATTATGCCGCCATTCTCATATTTATCTGTTGCTGTAACAGACGACTACACAACTATTCTACAACTTTCCAATGACCATAATTCTATGTTTTGATCCCAACAGATACAATTTTGATTCGTTGTTCTATAATAACTTTATCCAGTCTGCATTGGTCTTGTTTTCAAGTCATCTCAATCCCTAGAGCATTGAGAACTATATATACATTCCCATATGTCCCAGACAGCCAACGTTATCTGGCCAGAACTGGAATTTGATCAGCAGTGTCTGTACGCAACTAAAGCAAACAAGGTTGGGGCTTGGTATGCTATCTGGCATAGTGGTTTATTCACAGCCACATAGCCATTATAACCTATATCTTGAAGATGCCTTTTCACAGTTGTAAAGGACACTTTCATTGTGACATTCAACTACGATGAAATTAACCTATTATTCTTGTTGAGTTTAAGACAACTATTGAAAAAATAAAAGCTTATGTACCATAGAATGTAGTCGATCTCACAAGAGAGTGGGGTTAATTAGAGCCAAAAAATAGTAATAGCATGCATATGCAGTGCAAGATCATGCGCATCCATACCCGGCAAGGACGTGCGAGGCCGCGCCAGGCGAGGACATGTATGCAGACTTTATATATATGAAAAAATGTACCATCTTGTCTGCACTGCCTTATGGGTAATACTTGATTGATGTGCAACCATTCCATTAGACGATAATACCATCTGGAAGGAGCTAGTAACACTCAACATCACCCCATCACTGCTATTTAATAGATACCTCTGAAATATCAGAGGTTTGTTTATACCTTTTATCGACACACACACACACACACACACACACACACACACGTATGAGTCCAGTTGGAAATTTATGAAGACGTGATAAAATAAACTAGAAAGTATCTTAAAATGCAAAGCCCGTCTGCGTTCGCTTTGTACCCAAACTAAACTTGATGAAAACAACAGTTTAAAAAATTGTACAATTTATTCATTTATGTTCTCCACAATCTCAAAATAAAGGGTGGTTGAAGATTTGATGACAAAATCTCAATTGGTAAAAATGTTATGGCCTGGACATACACACTGTATCTCAATGGTGAACAAGGATTTTGATTAAAACATTTATGGCTGGTTTACTACTTCACCAATGATGTCATCCAAACAATCCTATATTCCACAGTGGGAGGAGAATGAGATGTGCCAAGTTTCAAATATTTTCCGATTCGCAGCTTCAGAGATATGATGTTTTAATTTCTTGCATTAAATTCAAGATAGCTGCCATACCACATGACATATTGTTACGAATCTGGAAGCCATGAGCACTCAACATACAGGTCCTATAGAACAGTTATATCGGTAAGTATTGTTTTTTTTAGTTGGGTCCCGTCCCTCGTTTAATGGTGAATAAATGTACATGCGCTGTCAGTTATTTTGATATTAGGATTTTTACATCACTCACAACAACAAACTACGGCTACTACATCTACAACTACAACAACAACGCCATCTTCGCTCTCACAGCGACAACCCTCTGCTCCCGGCATGCTCCCGCGCGCTCAGCTGGTATGCGGGGGTGTTCGGAATTCGTTCAGGGATGGAATTCCATTCCCAAATATGGTCATGAACTGGTTCGCTTGGCTGCGTGCTAAATAAGGGGATGCGTCATGTCCCACCCAATGAGAGCGGGCCACGCCTCAACGGACCGCACCCGAGAGCGACAAAAGGGACGGAGAGCAAATTATAATCGGGTGGATCTGCTCGAGCGCGTAGAGGAAGAATTCGGGCCCGTTCAAAACACATCTCTCGAGGCTGGGCGAAAGGCATCTCATCGCTGGCGTGCTCTGGTTCTCGGCTCATCTCGTGGCTGGCGTGGTCTGCGTCTGGCTGCCCTGGTCCGTTCTTGGCCGACTGGTGCCCCGGGAAGGTGCGGACATCGAGCCGCGCACTCGCGGCCAGGTAGCCTGCCAGGTTCTCGTCCCTCAGTTCGACTTCCCTCCGAGCTGAAGGGATAATAAAGACCATTTTGGGTCCGTTTCTTTCGGGTGTGCATCTGTGTGTGGGCCCCTCTGTAAGTAGGAATTGTTTAAGTGCTTGTGTGTAAATTTGCATTCTCCATTAGTCGTGATAACTCTGCCCTTACGTGCTTCCCTCGTTTCCCCGATTACTGTGAATAAATACCCCATTTGCTAAATGTATCAGTTCGTTGCTGTCTTTCTTCCATTGGCTTAGCATGGCGCGTGTTGGTGAATTACAAAGGCTGTTGCTGCTGTAAATGTACATTTGGACCGACGGGACTTTGGCAACCATCCGCTCGGGTTGCGCACGGGTCGGGCACGCTAATGGCTCGACTCGTACGAGTTCCGTCGAGGGTGTGAATACTCGGTAACTCGCCACGTGGATCTCTAGGTATTTTGAAGATTGGCAAATACCCGTAACACGTGTGGGAATTATTGACGATTCACGGTCCGGTAAGGGACCCGTACCCTCGGAGTTTTCCGAAAGGTACAATCTAGATTCCGGGTGTTCGGTAGAGTCGACCCTACTGCTCCACCTAGGTCGTGCTCGCAGCCGATACCCGGATCCGCAATAATATTACGTCACAATTATCATTAAAATATTCTCATTTGGGGGTCGTTCCTACCCTAAAAAATTTGAGTCATTCGGATAAGTGCTTGCACAGAAAAAAAAATTGTTACATAAATATTAGAGCAAAAAAGGTCAAAAAAGGGTCAAAGAATAACAATAATATTATTACTAATAATGAAAATTATTTTGACAAATTATTAATTTGTCTTCTCCATATTCTTATAATTAAGCTTTTTCAAAATTTTATGACAAAAGCTCAGATGGTAAAAACGTTACTGAAACACACACATACAGGCACACACAGACGTGATTGCAAAACCACATCTTTCGCTGTGCGGGGGATGGGCTACCTAGAATGGCACTCGGTAGGGCGCATATCTTTGCCAGGCAGAAAAGTTTACGTTTTGTATCCTGCTGATAGCCGGATCTGGATCCGGACCTGAATAAAATCTAATCGGCTTGTTCTTGTCACCTACCCAACTCATCCACCAAGTTTTGTCACAACTCGTCCACAACTTTTGTAAATATCGTAATGTGTGTATGCATATATATATATATATATATACATATACACACACATACATTTATGGTTTGGCCTGAACTCTCAATTATGGAGAATCAATTTAGGAATGCAAAAAAATCTCCTCTCCTCTCCGGATCCTGTTATTCACCAAAATCGAATCAATTCGGCCTTCTCATCCATCAAGTTTTGTCCTAATCAGTATCTAACTTTATGAGATATCTTGTTATATATTTTGTTATCCCTATCACTCAGAATCACTGAAAAAATTCTCAAATACATATCTGTGTTCGGATCTTCACCAAAAATGAATCAATTCTTCATCGTCACACACCCAATCTGCTCACCAAATCTCGTCCAAGTCCGTCCACAACCTTTTGAGATATCCTGTTCACAGGCAGACAAACAGGAGTGAAAACATAACCACTGCCCACTCCGGTCGCGGAGGGAACGAATTATTAATTATTGTAAGTCCCGGACTGCACGATAAAATCTGTATATGTTTCAGAACAAATGCTTTACTGGAGAGAGGCAAAGTGACTTCCAGGCCACCATGTATATAATACACTATTTACACTGGCAGGATAGCCTGAAGGTATGCACACTCATGTCTGAGCTTCCACATCTGGGTTCAAATGTTTGCTCAGCTACAAACTGTCATCCTGGTGTTTCACAGGTAGCGCACTGTCCCTCAGATGGATGTTAAACTGGGTGTCCCATCTGCCAACATTAGTTTGTGGCATCCTTCACGTAAAAAATCCCATGGTGTCCTTTGTGAAAAGTAGGCGAGCTATCACTTGCACCCTGGCCAAATTCCTGTGCGAACAACTGCTGGGAAGGCAACTGAAAACCACATAGCATAACACTTGCCAAGAAACTGCTTTGGTAGCATCGATATCACGAAACAGAGTATGGTACATCAGAATCAGAAATGCCAGAATGCACTATGAAATAACTATTATTAACGACTCTCCATCCATCCATCCATTGGGACCATACTCTGTGCAGAGAGTTGATGCTGCCGAAGCAGACTCGTGGGCTATTGGGCAAAATCCTGGACGGATCGCCACTACGACGCAGAACTACTCCCCCATTTACCCTTTAAGCAATTTCCGTAATAATATCACGTACAAGTTTACTTATATGTGTGTATATATATTATACAGTGGGAGAACAAGTATTTGATACACTGCCGATTTTGCAGGTTTTCCCACTTACAAAGCACGTAGAGGTCTGTAATTTTTATCATAGGTACACTTCAACTGTGAAAGACGGAATCTAAAACAAAAATCCTGAAAATCACATTGTATGATTTTTAAATAATTAATTTGCATTTCATTGCATGAAATAAGTTTTCAGATACAGGATACATATTTGTATTTACAAACAGATTTATATTTACAAACAAATTTGTATTTACAACTCTCCATACAGATCTTCTCCAGATCCTTCAGGTTTCGGGGCTGTCGCTGGGCAACACAGACTTTCAGCTCCCTCCAAAGATTTTCTATTGGGTTCAGGTCTGGAGACTGGCTAGGCCACTCCAGGACCTTGAGATGCTTCTTACGGAGCCACTCCTTAGTTGCCCTGGCTGTGTGTTTCGGGTCATTGTCATGCTGGAAGACCCAGCCACGCCCCATCTTCAATGCTCTTGTTGAGGGAAGGAGGTTGTTGGCCAAGATCTCGCGATACATGGCCCCATCCATCCTCCCCTCAATACGGTGCAGTCGTCCTGTCCCCTTGCAAAAAAGCATCACCAAAGAATGATGTTCCACCTCCATGCTTCATGGTTGGGATGGTGTCTTGGGGTTGTACTCATCCTTCTTCTTCCTCCAAACACGGCGAGTGGAGTTTAAACCAAAAAGCTCTATTTTGTCTCATCAGACCACATGACCTTCTCCCATTCCTCCTCTGGATCATCCAGATGTCAGGCAAACTTCAGACGGGCCTGGACATGCGCTGGCTTGAGCAGAGGGACCTTGCGTGCGCTGCAGGATTTTAATCCATGACGGCGTAGTGTTTACTTATGGTTTTCTTTGATACTGTGGTCCCAGCTCTCTTCAGGTCATTGACCAGGTCTTGCCGTGTAGTTCTGGCTGATCCTCACCTTTCTCATGATCATGAGGCTCCACGAGGTGAGATCTTGCATGGAGCCCCAGACGAGGAGATTGACTGTTATCTTGAACTTCTTCCATTTTCTAATAATTGCGCCAACAGTTATGCCTTCTCACCAAGCTGCTTGCCTATTGTCCTGTAGCCCATCCCAGCCTTGTGCAAGTCTACAATTTTGTCCCTGATGTCTTTAGACAGCTCTCTGGTCTTGCCCATTGTGGAGAGTTGGAGTCTCATTGATTGAGTGTGGACAGCTGTCTTTTATGCAGATAACAAGTTCAAACAGGTGCAGTTAATACAGGTAATGAGTGGAGAATGGGAGGGCTTCTTAAAGACAAAACTAACAGTCTGTGAGAGCCGGAATTCTTACTGGTTAGTAGGTGATCAAATACTTATTTCATGCAATAAATGCAAATTAATTATTTAAAATCATACAATGTGATTTTCAGGATTTTGTTTTAGATTCCGTCTTTCACAGTTGAAGTGACCTATGATAAAAATTACAGACCTCTACGTGCTTTGCTAAGTGGGAAAACCTGCAAAATCGGCAGTGTATCAAATACTTGTTCTCCCCACTGTATATATACACACACACACGCAACAGAAAAAGCTGCTATGCTTCAATTTACCGCATTTCCATGGAAGTAAGTTAAAGACTTTATGACTAGAAGCCAAGACCCATGGAAGACCTCAATGCTGGCGTCACTGGTCCATGAAATTAAGTCGCCACCTTCGATGTGCTGCTCGGGTTTTAGCTTTGCCACGAAGGCAAAGTCGGCCAAGTATGTTGTGGCAGACAAGCGGCCCCCACAGCAGATCGACCAGCACTTAACATATGCTTCACACCAGCAAATATGATATCTGTTACACTGATACTACTGCAAGGCACCTTTATCCTTCCTATATGAAGGTGCTAAAATGCACAATACTCAATTTATCTAAACATACCTAATTTTGTGAGAGATATGAAAAGTCATTTGATATATTTCAAAAAGGTCATGGGTGTTGGTTGAGAGGAAATATTTGATCTCCTCTAAAATTTTGAGTTGGTGCTCTCACAGAATGTTCCATTTTACTGATCCGGTTGGGCTTTGGATCATCACTGGAATGTGAATTGCCTGAATCACATTAGATGCAACCAAAAATAGCTCTTGCTGCTTGGAAATGCCACGTCGTATACCTTTTCCAAACCTTGCAAATTATTTCAGTGATCCCAACTTATATGTTAATAAAGTATGATATAACATAAAGTATGATATAACATAAAGTATGATATAACATAAAGTATGATATAACAAACTTTCCATTAATTTTGAATGGTTTATATTGAAATGTACACCTGTCATTTTCTCATAGCATCACAGAAGGATGTCAAAACACGACAGTTGTAAAAGTATCGTTGACATTGTCACAAACAAAGCAGAAATGCATTCCAAATCATATTCCAAGGAAAGAAACAAATGAGAATGCAGGATATGGTTTCACGCAAAGTATCATTGATCATATAATTGAACAACAGGTAGGCCCTCTCGTGATGAAAGTACTGCTTTATGGGTGTTAGACAGGAGACGAGACTGAAGATAACAGGTAAGCATGAAAAATGAGAACAATGGGAGAAAAATATAATGTATTGTGACATGAAACCATTAAAATGAGAGCAAGAGTGGCTACCAACTCCATGTTTTAAAGCATTGGGCTCCCCTCAAATTAGGGAGAGAGGGAGAGAGGGGGAGAGGGGACAGGGAGAGAGGGAAAACGAGATAGAGAGATAGAGAGATGGAGAGATGGAGAGATAGAGAGAGAGAGAACCACAGGTCCTCCAAATAAACAAAAAGGTTATTTTATGAGTGTCGATCCTTAAATATTTGGCATAACATATAGGTATAAAAATTATTTGAGTGATTGTATTATTGAAAAGCAAAAAGGGGTAAAATATAAAAATAATTTAAAAAAAAATCCCTGTGCATGCAATGGGGAATCCAAATTAACATGATTTGGTAGTTTCATGTCCAGTGATCAAATGTTTACAACTAAAGAAATATAATTGAACATGCAGGTGTGGAATCTTACAAACACTTAGCCATCCTAATTCTTTCCAACACCTGTTGGCTCATTAAATGGACTTGAATTGGTGAGGTTTTTTTCAGTATTCTCACACGCAACCAACTGCTGTCACTGAAACGAATACACTATTAAACATTTTAAATGACA
>CM068954.1:57248708-57285427 GCA_035128595.1 Eptatretus atami | reverse complement strand
GGCTTAGCCTTATATTATTACATTATATAGTGTCGCATATATATCACTATACTTAGTTTGTTTCCCATTTTACAAATTTGGGTATTATTCTAGCGCTGGCCTATATTAACATAATATATTTATATAAGTACAGAAATTGCGGCCACGGGGTACGAGACACCAACTTGTCACTCAGGGGATTAATCCAGGTTATCCTCTGAAGCCGGACCTGGGCCACCGCTCACAATTAACGTTTGGTACGGTGGGTTTGTTTTAAAAACCACGAACGCCACCCAGTCAACACGAGTTCCAGTGTCCGATCTCTAATTATTCCGTTTAACTAGAGGTCACGTGGTTACCTGAGCGGGGAGCGCGCCCTCGCAAAGCACCAACGTTATCTCGATTAGATTATTCAATTATGGCGGCCAAGCGTTTTAACGCTGGTGCGTGCCGACGATTTTTTGGTCAAATGTGTGGTAATTACCTCCCAGTCTATCTCGGTTCGACCAATGCTCAGACCAATAGAAGGAAAGGACAAACACGGACAGGTTGGAAATCGAAAATAATTTATTAATAATAATAAAATAAAATAAAAAGAACCTTTTATTTGCTGAGGTTAATAATGAATGAATTTCAAAAGCAAAATCAATCAAAATGCCAGGAAAGGAGATAAGAGCAGATGCTTATCGGGGTTGACTTACTTACAGCTAAACGCAGACAAGGGTACCCAGCAGATCAACAGGGGGAGGGGAGGGGAGAATCGTCTCGCTCACCAAAGTCGTCCGTGAGCAAAAACGTCCTGAAAATGCATGTGTGCGTGTCACGTCCATCGCCAGCACCCAGCTTTGACATGCATCCTCTCGCGGGCAGCCTTGAATGCCAGTTGACGTCTGGAGGGCACCGAGATCGTCCGTCGTGCGGTTCGCCGCTGGTGTTGTTCATGATCGACCCGTGCCTTCACTTGTGGCGCACTGGCTCACACCCACACGTGCACACACGCTCGCATGCCGAAGCACTGGAGGGCGAATTGTCTCTTCGCGCGTGGTCAGACCCTCTTCTTGGTCACTTTTCTCACCTTTGCTTTTTCTCTCCCTTTCCTCCTCTCACTTTTTCACCTCAGACTTTTTCTCTTCAACACTTTTTCTCTTCAGAACGTCCTCTTTCTCTTCAGAAGTATCTCTTTCTCTTCAGAACGTCTCTCTCCTCACAGAACGTCCTCTTTCGCTTTTTCCTCACTTTTTTATATCTCAGAACATCTCTCCTCACAGAACGTCCCTCTTTCGCTTTTTTCTCACTTTTTTTATATCTCAGAACGTCTCTCCTCACAGAACGAACCACATGCTTTCTCTCGCTCGTTTTTATATCCCTGGGCCGTCTCCGGCGGGGTGCCGTCTGCCCCTAAGCTTCACCCCGCCCCACTCGGGCACGGTTACCATGACGACCCGTGCGCTCTCAAAAAAGGCGGGCGTCGGAGCTCGTGAAAGAATGTTGCTGAGGAAAAATGAGGGCGGGCTTCAGAGCTCGTGAAAGAAATGAGTGTGAACGTGTCTGTCATAAAGAAAAAAGCTTCCCATAAGAAGAGGGGATCTATCCTTTACCCTTCTCAACACATCACATTTAAGATCCCATTAGACATGGCGATGGGGCTAATCTGAAAAGGCATTAAGGAAATAACTGTCTGAGGACCTGGATGTGTGGATGCATTTATCAGACCAGATTTCAACTAAAATCCAATAATATATATGATATATATTATATATATATGTTCATATATATTGTTACGAAATCTGGCCCGCCAGGCGTGCAGAGCGATTGCATAACTCCAATCGCAACCGCGTCGCCCACGACGGACAATTCAGTCGTGACCTCCTGGAACTACCGCAGGAGCCAGTCACGGGTGGGGGTTTAACCTCACCACGATCGTGCCAATTGCCCACCCGCGCAGGATAGGCTGCTCGCCAAATTCGACCTACCTAAGTACTGCGCGAGTAGTCGACCGGCGATCGTACCTCGCCGCAGGTCGGCCTAGGACACGAACCGCTTAAGCGGTCCGTTCCGTGCTACAGTGATAACCGAGCGTGTTATCGCGACTCGGACGGATCAGATTCTCTCTTTACCCTGGGTGTTACAAACCAATACTAATTTATTCCGCGATTCAAGATGGCACTTTCAATGGGGAAAGAGACGACGAACGGGATACATTTCACACAAGGACATTTATTACAAAGCAATTATTGCAACACCAACACAAGCAAGGAATCGCCTGTGTTGGTGTCCTCGCAATTTCGGGCCGCCCCCCAATTTTCTTCCGTGCCTCACACGGCTTCGTGGTCTGGGACGCGTGGTTCCTTTGGCAGGAACTACCCTCTGCCGATTCTCCGACGATGGCACCCCGGGCACTACACTGCCTCCGAGCCTACAGCTCCCTAAACACTGGGGAGTGCCCTCCCTGGCAACTCCCCCTCAACGCTCACGTGGCAGGCTGGCGCCCCGGCCCTTTCGAGGGTCACCCGTGCCCACGCACTGCCCACGCGGCCTATGGCGCCCGGGCCCCGCATCAGCGGGTCACCCGTGCCCACTACACTATCCCGCCCCCCCCCCATGGGCCCTTGCCTACCGCGGCCGACTAGCCCGGTGCCCGGGTACCCACTCAGCGATACTTCACTTTCGTAGCCACGCTCCCAGCCGTCAACAGGGCTCCTGCACCCTCCAAATGGGTATCGAGCCTACATTCCCACCAACAGCAAAACGACCTCCATTTTGTCAATTTGACTATCCCCCTAACTCACTTTATTCTGACCCCGGGGTCCCTTGGGTGGGAGTCACTCCTCCCCCAATCACTCATCGCACATGCATTCCACAATCACTCATACACTCAGGCCCGCTGGCCTCACTCACTCATCAATTACATGTTTCAACTCTCTTCTCTTCTCTCATCGCTGAAGTCTGCCATTCTTCTCACTACCTCGCTAACTACATCGTGCTCCTCGTCGTCCCTTACACTACAGCACGTTCCTTTTAACCTACGTAGCTAAGCTACGTCCCTCTACACATCCACAGTCTGTCACTGTCTCAAATCATTTTCCCAACCTAAATCTCAACTACAATCCGCTAACTAATCCATTCCAGGGACTCCATGAGGACTTACCCCCCTGCCATGAAGTCGGTCTAACTATCACTAACCCTTCCCCTAACTAGTTGTCATCCTGTGCCCTGGCAGGGGGGGTTTTCTCACCTCCTGACTGGGAATCCTGTCCACCCGAAGCGAGACTTGCTTTTTTTTTTTTAATGCGTGCCCGCACCAGCGCGGCAACTTGCAACCTGCGCTCTTTTTGCGTGACGTCATGGCAGCTGTTCACACACCTCGTCCCTCTTGGACGGTACCATCCGGCAGGGATTCACCTCTGCCGGATTCCAACCCTACGTGCAGCCATGACGTCACCCTGCGCATTAAAAAAAAACAAGCTCGCGTTTCGAGGGGTTCCCACGCGAACATGTGCTCTGCCCGTTGGAGCTTAACACACGCGCTCGCGTGGAGAACCCATCCGGTCCAAATCCGAAATCCTGCCTACCTTTTGTCCGTCGCGGGATCGGCAACATCCACCGCGGGCGTTTCTGGACCGGGTTTCACTCCCGCAACGCGCACGTGGCGGCCTCGTGTATTGCACAGCACGGACCTCACGCTCGCCGCTGGGCAAACCCGGCCGGTCCCCAATAAGCTACGGCGCTACCCGGCCTTTGTCTTCACCTGTCGCCGTCGTCGTCGACATTCGACCACGCACTCCTGCGTGTCACGACGCTCATACACCACTCCATGACATTCACACCAGGAGAGCGGCTGCGTGCTCCCGCATGCGACCGTCATCTCCCTTACGTACAGCGACCTCACACACGCTGTCCTCTCACATCGGCCGTTCACTCACATGCCCTTTCACTCGCAAACGTGGTTCACTCACACACGGGTGCTGGGAGGCACGCACTCCGGCACACTCGCAAACACGGCACACCTGCACAACCACACTGGGGATTTGCGCCACCACTAGGGGTCCGGGGTCTCCATACCCCCAAGCTGCACGTGCCCTGTCCACAGCACTCGCCCCTCTACCTCGCTTGACACAACCGAACCCACCTGGTCGTGATCAGCTTCAAGGGAGAATAGCGTCTCCCTCCGTTCCTGAAGGAGGCCATCCAGCTGTTCGCACCGGGTCGCAAACAGTCTGCCAGCTCCCCTCATGGTCCTCCACTACCTCAATGTGTGTGTGCTCTCCTTACCCCGTCTAATTCACCTCTATCTCCCGTGTCTCTGCCAACTCAGTCACCTCATGTATATTAGTTTCTTCCTGGATCCTCGTCTCTGTTTTATTCAATTCATTCTTGACTCGGTCTATCTCCCGTCTTATTTTGTCCTCCCCGCTTCCATCGCGGGCCGGACAGCCGTTGCACTCCCTCCCAGCTCGTTCGCTCCACACGTGGCGCCGCCATTTTGCAGACCGTTGTCCACCTTGGTTGCACGAAAATGCCATTATGCCCGCCTGCAGGCTTTGCATATCGCTCCTGAATGCCTTCGTGTGCGCATCCATGCAATCCATCAAATCGCGCGCATTTTTTTTCATTCCTGCCAGCAAAATTGTTACGAGCTGGCTCGTGTCAAGTGCCCTGTGGCATTAATAGCAGCCCGCTCCGTGTTGCGCTGAGGTGCGATCGCGCTGCCGTTGTGTGACTCCGTTTGCCGGCAAAGTCCGTGCTCAGTATATGGGGTTGAGCTCACCCGTGGATTAAAATTACAAAAGGAACCGTCCGGGCCATGGATCCTACATTATAACACATTCCTACTACCCCCGACCCTCTCGCCTTGAAACTCCATCTTATCCCGTGGAATAATAATTTTTAATCGCTCGAATTTGGGGAACACGGAGGGTCGCTTCACTACCCCTGATCCGGTTCCGTGAATTTAGTTGGAGACCGAAGGTGGATTCGAATCCCACACTCCTGTAAACCAGTGTTACGAATTCTGGCCGCCAGGCATGCGAGCGATTGCGTAACTCCAATCGCAACCGCGTCGCCCACCGGACAGACAATTCAGCCGTGACCCTCCTGGAACTAAGCAGGAGCCAGTCACGGGTGGGGTTTAACTCACCACGATTGTGCCAATTGCCCACCCGCGCAGGATAGGGTTGCTCGCCAAATTCGACCTACCTAAGTACCTGCGCGAGTAGTCGACCGGGCGATCGTACCTCGCCGCAGGTCGGCCTAGGACACGAACCGCTTAAGCGGTCCGTTCCGTGCTACAGTGATAAGCGAGCGGTGTTATCGCCGACCTCGATGGATCAGATTCTTTCTTTACCCCTGGTGTTCAAAACCACTACTAATTTATTCCACGATTCAAGTAGCACTTTCAATGGGGAAAGAGACGACGAACGGGATACATTTCACACAAGGACATTTATTACAAAGCACATATTGCACACACAACACAAGCAAGGAATCATGCAATATACAAGAAAAGCGTTACCACGAATACGAGCAATGTACAGTCACTTACACAGGTCTAACTTATAGGGACACGGCGCCACAGCAGTTATAAAAGCAAAATAAATGGAAAGAAAAGACCCCTCACGACAAGTGGGTCAGGCTGGACCACTTGGGTCTTTATGACACGGGACTGGGAGACCGAACGGGTCCGCGAGACCGTAGCAGGTACCTGCCCCCTCGAGGGGCGACGGTCGGCGAGCCTCTCCGGCACTCTCCTCTCGTGCCGCCTCGACCCGGGACCACTGCTCGCAACCCTCACGACTTGGCGCCAGAGGGAGAGACGAGCCTTCGACGATCCAGAGCCCACTTCGAGGTCCAGAGCCCGACGAGTCCAAACACGACGTTCCCAGGCAGGAGAAGGAAGAATCCAACGCGATATCCAGGCAGGAGAGAAGAAAAATCCAACGTGATGATCCCGGCAGGAGAAGAGAGAGAGCTCAAACACGACGTCCACAAGAGAGAGCCGAGCCGCGCGCGGTCCGCCCTATATAGCGCGGGGCTCCGCCCCTTCGCTCCACCCCTTTTTGGCTCCGCTCTCCTCAAGCCCTTTCGAGAAGCTCCTGAAAAGGGGCGTTTCCTCTCACGGCCGCCTCACACCCCGTATCCACCAATCGCCAGCGAGCTCTCGCAGCCTCTCCCGTCAGCCCCCGGCGCCGCAAAAAAGGCGGGAAAACTCGCGCGCCTTGTAGGCCTTTCACGGGGCCTCCGTTTGAAGTCTTCGGACGGTCCAAAATAACGATAGAACAGAAAAACGGTATCTCAAAGGATCACAGCCCTGTGAACACGGAAATTCCTCTAAACAACGGTGGGGAAATCTAACTACACATATACTTAGCGTCATAACTGATCTAAGGACCCTTTATGGTGTATTGCGAATTTCCACAGCCGTAACAATATATATATATCTTCTTCTTCTTCTTTCGGCTAGCTCCCGTTAGGGGTCCCACAGCGGATCAACCGTCTCCATTTCGTCTCATCCTCCAGATCTTCCATTGACCTCCAACCACCCGCATGTCCGCCCTCACCGTATCCATGAACCTCTTCTTTGGCCTTCCTCTTCTCCTCCTGCCTGGCGGTCCATCTTCAACATCCTTCTCCCGATATACTCCGCTTCCCTCCTGTGCACATGTCCAAACCATCTCAATCTCGCCTCTCTCACTTTGTCTCCAAACCGTCCTACCTGCGCTGTCCCTCTAATATACTCATTTCTTATCCTATCCATCTCGTCACTCCCAATGAGAATCGCAGCATCTTTAACTCTGCCACCTCCAGCTCCGCTTCCTGTCTTTTTGTTAGTGCACCGCCTCCAAACCATACAACATAGCTGTCTCACTACGTCTTATATACTTTCCCCTTCACTCTTGCAGCTACCCTTCTGTCCAGAGATCACTCCTGCAACTCTTCTCCAACCACCTCATCCTGCCTGCACTCTCTTTTTCACTTCTCTCCACACTCTCCGTTACTTTGGACAGTTGATCCCAAGTATTTAAACCCATCCACCTTCCCCACCTCAACTCCTTCGCAACCGCACCATACCACCACCCTCCCTTCATTTACGCACATGTACTCCGTCTTACTCCGACTGACTATCATTCCCTTCTCTCCAGTGCATACCTCCACCTCTCGAGGCTCGCCTCAGCCTGCTCCCTACTCTCCCTACAGATCATGTCATCCGCGAACATCATAGTCCATGGAGACTCCAGTCTGATCTCGTCCGTCAACCTGTCCATCACCATTGCAAACAGGAAAGGGCTCAGAGTCGATCCTTGGTGCATCCCACTTTTAACTTAAAAGGTCCGTCATTCCTACTGCACACTCACCGCTGTCACACTGTCCTCATACATATCCTGCACGATCCTCACATACTTCTCCACCACCTCCCGACTTCCTCATACAATGCCCTCTCTCTTGGCACCTATCATAAGCTTTCTCCAAATCCACAAACACACAATGTAACTCCTTCTGGCCTTCCCTATACTTCTCCATCAACATTCTCAAGCAAACATCGCATCAATGGTGCTCTTTCCTGGCATAAACCCATATTGCTGCTCACAGATCGTCACCTCTCTTCTCAACCTAGCTTCCACTACTCTTTCCCACACCTTCATGGTGTGGCTTAACAACTTTATCCTCCTGTAATTTCCACAGCTCTGCACATCACCCTTATTCTTGAAAATCGGAACCAGTACACTTAATCTCCACTCCTCCGGCATCCTCTCACTTTCCAAACTTTATTAAACAATCTTGTTACAACCCACTGCCATCTCTCCTAAGCACTTCCATGCCTCCACTGGTTATACCATCTGGGCCAACGCCTTTCCACTTTTCATCTTCTTCATAGCAGTCCTCACTTCATCCTTACTGATCCACCCCACTTCCAGATTCACTATCTCCACCTCTTCCAACCTTCTCTCTCTCTCATTTTCTTCATTCATCAGCTCCTCAAAGTACTCCATCCACCTTCTCAACACACTCTCCTCGCTCGCACACATTCCATTTGCGTCCTTTATCACCCGAACCTGCAGCACATCCTCCCAGCTCGTCCCTCTTCTTGCCAATCGTAAAAATCCTTTTCCCCTTCTTTTGTATCTAACTTCTCATACAGCTCGTCATATGCCTTTTCCTTGGCTTTGCCACCTCTTTTGCCTTGCGCCACTCCTTGTACTCCTGCCTACTTTCTTCATCTCTCTGACTATCCACTTCCTTTTCGCCAACCCCTTCTTCCTTATACTTTCCTGTACTTCCTCGTTCCAACCACCAATCTCCTTATCTTCCTTCCTCTGTCCAGATGTCACACCAAGTACCTTCCTAGCTATCTCCTCACCACTTCTGCTGTAGTTGCCCAATCATCCCACCCATCTTTACCACCATCCAACGCCTGTCTCACCTCCTCCCTAAATTTCACGCAACAGTCTTCCTCCTTCAGCTTCCACCATCTGGTCCTTGGTTCAGCCCTCACTCTCTTCCTCACCTCACCTCTAAAGTCATCCTACAGACCACCATCGATGCTGTCGAGCTACACTCTCCCCTGCCACACTTACAGTCACTAATCTCTTTCAGGTTGCTAGTATTCCACTTGTCTTATATTTTTTCTTCTTTTATGCATAACTCCTGTTGCCTATCGTCCACGTCCTGCTTATTACCCTGTTCTTCCTCCACTCTTGTATGTCACCCTGTGTTCCTCCTTCTTCTGAAATACGTATTTCCACTGCATTTCATTTTTTGCAAACTCTACCACCATTTGCCTTCCACATTTCTCTTGTTGAGACCGTACCTACCCATCACCTCCTCATCCTCTTTATTCCCTTCCCCAACATGCCCATTGAAATCTGCTCCAATCACCACTCTTTATCCTTGGATACACTCTCCACCACTTCATCAACTCACTCCAGAAATCTTCTTTATACTCCATCTCACACCCCATATGTGGGGCATATGCACTGATGACATTCATCATCACCCCTTCAATTTCCAACTTCACACTCATCACTCGGTCAGACACTCTTCTCACCTCCAATACCTCTTGACATAATCTTCCTTCAGGATTACCCCGACACCATTTCTCCTCCCATCCACACCATGGTAGAAACAGTTTGAAACCACCTCCAATGCTCCTAGCCTTACTCCCATCCACTTGGTCTCTTGTACACACAGTATGTCCACCTTTCTTCTCTCCATCATATCAGCCAACTCTCGCCTTTGCCAGTCATAGTCCCAACATTCAGAGTTCCAACTCTCACCTGCACACTTCTACCCTTCCCCCTCTCCCACTGCCTCCGGACTCGCCTTCCCCGTCTCCTTCTCCTCTTCGCCCAGCAGTAGCACAATTTCCACTGGTACCTGCTGACACCGGTACCGGTGGCGGTCGTTGGTAACCCGGGCCTCGACCGATCCGGTATGGAAATTCGTTTTGTTGTCCGCATAATGATTTGGCATAGGTTTTTACGCCGGATGCCCTTCCTGACGCAACCCTGGTCGCCTCTTACGACACACAGGGATATGGTACACCTATTCTAACCGGGGCATACACCGGGCCCAGTACAACTGGTACTCATTTCGCCGACCTCGGAAGGATGGCAGGCTGAGTCAACCCCCTGGTGTTTTCGACTTGGTATTATATATATATATATATATATATTTATATATATATATATATATATATAATATAATATATATATATATAACTATATACACACTATATTAGTTCAGTGTCCCAACGGGGCTTGAACTCAGGACCTTTTGGGTCCAAGCCACTGCCCTAACCACTGCGCCAACACCAGGCTTTATATATATATATATATATATATATATATATATATATATATATATATATTATCATACATACTGTATATGTAATGTATGTATGTATATATATATTATATACATATATATATATATATATCCATATACATATACATATCCATACACATACACATACACAAGCGTTCATCGGCTCGCTGTGCTCGCCTCACCACACATCGCTACATTGGGCCAAACTCCGCCACATAATTCAAAACACTTCACCGCCGTGTTACTGAAAACACACCACCATATAACGGCCAAATTATGAAGAACACCTCACCTCCACATCATTCAAAACGACTCCCACTGTGCAATTAAAAACACCTTACCACACATCGCAACAGAGACAGGCTTGTTTTAACTGAGGATAGTATGTGAGTTGCCGTGTTGTCATGATTTAAACCAAGCAGAATTCAAACATTTATTTTGCAAATTGAATTGTAATATTCATGATTAATTGCATTTGTATAAGAAACTTAAGTTGAAGGTTTTAGTAAAATAAAAACAAAGTTCTTTTTTTCAAAAAATTTCAAAAAAATTACATCCTTAGCACATACACATGGGAGAGATAGGTGCAGCCCAGAAGTTTGAAATAGTTCAGTGACAACACAACACGTGAGATGCTGCACATATAAATATGTATTTGTATATACGTGTGTATATATATATATTGTTATGGCTGAGAGTCTGGGTGAGAAGAGCACGATGAGGGGAAGCTATCTCGGGTTCCCACCAGACTCCCCGGAATCGCAGGCCATCGCACACGGATAACTCCGTGATGCGGCGGACGCTAACCAACCTTGAATGCCAATAACTCAACCACGTGACTTAGGGTCCTCCGTTTAAGGTTTAACTGGTTACCTAAGAATAATCACGTGACCTAATTACCGGGGGACACGCCCTCGGTACGCCTTGTCCGAACTAGGTCACCTTACCATGTCAGATGCAGCGGAGCGACACTGCCAAGGACGTACTAGCTAAAAGAACGGATCGTTGGGAATAAAGTTCTGGCTGGGCTAGGAAACGGACGATGCTGGATCAATGAAAGAAAAGACAAAAACGAGCTGAGAACATTTTGACATAAGCATTTATTACAGGCCGGTGAGGAAAAGCATGTGGCACAATGAATAGTAGTTTATTGTTGTATGAAAAGCAGGGATAGAAAGAAATGTGTGGTGCGACAATGAAACAAGAATCTTACAAAGCAGATACAGAGCAGACTTATACCGATATATCTTCTGCAATCTTAACTTAAAGCTCGGACTGGCGCCATTACATACACACACAAACACAAACAAAACCCGATAAAGAGGAATTAATTGGAAGAAAGGAGAGGAGGATAACGGTCTCGTAATACCTTGCACGGTTGACTGACCGCGCTACCCAGTACGTTTTGGGGGGACGCTCTGCTGAGCGATCCCTGCTTGAGAGTTGGTGCGTCGTCTCCTGCCTGGTTACGGTGCCGGCACAGTGTGTGCACGATCCAGAGAATGGGCAAGAGCATCAGGCGTGAGGAAAGACTTTAGTTGGAGCCAGGTGAGTCGGTTGTCCAGCGGCGAGAGGCAGCCGGAATCAGGTGGGTGGATGGAGCCAGCGGCAAGAGGCAGGCAGAAAAGGCGGGTGGGTGGAGCCAGTGGCGAGAGGCAGACGGAGAAGGCAGAGATCGAGAGCGAGTGAGCGGAGTGGCAGACGGGACTTTCGCAGCAGCAGGTGCATGCTAAGATCGATCCAAGGCCAGACAAAGAGGAAGACGACGACTATGGATGGCTTCGCGATCCATCCTTTATAGGCCCTGCGGTGCAGGGCGGGGCGCCGCCCCGAAGCAATGCATCGTCACCTGAATTGAATGCTCCCATTGGGCCGTGGCCACCGCAAGGCCCAGCCGTCATGGCCGGAAGTGGCCTCATTGGGCATCTGGCGAGACATAGCGGAGCTGCGGAATCGTCTCGCTCCAGACTCCGTGATATGAATCGCCTTGAATTAAACTCGCTGGCCATGCTCTGGCGACTGGCTGAGGGCCGCGCCAGTCTCGCATGCCCACTTGGGCACCACGGCATGCTGCGGTTGGTGCTGATCAATGCGCTTGTCCCGTCCGTACGCCATGCGGCCCAAGCGATCTGGGCCATACAGCATGCCGCTACTTTGTGGTGGCTGCATCGAGGCGGAGGTGCGAGAAGATCCTCGCCGTCTGCGGGAGATATTGGTGGCCGCGGTGGTGAGCGAAGATCGATAGTAAGATGCCGATGTGAACCAGCGCACAGAACCGAACAAAGAGGTGCTATTCATGCCCCTGTGTGATGGTAAGAAGGCATTGTAATCAGTGCGCAGATCCGAATGAAGAGGTGTGCTATGCGTGCCCCATACAGTGTGATGGTAATTATCACAGGGCTGCGCTCGGGTCCGCTATCGTGCATGCGGTTATTTATCGCAGTGGTGATCCTCACAGGCGGCTGTCTGAGCGCGGTGTGGGCCCCAATCTGTGCCATGGATTGAATGAAAGGATTGGATAAAAATCAGGGTCGAAAAGAGTGTGCCGCGCACGTCCTGCACAGCTTTGGGATTTGATGTATGGTTCTACTATTCCCTTAGACACCGTATCTTGCAGCGGCGTGTTTTTCCATTGTGTGTTTGCCACTTCTTCTGGCCTCTGCAAGGATGCATTCTTATAGTAGAGGGTGTTGCTGCGGTTTTCACAGGTGGCCGTCTGGGTGCGGTGCCTGCTTGGATTTATTTCAGGATTAAGAGGAAAAGAGTTGGAATGAAGGTAGAGATATAATTAGACCTAACTATGAGACCCACGCAACGCACTTCATCCCGTTTGACCCATTAGACATGAAGGAAAGGTCTTAACTGCATGTATACTCATGAAATAACTGTCTGGGGATCACTGTATGATGGATGCCATTGCCTTAGAGGCATGCAGTTTCCAGAACAGCAACAATATACCTGGAAAGGTTTCCACCAGTGAGGTTTACCCGTGCTACACATGGGAAGGTGGTTGGGGGGGGGGGTGAAGTGTTGTGATAAAAGTAAACAAACATAAGCATTAAAAAAACTAACAACTGGGGTTACTGGGGCCTTTTAGGCCACAAAAACGTATTTTATGACCTAATTGTCATTTGGAAACAGGAATTGTATTTCCTGGTGTTGGCCAAGAAATAGTTTGACACAGAAGCTGACTCATCAAGCATTGCTTGCAAAATTGAGGAAGAGGTGGTAAAACAGGCATAACATAAGTGTCCTTTCTGCAACATTGAGTGGGTGTTTCAGTATGGAACCTTAGAGCACCACAGTATTCGCACTCATCAGTCATGCTTCCCACATTGGCTCTACACACATACTTTTCACATGAATTATTAAAAGCACACCTTAGATTTGTAGCAGCATCCAATATTCTGTTTCTAGCTTCTCCGTGAGACTCAGTGTCCCTTTCCCGTACCTCCTCTCTGAAGCCTGAACTTTGTCTGGCCTGTATGTGAGCCTCAGTGTCCCTTCCTCTCGATAAGACAATTCTTTTCTTGTTTTTTTTTCTCGGCATTTTGAACTCTTGTGGTACGTGTTGCACCTTCAAGCGTTCAAAATTAAACAGATGCGGAAACTGTGAATAGGCAATGCCGAATCCACAAATTCATGGGTGGAACCCCCAGGTAATTTCCTCATTCTGATTTAAACTCATCCTCTCTATATTTTAATTCCAAACAGAATCATTATAGTCATAAATTAATACCATACCATTACTATTAAAAAATACAAAAACTCGTGAGGAAAATGAATATTAGCGCCATTCTCACGTGACACCCAATACTGATGAAGGATGGTTACAAAACGCTTCGTACGGATGGAAAATTAAAATCACCAGGAGAGTACCTGCCCTATGGGCGATCTTGCTACCTCCGCCACCGAAGGTGGATGAAGGTTATGTTTTACCCCTGTCCGTCTGTCTGTCTGACGATTTTTGGCCAGCAGTTTCCAAGCAATCGTTCTGAAATTTTTGTGTGTGTGGTGACTGCCAGGAACAGCAATGTTAAATTTTGGTGAAGATCCGGATTCTGAGAATTTTTAAAGTGATTCTTCACCATTGAGAAATTGGAAATTGGGCAGAGAGAGACAGATCGAGAGAGAGAGAGAGAGAAGAGAGAGAGAGAGAGAGAGAGAGAGAGAGAGAGAAGGAGAGAGAGAGAGAGAGAGAGAGAGAGAGAGAGAGAGAGAAGAGAGAGAGAGGCATATATATATATATATATATACTATATACGTAAAATAACACATATATACGTCTAAAAAGTAAAGGGACAGAGCCTGCTGTGTGCTCCACTTACACAACTTGAATGAACGGGTTGGTCACAGTCTTTTGCAGCATTCCAGCAATACATATATATGATTGGTGATTGTGACTGCGCTCATTGTGTGATTTTTTACAGGTCTTGCTTTACGTGTTGTCTCGTCTGAGTCATCACACTATGACTCATGACAGAGGCCAATCTGAAGTTTCTTGCCAAGCTTGGCAAAACACCTTCCGAATCCTTTGCATGCTGCAGCAAGTCTACGGGGAAGAAAGATGTCACGTACACGTGCATTTGAATGGCACAAGAGGTTCAAAGAGGGACGGGAGGAGGTTGAAGACGATCCACGGTCTGGAAGACCTTCAACGAGCAGAAGCGGACAACATCAGCTGTGAAGAGATGGTGTGAGCAGATCGTCGATTCTGGTGCGGATGATTGCTGAGGAACTTTCCATCAACAAGGACACTGTCTGGAGCATCATCACTGAAAATCTCGAAATGCGCAAGGTGTGTGCAAAGATGGTCCCCAAGCTGTTGTCGAGGACCAGAACCAGCAGAGTCACTGTCTGTCAAGACATTATCGAGGCCTTGAGGACGATCCAGGCCTGTCAGAAGAGTCATTACTGCGATGAATGTGGATATTTGAATACGATCCGAGAACAAACAGCAGAGTCGTCAGTGGGAAAGTCCGGCATCACAAGACCAAAGAAAGCAAGGATGTCAAAGTCGAAGGTCAAGGTGATTCTCATCGCATTTTTTGACATCAAGGGCATCGTCCACTTCAGTTTCTACCACAGGGTCAAACAGTGAATCAATACGTGTACAAGGAGATCCTCCGGCACTCATGAGATCAGTCTGGAACAAGAGGAGGGATCTGTGAGAGAACAACGCCTGGTGCTCCACCATGACAACGCCCCTGCTCACAGTGCCCTGAGCACTCTGACAGTTTCTGGCAGAGGAACGTGCCAACTCTGGAGCAACTCCGTATTCCCAGACTGGCCCCTTGTGATTTTTCCTATTCCCAAGCTCAAGGGCGTGATCAAGGGGACCCGATTTCCTGATGGGAGGCCATCAAAAGGGCCGTGACGACAGAGCTCGGAAGATTCCAGAAGAAGCCTTCCGGGTGCATCAAGCGTGGAAGAAGAGGATGGACAAGTGTGTGAGACGGAGGGAAACTATTTTGAAGGAGACAAGCTGTGATTTCAATATATTTTTTGGAATAAAATTTCTGTGAAGTTAGTCCCATACTTTTTAGACGGACCTCGTATATATATATATATATATATATATATATAATATATATATATATATATATATATATATATATATATATATATATATACAACTTCGGACCATGGTGTCTGTCTGTGGATTAGTCTGTCTCCCATTTATGGTGACTGCTTCTCACGCTGAGTTTGAAAAGCTCAACATTCATTTTTGAATTGTGGGAGAACAGGCATGAATAACGTTGATGCCAAATTTTATTTCACAAGCAGGATATTCTCCGCTCTTTTGAGAGAAATCCAACCTCTGCCACCCAACGCTGTGGCACCATTCTGCAGTGGATGGTGCAAGTCGGCCAGAGCTTTGGCTTTGAGTGAAACCAAGAGTGCAACACATAATTCATCTTTTTTAAAGTGCATAAAATAATTTAAATTGATAGATTAACTTAAAATTTTCCCATCACTCGGAATGGGTACTTTTGCTTGCTTCTCCCGTCACTGGGGAGGTGTACTTTTGCTCGTAGAAGCCAAGTTCAAGATGAGTATCAAAAGGACTGCACAAGATGGGTATCCGCACTACCAAACCTCAAAGGACCAGGGTAATCAAGTGGAGATGGGTTGCAAGGTTCAAAACCATCCTCCATACAGTCCATCGTTGTCACCTTGTGATTTTCATCTCTTGAGACCACTCAGAACATCTGATGACATTGAGTTTACTAAAAATGATGACATTAAAGCACGTGTCATGAATGGTTACATAGCGGTAAAAAAAAAAAATTATGTAGAGGGCATCAAACACTACTAAACCAATGGGACAACTGTGTATCTGTAGCAGAGGAATTTTAGAAATATGTGGTGTTACCAAATGTGCTGTACTTCTTATTTGATTGAATCAGCAAAGAACCCATCCTTATAGATGGGTTAATTCCTCCAGATTTTCAGACGGGATAAGTCACCCCATAATTGACATCTTTTATTATGACTTGTAATACCTCATCCCAGTGGGAACTGCACTTTGCCATACATATTTATGCAGAGAAATTGGGGTCCTCACCCATGCCCACCCCCTCCACCCTGCAACCCCAGGACTGAATTTATTTCACTGCCTGTAACCTTCCCATGCACTCCTCGAGTACAACTGGAAGTTTGCTACTCATTCCATACAACAGTTCCAGGAATGTACTGTATAGAGGTCAAACATACAAACAGACACATCTCTAATTATAGTATGATAAAAAGTCTAGTCGAGATAGAAAGACACATATACATGTATTCAAGTGTTTGTTTTTAAAAATACTGCAGCCAGTAAAGAAGACATTAAAATTAAAATGCAACCTCTGGCTTAATTGCAGGATGGAAACATACCGACCCCCCCCCCCCCCCCCCCCCCCCCCCCCCCCCCCCCCCCCCCCCCCCCCCCACCCACCCCTCTCCTGCTCCCCCTTCCTAATCACCCTTCCTGCCCCTTTTAACCCTTTGGAGGGAATCAATATGTTATTGGTTATCCAGCCATCGAAGGCATGGAATGGACCTCCCCCAAGAGTTGAGCTGCAAGCAATTCCGTGAACCCATTAACTCTATGCAATGGATAGATGGCATTCATAAATCTTGTCAACTGTGTAATTGATAGCTAAACAGGGTGGATGTGTGGCTGGCATGCCCAGTTAATTATCAGAACCATTGCAGCAAGTGCTGGTGCGGCACAGGTCTTCATAGTCACCATTCCAGTGAAGACATGCTCAACGTATATATCCCCTCACAGGATGGCATGTCAGTTCACTTTCTGGGGGGAATTCACTCCACACTTTATTTTTTCCAGAAGTGAGTGGTTTAGTTTTGCGACCACAGGAGTTTTCTCTTGAAAGTGTTATATTTACCTCCGCACTGAAGGTGGATGGAGGTTATGTTTACACCCCTGTCTGTCTGTCAGTCGGTCTGTGAACAGGCAGGATATCTCAAAAAGTTGTGGACAGATTCAGGCGAAATTTGGTGGAGAGGTTGGGTGTGTGACAAGGAGTGAATAATTTGCAGTTTGGTGAAGATCCGGATCAAGATTCGAGAATTTTTCAAGTGATTTTTCACCATTGAGAGATAGGGCCAAAAACGATATGTAGCACGACATCTCAAAACGTTATGGACAGATACCAACGAAAGTTGGTGGACAGCATGGGAGTGTGACAAGGTAGGATTTATTAAAATATTAAATTAATAGATTTGAATACGGATCCGGATACGAGAATTTCAAATTTTTTAGTGATCCTTCACCATTGAGAGATCAGGCCAAAAACGATACATAGCATGATATTTCAAAAAGTTGTAGACAAAACTAGGTGGATGAGTTGGTTAGGTGACAAGAACAAGCCAATTAGATTTTGGTTCAGGTCCGAATCCAGATTTGACCGATCAGTGGGATACAAAACATAAACTGTTCAGCCTGGCGGATGTATGCGCTCCACCAAGTGCCATTCTAGTTTGTTCCTTTGGTGCTTGTCCTGTGATTGGTTGTTTCAGTTGGTGTATTTTTGCCGCATCAGTTAATAGATTATATTGTTTCGGGATGTCAAATGTTTCCTTGGTTAGACCACCTCCTTAGCCTTTCACATACCATTCCTCAAGCACCAATCGCCGAAGTTTATTGGGTGCGATGCCAATATGAAGGTTCTCCCCTGGTCAAATCCATGGCAAGATTGCACGTAATGACCTGCAATAACAGACTGTGTTGCCCTGCCCAACCTCATTGCCTTTTAGCTTTTTATGTTCTTCCAATCTTATAAATTCAAAATTCTTCCCAGTTTCACCGTTACATTATTTACAACAATACTTGCAGGTGGTGCAATGTAACAACCCCGATTTAACAGCAACGAGCAGGGGTACCCGGCACGTTCTAATTCTGTTGGCATTTTGAAGAAATCATTTTTTTCTATTTTTCTTTGTTGGCACCTTAAACACTCCCCTAAATCCTCTAACAATGTGGTTGAGGATTATTTAATATTACCTTTCACATCGCTGCAAAGGCTTGGGCATTATAGAAAGATTTTTTTTTAATCCAAAATAAAATCCAACTTTTTTATTTTTTTTTTTGCCTAAAACACGCCTTGGCACTCACCGACAAAGTTTGACCAAGATCTGTTTGGCTATCTCTGAGAAAAATGGAAACAGACAAACATCTCTCTTACAGTATCATAAAATAATACCATTCCTTCGGAGCTGTAAAGGCCAAGGCAGTTTCATTCATTCATCGCCACTCCGATGCAGGTTACTCTGAATTGTTATTACCCCTGTACACTGGTATTTATTTCACTGAACTCTGAAGGATGACAGGCTGAGTCAACCCCACCTGGTGTTAATTCATTGCTAAACGGGGGTTTAAATTCCAAGTTCCAAAGCCAGACACCTCAACCGCTATGCCAACACCGGGCTATCTCTCCTATAGTATAGATTCGAAATTGTCTTTCGAATGAGTTGTGAAGCTCTGAATGGTGCACAGCTGTTTTTCTGCTGCTACAATTTATGCAGCACACATTATTTTGCCAATTCTTTCCGAGAGGTTGAGGTAATGTAATACATCCCACCAAATCATTTCCAAATGTACGTACTTGCATTTTGTAATATCACTTTCTAATCCAGGAAGAAAACTCCGATCATACCCATTATTCTTTAACATCTTCTGTACTTGCATTAATTATTTGGTTATGCCACCCCTGGATGGCAGGACCACACATGTACTGGAGGTTCATGTGCATGCATCACTACGATTTTAACAACTGTGATTACACCAATTGAAAGATGATACTTTATTGGTGCGAGTTTGTTTTGTATACACTGACATCTTCAAATTACGTAACACTATTTGTGCTAAAATCTGACCCCTCCCCCACACCTCCATTATGCTGTGTAACGCAAGACCAAACACCCCCTAAGATGTTAGGTAACAATTTAAGACCCCCTTCCTCCAAAGACCAACATGATTGGTTGGGTCAGTATTCTTGTTCACAAGGATCGGTGAAAACTCGGACTTCATGTGGACAAATTCACTTTTAAATCACCCATTGTCTGACTTGTTAATGTAAGGGTTGGGGCTGTTTGGGTTCTTGTACTAAATGATTGTATAACCTACTTGGTATCATGAACATTTGTCCATTGGCCATGGGAACAGAGGGCTCATGAAACAAAATATTTATTGGTTCATGGCGTTACGCAACGCCACTGGAAACACCCCTCCTCCCACCCAACCCCCACCCTCTGTAACGCTCCGTAACGCTTGAACATACAGCTTCAAACCCTCCTCCCCGGGCGTTACGGAATTTTTAATCGGCTCCAAAGAGCCATCAGCTTTCTAGTGAACCTCAACATCTAAAAAGGCTGTTATTCTTCCTTCTACATTTCTTTTGTGAATTGCAAGCTGGTGAAAACCTGGTCAGTTATTCAAAATGATGGTCAACATTGTCCAGATGCACACCAGCAAATGTATGAATCCACATATCTGTTCCAATATTATGGCAATCAATCTCCATCACTCACAAAGATTTTTCCCTCTAATTATTCCATTAACAGGTTATATACCACTGCAGATAACAGAGAGTCAATAGCGATGCCAATAATCTGTCTATATAATGCACTGCATCATACTATATAGCGTGCGGGTTTTGGACCCCTGGGGCGAAAGAGAGAGATCCTCATATAGAATAGACCGAGTTATTTCATCGTATTCTGTTTAGCTTTTAAGCGTACTGTATTTATTTAAGCAGATATGTGTTGTGAGTATATAGTTAGAACTCCCATACGTGTTATTTTCCGATTCTACATTCCTTTCAACAGCCATTTCTTACACCTTACAGGCTTACAGTGCACATACACTTTCTCCGCTAAAAGATCAGCACAAAGATCAGCAACATCAGTCTGATGGGGAGTTAACCTGTGGACCAGTCTGCTCGCCTCATTTTGCTGCTGGTGGATGTTAAATATCCTCCTGTGTTTATCACAAAGAGTGGATGATCTTCATCGGTACCCTAGTACAATTCCAAATTATACCCTGAGGACTATCATTTGAGAGGTGATGGCAACCCATCCAGTGTATTTCCTTACCCAGCAAGTTGCTTCAGCAGTTCCTGACAACCTGGGAAGAGTTTGGGATTAATCCAATTTAACACTCCTCATATATAGTAACAAAAAGAGCAAAACTCTAACTCCAGCTGTGAACACATTATTTCTCACCCGTATTAGGGCCCTGTCACACCTTGACGTTTTAGCCAGGAATGGCAACGTATAAAAATGCACGTAAAACGTTGGCGTACGCTGAAGTTTTGAGGTTTTTTTTAAAGTTTTGGTCGTATTCATAACGTGTTGGTCGTATGCATAACGTATTAGTAACGGGCACAGAACGTTTCGTTGTGTTAAAGATAACTTATACCAACGAATGCTTAGCCTGTTGTCGGCGTTCACAAACTATGCCCAACGATAGTTTAACTTAGTCATAGCGCGCTGCACGTATCGCCGACGAACTCGTGGCGTTCTCTGTTAAAAACCTGCCGCACGCCGATTTAAATCATAACCGCCTGAAAATTGGAAGTGTCAACATCGCAGTCACACCTTGACGATTTAGCCAGCGTATGCCGACCTATGAAAAAATGTGTCTAAAACGCTGGGACCGTCGAATACGGTATGGGTAAGTTGTGTATACGTTAGGAGCATGCTGAAAAACAATGAAGTACGCTGGCATATTCCGTGGTACGTCTAAGTACGTCGTGAAATTTCAAGCATGCTGAAATTTTTACGACCTACTCGACGTATGGCTCACAAGTTCCGCATACGCTGGCATAAGTTCTCGGCACGCTCCGCGATCGTTTTCACCACGTCGGCCGCACTTTACTGTAAGTTACTCATAGTCGAAAACACGTCGAGGTAATGTTTAGCGTTCCCGAAACTTAATTTTTAACTACGAGTAACGTGCTTTGAACCTATTCAGTTAGCGTTGCTTTGAACCTATGTGTAACGTACTCAAACGCACATTGTCGTATGTAGACGAATTAGATTGACGTCTTCCGGACGACACAGAACTTACTGAACGCTGTTCTAACTTACACGCTCGTATAAATGCGTATTTGGCAGCGTTAGGGGAATTGTAATTAAATGGGCTTCACAAGAGGAACCCACTCTCAGTGTTCCAGACTCCATCATCGTATATAACCTCATTCGCATCGGCTCCAGTAGCACAAGACTGTATATCACGTTGTCTAACTGACGACGCAACTTATTGATTTGTATGCTAGTAGCTCTTGTAGTGAGTAACTATGGTGCTTCAACGTGAATACTTTCTAGCTATAGCGCTAGCGACAGTGGTCGTATTATGTTATCTGGACGATTGAGTCGCATCGACCTCGATATTCCGATCCGTACGCCATCGTGTACTTGCGTCGTTGTCTGCTCGACTCAGAACTGTCTCTACCAGGTGTATTCTCTTAACAGCTTCCGTTACGTATTGCACGTTGGCAAGTTGCGCTAACGGCCTTCAAGAACCGTACATGTTCAGACACCATTTTGTAGACGCTAGAATGCTAGTCGTAGATAGTCGTAGTCATATAGAGACTACCAGTCTCATTAGCCATAGAGTAGCTTAGTTATGCCGTCAGTAATTCGATAGTCACGAAGAATCTTAGTGATGTCGATGTTTTGAGTAGAGTAGTATTTCGAGAGAATTTAGTGATGTCGACTTGTTAGTGTAGTAGATGTAGTAGTAGTAAGTAGTGTTGGAATTTAGTGATGTCGATGTTTGCTAGGTAGTAATAGCTTACTGCCTAGTCCCTCGATGCGTAGTTAGATTCTCAGTGACGATCTCCGCGTGTGAGATTTAGTGATGTACGTAGTTAGTTAGTAGTCAGTTAGTCCACGTAGAGCCAGCTCCTAAGTAGTTCGGAAATTAGTAGTCGTGAGTGTAGTGTTCGAGAGAATTTAGTGATGTCCGTGTAGTATGTAGTTTGGATACCAGTAGGTAGTAGTAGTAGTAGAGTAGTTCGAGAGAATTTAGTGATGTCGATGTTGGTAGTAGTATAGTAGTAGTAGTATAGTAGTAAGAAGAATTTAGTGATGTCGATGTTGGTAGTGTCAGTAGTAGTTAGTGAGTGAGTAGGTAGTTGAGAGAATTTTAGATTCGATGGGTCTAAGATGTGTAGTAAGTAGTATACGTAGTAGTTGTAGTTAGTAGTAGTTCGAGAGAATTTAGTGATGTCGATGTGGAGGTAGTTAGTTAGAGTCAGTGTAGTAGTAGTAGTTAGTACTTTCAAGTAACGTGTTGCAAAGTGTGAACAAC
Source organism: Eptatretus atami (assembly GCA_035128595.1). Classification (NCBI taxonomy): domain Eukaryota; kingdom Metazoa; phylum Chordata; class Myxini; order Myxiniformes; family Myxinidae; genus Eptatretus; species Eptatretus atami. Next base: position 57,262,806 of record CM068954.1, on the reverse strand, counting down.
GTTCGTGTAGCGTGCTTACAAACGTTACTCATAGGTTAGAAATAAGTTTCGGGTACGCTAAACATTACCTCGACGTGTTTCGACTTATGAGTAACTTACAAGTAACGTGTTTCGACGTGTGTCAACGATCGCATAACGTGCCTACAACTTATGGCCAGCGTAGCGGAACGTGCGAGTCATACGCCGGCATACGTCGTAAAATTTCAAGCATGAAAAAATTTGAGGAAAACCCAAAAGTACAACGTTTAAAGCCAGCGTACTACGACATATGGCAGTGTTTTTCAGTGTGCTCTTAACGTATACAAAACGTATTCGACGTGTACCAGCGTTTTAGACAATTTTTCATAAATCGGCATACGCTGGCTAAATCGTCAAGGTGTGACAGGGCCTTTATATCTTGACCAGATTTGTAAATAAAAACATACCTGCACTTTCTGTTGACATCATGAAAAGGCACACAGCTCTCAGAGTTCTGACATGTGTTGTGAGTTTTGATTTATTTATTTTTTCAGTCACAACCTGCAAGCACATCTTAACTTGTCACGGACATTATGTGATTTCACAAAGATAACATCTACTTGTCATGTTTCAATTTTCCTTTATTTCTGGAGAGTGATGTAAAACTTTTTTTGTTTTCAGGATATATTTTGTCGAAGACTCAGCAAAAAAAAAAAACGAGCCACATGTCCATACAGCCGCAACTGACGCTCACGGACTATGCAAGTAACAAATCTCATCCGAGTCTCTCTCAGCAACCGCTCGTTGGACACAAAATCCGACCAGCGATAGCCAAGGATTCTCCGAAGAGACCTGGTACCAAAGGAATTAAGTCTCCGTCTCAGATCCTTGGTCAGAGTCCAAGTCTCGTATCCATAGAGCAAGACTGGAAGTACCAAGGACCTGAAGACTCGGACTTTTGTCCTCCCGCACAGGTACCGGCAGCGCCACACCCCATGATCCAGTGAATCCATGACTCCCCAGGCCCGACCCAGACGTCTATTGACCTCTGACTCACAGCCAGCAGAGACATGAATATCACTGCCAAGGTAAGTGAATCTCTCCACGACCTCAACATCTTCACCACAAACAGACACAGACAGGACAGCAGCATCCAAGATGTCACCGAAAGCCTGGATCTTAGTTTTGACCCAAGAAAACGTAATCCCAGCGGCTCAGACTCCTCATTCAGCACCTCGAGGGCCCCCAAAAGGATATCTAAAGTCTCCGCAAAGATGACTGCATCATCTGCAAATCAAGGTCTGAGATCTTGACATTCCCAAACGATGCACCGCAGCTTGATCTCTCCGACATCCTCCCTAAAATCCAGTCCATACAAGTGCTGAAAAGTGTGGGGCCAGTACACACCCCTGACGAACTCAGTAACAACTGGAAATAAGTCAGAGATGTACCACCACACTTCACAGCACTCTCAGTACCAGAGTAGAGTTCAGACATCAGATCGATCAGTTTTGGTGGCACCACACGAAGACCAAGAATCCTCCAGAGGACATCCCGATTCACTGAATCGAACGCTTAAAGGGGCTGTCACACCTTGACGATTTAGCGAACGTATGCCGTTTTTTTACAAATCTGCCGAATACGCTGGCACACGTCGAATACGTTATTGGTAAGTTTTGTATACGTTAGGAATACCCTGAAAAACACTGCCATAGTCGTTGTACGCTGGCTTTAATCGTTGACTTTTGTGCTTGTTCTCTCTTTTTCGAATGCTTAAAATTTTACGACGTACTCGGCGTTTGGCTCACACGTTCCGCTACGCCGGCCATAAGGTTTAGGCACGTTATGCGATCGTTGACACACGTTAATTGTATGTTACTCATAAGTCGAAACACGTAGGGTAACATTCGTGTACCCGAAACTTATTCTAACCTATGACTAACGTTTTGTAAGCACGCTACACAAACGTTGTTCACACTTCGCAACACGCTACTTGAAAGTTCCTCATATGGCGAAACACATCAAAGTAATGTTTAGTACCCGTGACTTATTATAACCTATGAATAACGTGCTTGGGAATTATTACGCTATGCATACGCTGGACTATCGTTGGGCTAGGTTGTGGACGCCTAAAACACGATAAACAATCGTTGGTATAACTTATGTATAAGTTCTCGAAGCGTTCTGTGTTCATTACTAGTACATTATGCATTTGTCAAAGTCGTTTTTAATACTTTAAAAAGTAAAACAAAGAAATATTTCATCGTGGGAATGAGGAAAAAAATTAGCCGAAAAGACATCGAACAATGGTGCAAAGTAGTCTCCTATTCGTGGACGATAAGAGGATCCATCATCACCCACACCCTCCCCATCACGCTCACCGACTACTACTGACATGGACCTACTACTACTACCAATACTACTACTACAACTACTACTACTACTGACATAGACTACTACTACTACTACTAACTACTACTACTACTGACATAGACATACTACTACTACTACTATGACATAGACATACCACTACTACTACTGATGTAGACATTCTACTACTACCAATGCTACTACTACACTACTACTACTATTACTACTGTCACGCACACCAACTACTGCTAATAGTATTACTACTACTGATACTACTGGCATTGACATCTACTCAACATGAGTCTGGAACAATGATGGGTTCCTCTTGTGAAGCCCATTTGTATGTACCAATTCCCCTAAACGCTGCCAATACGTCAGTACACGGTAGATGTAAGTTAGAAACACTTTCAGTAAGTTCTGTGGTTGTCCGGAAGACGTCAATTTAATTCGTCTACATACGACAATGTGCGTTATACATACGTTACAAATAGGTTCATAGCATGTTATTCAATGGTTAGATGCACGTTTTACTTAGGTTCAAAACATGCTACACATAGGTTAAACGCACGTTACTCTTACGTTCATAGCACGGTAGCCATTGGTTCAAGGCCAGTTATACATAGTTCAATGCACGTTACTCATACTTTCCAAGCACGTTAAACATAGGCTAGGCTGACGTTACTCATTTGTTCAAAGCACGTTACTCAACGGTTATAAATTGGGTTTCAAGTATGGTTGCCATTAACTTGACGTGCTTCGACTTATGAGTAACCTACAAGTAACGTGTGTTCGCCGTGTTTAAACGATCGCGGAACGTGCAAGAACAGATGCCAACGCATGCGAAACGTGTGAGCCTTACGTCGAGTACGTCTTAAAATTTTCAGCATGCTTGAAATTTCACGACGTATCGAACGGACTAGGTAATATGCCAGCGTATTCAATGATTTCGAGCATAATCTTAACGTATACTCAACTTTCCTATAGCGTATTTGACGTGTGCCTAGCGTTGTAAACCCATTTTTCATAGAATGGCATATGCTGGCAAAATCGTCAAGGTGTGACTGCAATGTTGACAATTCAAAATCTCGGGCAGTTTTGATTTCAACGGCGTCCGGCAAGTTCTCAACAGGCTACGCCACGAGTTCGCCGGCGATACGTATAGCACGCAAAGGGTAAGTTGAACTATCGCTTGTCTTAGGTTTTGAACGCCGATCACAAGGTAAGCATTCGTTGGTAAAAGTTATGTATAACACAACGAAACGTTCTGTGCCCGTTACTAATTGTTATGCAACACGACCAACACGTTTTGAATACGCCAAAAACTCAAAAAAAACCATCAAAATTTCAGCGTACGTCAACGTTTTAGATCACATTTTTATACGTTGCCATTGCTGGCTTAACGTCAAGTGTGACAGGGCCCTTACAGAGATCAACATAGGCTGCAAGCAGCCCCTGCAAAACTCTCGTCTGCGTTCGGTGGGGACACGAAGAGCAAGGATACGGTCAATCGTTGACCTCTTTGGTGTAAAGCCTGACTGCTCTGGACGCTGGTGCTCAAGCAGATGTGGCAAACCCTATCAAGAATTATCCGAGCAAAGACCTTGCCCGGCACTGAGAGCAGCGTCACCCCTCGGTAGTTGTTGCAGTCTTGGTGATCACCCTTCCCTTTCCAGAGAGGAACAACAAGCCCCTCTTCCAATCAGTTGGGATGATGCCTGTGTTCCAGGCAGAGCACAAAACTGCATGCAACGACACGAGTGCAGCATTTCCACAGCCTTGAGAAGTTCAGCATGGATGCCACAGATCCCTGGAGCTTTGCCCCGTTTCAACTGGTTCAACGCAGCCCGTGTTTCCACAAGCGAAGGTGGACCACAGTTGATTCGAGGGTCAGCAACAGGGATTGTAACACCCTTGACGTCCAACTCGACAGCTGGGGATCAGCCTGGTACAACCGCTCAAAGTAACCGGCCCAGCGGGCCTTCACTTCAGACTCCTCTGTCAAGAGCCTACCACTCTCTGCTCTAACTGCAGTGCTCCGAGGGATGGGCTTGGATGAACGCAATGCGCGAATTCCCCTGTAAGCGGGACGAGAATCACCTGTCCACAGGTGATGCTCTACCCCTCACAGATTCCTCGCACATAGGCCTCCTTGTCCACCCTCAGTGCCGTACAGTTTTACGCCTCAGCTCCCGAACAGCTCAGCTCTGCCATTCAGCCTGGCCCTGCGACTCTGGTCAATGGTATCCAGTGTCCCTTGAGACACAAAATTCTTCTTTGCCGCGGTGAGTTCCAAGACATCCACCGGCAACATCAAGGACGGTGGTCTTGAAGGCACTCCACAACTCTTCAGGACCCCCCAAAGCACCCAGACCCCCCAAGGGTCCACTCAGCCTGTTCGCAAACTCCTCAGCTACTCTCTCATCCCTGAGCTTGCCAACATCCAGAAAAGTGTTTTGATGAGTAGGACTGGCTGTTATGACAGGGCTGGATTAAACCCCAAGGAAATCCAGTTGCTGAGGTGACCAGAACTCAATGTCGAACTCGGAGCTTCTCAAAAGTTCACAAAATTGGAACATGGAATGTGGAATCAATGAATCAGGGAAAGTTAGATATAATGAAGAGAGAGCTGGAGAGGACAACAACTGGAATTTTGAGGATAAGTGAAATTAGATGGACGAGTTTGGGGTAGTTTCAATATGACGGTTCCAAAGTGTTCTTTTCTCGTTACGAAACCAGGAAAAGAAATGCAGTGCCAGTGATTTGCAATAACATGACAGCAGAACCAGTATGAGGATATAACCCAGTCAAAGATAGGTTAATATCAGTGAGGTTGAAAGGATATGCTTGGAGGTGGCTTAATGGTTAGGATGGTGGGCTTGGGATATCAGTGAGGTTGAAAGGATATGCTTGGTGTTGGCTTAATGGTTAGGATGGTGGGCTTGGGATCCTGGGATCCTGAGTTCAACTCGCACTCGGCTGTTGAATTAATACCAGGCGGGGTTGACTCTGCCTGTCATTCTTCCGAAGTCGGCAAAATGAGTGCCAGCATACTGGTATACTTTGTCGGAGTGGCGACCTGTCCAGGATTGTGTCCAATAGCCAAGGAGACTGCTGAGGCAGCACCCACACTCCGTATAGAGTATGGTCCCAATGGATGGATGGATGGATGGTTGAAAGGATGTGCTTGGTGTTAGCTTAGTGGTTAGGGTGGTGGGCTTGGGATATCAGTGAGGTTGAAAGAGACATGTTTGGTGTTGGCTTAATGGTTCGGGTGGTGGGCTTGAGATCCTAGGATCCTGAGTTCAAATCCTGCTCAGCTGTTGAAATAATACGAGGTGGGGTTGACTCTGCCTATCATCCTTCTGAGGTTGGCAAAATGAGTGCCAGCTTGCTGGTATCCTACGTTGGAGTGGCGACCTGCCCAGGATTATAACTAATAGCCAAGGAGACTGCTTGGGCAGCACCAATGCTTTGCAGAGAGTATGGTCCCAATAGATGGGACGGTTGAAAAGACATCATCTGAACATAATCATTTTTCAGATATATGCTCCAACTTCTGTAGCAGATAAAGAAAATGTGGATGAATTTGCAGGAATGTTGCAGAACTGGACTGGTAGAACAGGTGTGCCTAAAGGGGATGGTTTAATTATTATGGGACACTGGAATGCAAAAATTGGAGAAGCAGGAGCACCAGGGATTACAGGAAGAAATGGGCTTTGTATCCAAAATAAGCCAAGAGGTGAATGCTTTAGTTTTGTGGAGAATGATCTTGTAATTGTAAACACATGATTCAAACAACCCAAGTGCAGACTGTACACATGGACTTCACCTAATGGGCAACAAAAAGCACATTGATTACATTCTAATCAATAGTAGATGGAGAAGTGCTGTGCAATCTGCCAACACACAACCAAGTGCAGGCTGTGAGACTGATCATGAACTTATTGTGGCAAAGCTACGAGTCAAATTCAAAAATATATCTATCAAAAACTCTGACCAGATATGACCTTGAAAATGTATCTAAAAATATGCATTAAAGGTTTTTTTTTAAAATGCTTTGCAGAGCACTGGACTTGGTTGACAGAATGCCAGACAAACTGTGGCAAGAGGTTGAAGATGTTGTCAAGGAAGAGGCCTAACATACCATCCCAAAAGTAAGCAGCAATAAGAAGGCTGAATGGCTGTAGAAGTGGCAATAAATATTGCAGACAGAAGAGAGATGAAAGCCAAAGTTGCATCGAGACAGGACATTAAGCAGCTAAATGCCGACTGCCAGCGACAAACCAGGAAGGACAAAGAGAATTAGAACTCAGTCGAGTGCATACCCCAAGCCAATATGAACAGTTTACATTTTGTATCCCACTGATAGGCCGGGTCTACATCCATACCTTAACCAAAATTGAATTGGCTTGTTCTTGTCACCCACCCAACTCCTCCACCAAGTTTTGTCCGAATCCATAAGACAAAAAGTCCGAAAGTGACAACAGAGCAGGAAAAACAAGAGATCAGAGCGATCACAGAAAAAAATAGGTCTAGAATTGGGGTCGTCCTTTAAGAGTAGAACATCAAAAGATCCAACGGAAGAAACACAGGTAAAAGAAAGGTGGAAGGACTATACAGAAACTCTCTACTAATGAGATAGCAATATGATGGCAACATTTGAAGAAATAATATCAGAAAGAACCAATAGTGATAGAATGTGAGATACGTAGAGCCCTGAAAGAGCTGGCAAATGGAAAAGCATGAGGTGCCATAAAATTAGAATTGAATTCTTTAATGTAGTTGTGGAGGAAGCAATCAAAATTTTAACAGCTGTCTGTACACAAATCTAAAGCAAGATTGTTTGGCCGAAAAGGTGAAAGCAGTCAGTCCATCACTAAAGAAAGGGGATCCAAGAGAATGTTCAAATAACTGAACCATTGCCTGGCTTTCACATGCTAGCAAGATTTTACTAAAGGTCATTCAATACAGAATAGAAGACTTTGTAGCGGCATCATTTTCTCTTTGGTTTCATAATATGTGAAAATGCTTTAGCTTTGCTTTATCGGGGGATTCATTTTTTTCCACTACGGGGTTTCCCAGCAGGGGCTTGAGAAGTTTTATGGTTACGGTTTAATAAAGACGTCTCAGAATCCGAACATCTCGGATGTTTTTTTATTCTATGCTAAAACTGTATTAAGCAAGAAATTCCCCTGGAGCAAACAGGTTTCAGAAGAGGAAGAGGTACTGGAGATCAAATCGCAAATTTATGGTGGATCATGGATGGAAAAGGCAAGGTGATATCAAAGGGAGGTGGACTCATAATCTCTGTCTTATAAATTGTAGCGAAGCTTTCAATTGTGTTGATCATTCGTTGATGTGGATGATGCTGCGATAAGTGGGGATATCGGAGCACCTGATATGTCTGATAAGAAGTCTGTACACTAAACAAAACAAGAATATACAGTAAGAACAGAGTATGGAGAAAGAATGGTTTGGAATTGGAAAAGAGGTTAGAGACAGGGACATTCTCTCACCTGACTTAAGTCTGTATAATGAGTACATAATGAGGAAATCAATCTTGGATGACATAGAGGCTGGAGCCAGGATTGCAGGAAGATGTATCAACAACCTAAGGGATGCTGGTGATACCTCTCTGTTGGCAGAAAGTGAAGATCACTCGATGAAACTGTTGCAGAGAGTTAAGAAGAAAAGTGAAAAATCTGGTCTTTATGTAAACCTAAAATAAACACTAACATCTTGGCAACTGAGAAGATCGACGTGTTCAGATTGGGAGACTATCACAAGGAAATAGTGGAAAGGTTCATCTTCCTGGGTTCTAAGATTGAAGTGATAAATGTGGACGTGAAATTATTAAGAGACGGTAAGCAAATTGGGATTGACGAAGATCTGGAAAGACAAATATGTGACAATACAAACAATGATGAGGCTGGTGAATGCTTTGGCAGTTCCAGTTGCAATGTCTGGATGTGAGTCATACTATTGCTTCTACTACTACTACTACTACTACTACTACTACTACAACTACTATTACTACTACTACCACGACTAAAGCAATGTGTTTCAGTGTAGTTTTGCATGCTTGAGAACCTTATTACATTCACGAATCACTTTGGAGTCCAAGGTGGCACAATATTCAAGAACCATCGAGAGTTTTAAAGAAATTTGGATAGTAAATAATGCACTCTGTAGTATTCCCACACAAGGCTCTTTACTTTTACTTGTCTGATTATAATTAGCATTATTTTTGTAAAAGAGGAAAAAAAACTGGTTTAGTCTCCCTCCATTGTCTTGTCTGTCTTGGAAGTGCTTTGTCTTTAAAATGCTCTACCTTGTCTAACCATGGACTTGCAGAGATGAGAAAAGTGAGCAACATTAAATGGAATTGTGACAATTCTAACAAAAACACTACAACTACTACAACTACTACTACTACTATTACTTCTCTTAATCCACATGCCCAGATAAGGGTCATAGTGACCTCCCTTTGGGGAGGGGAAGGGGTTGACCCTTTTGCACTTCATTCCCCTTGGTTAGGGGGGAATGTGAGGTTATGGCAGGAATTTTTGGAATACTCTTTGGCCATGGTGCTGGCGATAGCTTGCCTACTCTTCACAAAGGATGCTGTTAATGTCCACCAACTAACGCCGGCACACGGGACGCTCACTTCATGTCCATCCTCGGGATGGCACACACATTGATGAATCATCCCACCCGTGAAACGCCGGAATGACAGTTTATAGCTGGGTCGACATTCAAACCCAGGCGAGACAGCTTAGAGGGGTGTGTGCATACCTCGAAACTTGTGAGTCAAAGACAGTGAAAAAGAAAGGAAGAAGATTGACAGTTTTGAAATGTGTTGTTGGAGATGAATGTTAAAAATTCTATGGACTGCAAGAAGAACCAACAAATCAGTGCTTGAAAAAATTAGACCACCATGTACATGAGAAGCACTGATGCTAAGAGAAACTGTCAGATTTTGGACACATCATACATGCAGAAAACAAAAGTCTGAAGGAGTCAACCATGCTGGGTATGGTTTAGGGAAGAAGAGGAAGAGACAGACCTTGTAAGTGCTGAATGGATGGTGTAAAGGCTGCATCCATACTGTCTCTGCCAGAGCTTCTGGAAGCAGTGCAGATAGAGATGTTTGGAGAATTCTGATCATGAATGTCACCAGAAGTCGGCCAAGACTTTACATAACTAGACAACTATCGAATTAATTTTAGCCAAAAAGCCCTCAACTGATTTTTTGCAGAATATCCAAGACAGACACAAAATTCTGAGATGATCTACACCCATCATAATATATCACCAATGTTTGTTGATATGAGTTGTGTATATGGGTTTTGGGTTTTGAGGGTTTTGAGGGTTTTTAGGGTTTTGGGTTTTGAGGTCAAAATTTGATTTCTGACATTTCAGTATCACCAGTTGAAATAATTAATAGCCACTAGCAAATACAGCTATCGCTTAGCTGATGGGGGGGGGGGTATTAAGGAGGGGGGGTTGAGAAAGGAGGGAGAGAGGGAGGTAGAGTAAGAGAGGAAAGAGGGAGGGTAGATGAGAGAGGCATGAGGGACTAGGGAGGGGAAGCTAAGAAGGGGGGGGGAGGTGGGGAGAGCTATGCCTCACCATATGTTGCTATATCGTGGGGGGAGGGGGCGGGGGGGGGGGAAGTGGGAAAGCTATGCCTCACCAAACTTTGCTATATCCCAGTAGAGGAGAGAGGGATGCAAGGAGTGAGTCAGAAAGAGAGGGGGGAGTATGAAAAAACAGAAGAGAGAAAGGTGAGGGGTGGAGGTGGGGTTAGTAAAGAGAATGATATGTTATGCTTAATGACCGGACATACACAAAAACAAACTCATGTCAGAGCAGCTGTACACACAATGACACAACAGAGTTTATAATGTAATCTGCTGGAACATCTGCAAAAACTTTGATATCCCAGTTCCAGAAAATTTGTGGGAAAATGAACCAAAGGTAATCACTCAAATCATGGAAGTACAGTACCTACCGCTCACGTACAACCTCATTATCCCATCGAGCGTGAACATTGAAAACAAAGCGTTGCGACTACATATCATACTTCAGTACAAAAAAAAGAGAATAAAGCATTGCTGATTGAGGTGTTAATACCAGTGATTTTGTACAAAACGATGCAGAAATCAAGAAAATGACCAAACACCAAGACCTCAAGAATGAAGGGAGAATATCCTGGAATCTGAAGAATGCCAAAGTTGTACCAGTGACAGCTGGAAATACAGGAATGATAACAAAGAACCTCACAGAGATATTTAACATAAGGGCAATAACCCTAGGTGCTCACCTGGTAGTGGCTGGATAAGATAACCAGGCAACCACTGGTCAGCATGGATGACTCACAAAATATATAATGGAGAAGAAAGTAAATACTTATGGATTAGTATTTAAATGCCATGAACAAACCTTGGTACATCACGGGTGATTGAAGGTTGTGGTCACCTTTCATCGAAATTGTGCGTGTGGTTTCAGAAAAGAAAGCAAATACATAATTTTGGGGGAAACCCCCCCCCCCCCCCACCGTAGAACCCCTCAGACCCAATCTTTTTAATGTTGTGAACAAGCTTTTGTTCATCATGGGTGGTGAAGATGGTGGTCAAGTTTCATCGGAAATGTTTGTGCAGTTTTGGAAAAGAAAGCAAATACATATTTTTGGGGGACAACCCCTTTAAATCACCTTAGAGCCAGATTTTACTAATGTCATTAACAAACTTTGGTAGGTCATGGGTGATGAAGGTTGGCGTGAAGTTTCAGTGAAATTGTGTGTATCGTTTTAGAAGAAAGCAAATACCTCTTTGCGGAGGCAACCCACTACCACCCCCCAACCCCCCGACCCATAAACTCCCTCTGTAGACCCTTCAACCCGTTTATTTTTAATGCCATCACGGGTGACAAAGGTTGTGGTCAAATTTCATTGAAATCAAATGTGTCGTTTTTAAGACGAAGTTGCAAGTATTGTTGGATGGCCGGACGGATGACGTGCAATCCCAATAAGCTCCCCGGAATGACTTTACAGGTGAGCTAAAAACCATCCCTGGCAATATTATTTCAAACTAACTGCAGTTGGAAGCTGTCCAGGGCTTTGATAACAGAAAACTTCACAACTTGGTCCATGATCGTGACCCCTTACCGAAATGAAGGTGGATGCTTTGAACCCACCCTGGGAGGACCCGCATATGGAGATACCAATCAACGACAACACACACACACAACACACACACACACCACACACACACACACACACACACAGACCTGGTAGGTCTCTGTTTCACCTCCTGATGAAACAACCTACATGTGGAGATAGCAGGAAACAAGTTGGAGGCAGTGTGACTGACTCCATTACGTGTTGTATACAACCCAGAAACCTTGAGTAGCTTTCACCGAAAAACAACGTTACATTTATATTGACGTTTCAGGGAGATGTTCACAAACATTTTTCTTTATAAACAGGTGCATGTGATGGGTGGAAAAAAATTGGCTCGGGAATTTCGAAAATTACGCTCATACGACAAACGGTTCACAAAGGGAACCATAATTTTATGTTTGAATGGGGCAGGAAATACAGGCAGTTTTGAATTATTCAGTGGTCACCACAGTGAGGGTCGACATGAGCGCGACAACCTCAACATCATCCTCCAGACTGGGCTCTGAAGTAGGTAGTAGAAGGCGAGACAAGCAATCAGCTGCAACGTTTTCAGAGCCAGGCTTGTTCTGAATGTCATAATTAAATGGCAGAAGCTGTGCGGACCATCTGGCCACGCGCATTCCAGCTCTTCCCAATCCTTTTGTGGAAGGCAGTGTAGTGAGAGGACTGTGGTCAGTGCGTAAAGTGAAATGTTTACCCCAGAGATAAGTCCTCGACTTCTCTGTTGCCTACATGCATCCAAGTGCTTCCTTTTCCTCCGTGGAATATTTTCTTTCTGATTCAGTCAGCATTCGGGATGCAAGTGCGATAGTTTTCTCTCTTTTGTCAACATGAATTTGCATCAGGACCGCTCCAAGGCCATAATCGGAGGCGTCAGTTGTCACGACGGTGTGTAGCTCTGGATCAAAGAGAGCGAGACCTGGACTACTGACAATCATTTCTTCAAACGAATCGAAACATTGCTGTGTTGTGACTGACCAGGAGAAGGTGGATGGTCCCTGCAGTAATTCTCTCAGGGGTTCAATGACCGATGCACAGTTGAGGATGAACTTCGCATACCATGACATGAGCCCGAGAAAAGAGTGCAAGCTCTGCACGTCTTTTGGTGGAGGTGCTTCTGTCACTGCAACAACGTGGGTAGGATCAGATTTCAGTCCTGTGTGTGACACAACATGTCCTAAAAATGACGGCTCTGTCTGCCTGAAGTGGCATTTTGAAAGGTTCAGTTTCAGTCCAGCTGCATCGATGCGCTGTAGCACTGCTCTGAGGTGTTTGCCATGTGCTTCGGGAGTCCCTCAAAAAACGATTACATCGTCAAGGTAACACCGTGCTCCGGGTGGGTTTTTAAAATGGGAGACATCATCCTCTGACAACAGCTTGGTGCTGAAGCAAGCCCGTGAGGGATTCGTTTGTAGCAAAACAGTCCCTCATGCGTAATGAAGGCAGTAAGGTCCCTGCTGTTCTCATGCAGTACAACCTGGTGGTACACACTTTGCACATCCAATGTGGAGAAAAGTTTGCCGCCTCACAGCTCTGCAAACGTTTCCTCCAGATGCGGAAGAGGATATCCATCAATCACCACCGCTTTATTTGGTTCTCTTAAATCCACACATAGTCGAATCCCTCCGTTTTCCTTCATCATCACCACAATTGGTGAAACCCACTCTGATGATTCGATTGACTCAATTACATCCAGTTTAACGAGTTTTAACAGTTCCTGTGAAACAGTTTACAAAGGTAAATGGTGCAGCTTTTGCTGCTAAAAGCACAAAAAAAGTTGTAAACCCATTCAATGGGAGTACCTCCTGTGCAGCTGCCCTTCGTGGGGCAGCTCACCGGATCACGGAATTGGGGCAAAGCCTTCGGGACCCCCAATCTTTAATGACAGGAGGGAAAACATGTGGGTAACCTTCCCGAGTCAGATTGCTTTAGTGTGTGTCGGGTGGTGCTGAAGTGTCGTCCACCAGACGGCGGTCTCCTTGGATTAACTTGAGGCAGTCCCTTCGGGTGGGTGCCTGGAATGTCCTATCCCAAAGAGAGGATGATCACCTGTCTCTGTTATCATCTGAGCTCAAGCATTTGGACCTCGGTATTGCAGTACTCTCTGAGGTTCGAAGACCGGATTACGGGGAGATCATGGCGGGTGGTTACACCTACTGTTGGTCTGGTCGTTCTGATGGTTACCATGCCCAAGAAGTTGCTGTAGCTGTGTCCAATAAGCTGACTCCAATGATATAATTTAGGTAACACTGGTCAACGAGCGTATTATGAGACTAAGGATTCGTCACTCCTTGGGTGTCATTTCCCTGGTCTCTGTATTTGCTACGACTGAGGTGAGTGATCTCACCATGAAGGACGCATTCTATGCCACGCTCGAGTCTGTAGTTGATCAGTGCCCCAGGCGAGATACTCTTCTAGTCCAGGGGGATTTCAATGCATCGATTGGAACTGATAGGGATGGTTATGAGACATGTGTTGGTCCCTCATGGGTCCGGAACTGTGATCCAGAATAGCAATAAGTTCCTTGACTTTGCAAGAAGTCATGGACTTAGGGTGGCTGGTTTATGGTTTCAGCACCCACAGGCT
>CM068954.1:57212749-57231862 GCA_035128595.1 Eptatretus atami | reverse complement strand
TAGGGTGGCTGGCTTAGGACCTTTGGGTCCTGAGTTTGAGCACCTATCAGCTGTTGAATCACCACCAGGTGGGGTTGACTCAGCCTGTTATCCTTCCAAGGTCAGCAAAATGAGTTCCAGCATACTGGGGTGATAACCATTCAGGGTAGCTTGTGTTGGAGTGGCAACCTGTACAGGACTCTACTCCTTGCCAATGATACTGCCTTGGCAGCCCAAAGTTCCATTATGGCACAAAATGAATGGTATTATTTTATTGTATTATTTTTGTATTGTCAATGAGATGTCAGTACCCTAAAATGCACACTATTATCTAAAGACAAATGTCAAGAAAGTTTGCTTGAAGAGCTAAAAAAACAGAAATTAGGTTATAAAAATTGGTTCAATACACAATATGCAACACATCTATGGTGTAATACAGGGTGACATTGTGAGAGAGACTTTTCAAGACACACACTTTGGCAACATCCCAAGAGAAAAGCAACTTAGGAAGAATCAGGTGAAAAAAAAAAAGTATAGTGATAGCATGACACCCACTGATAAACTATTACTTCTGGGAAACTGTGGGTGTTTTGGTCAGTGAAGAGAAAACATTCTGTGGCGGTGCACAGTCATCCTAACACAAACAAAATTCAACTTTCTGAGCCTCAATTCTCACCATCACATTCTAAGACTTCCATTTTCATGTCTCTTGCTGTTTGCGTTAACCTGTACACCTCTCACTTTGGAATCCACAAACAACTTTCATTCAGCTCATCAAATGAGTTCAAGTTAATTGAGACCTTCACATCATAATCACCCTCTTCCCTTCTTCCTTCTCCCTGGCATAATATGCAATTGCAAATGCTTCAATAATTACCTTGGGTTATTAAACATCTCTTTTATATTTATACTTGCATCTCCTTGTAATGTTTGTGTACTTTAAAATAATGATTGCCACTTTCCTTCCAACTCCACACCTCCACCCCCTGCCCACTGACTTAATCCTCCATCGAGCTCAATGCAGTGCATGGCGCCCCCTTTCGGTTGATGGTTCCTTGCATCGAGGCCCTGGGAGAGACTTATATCTCAATTGTTTGGATTATATTTTGTTATGTTATCATTATTTCCGAAAATTATTCTACACGAATGATAGCATAAAGAGACAACTATATTTTAGATTTGGTGATTCACTCTCAAATATTCTACTTTCAATCTTTCTGTTCAATGAAGGACTTCATTAGCCCCTTGCCATTGTGTTTGAAAATCAGAACAATGGTTACTTTTGGAAAACGTGTTGAATTCACTCCGCGGAATAAGGTTATCTTACTTTGGGTGCAAGAAGATTAAGCACCAAGGAAATTGTGAATATAATTTCTTATAATGAATGATTCCTCAGCGACAGCAGAAAAACGACAGGACTTACTGACATGATTAGTACATTTAAGATGGGGAAGCAGGAACCCACGTCATCACAAGAGCAAAGTTGGAGACTCTAAAACAGATTA
Organism: Eptatretus atami; assembly: GCA_035128595.1. NCBI lineage: Eukaryota > Metazoa > Chordata > Myxini > Myxiniformes > Myxinidae > Eptatretus > Eptatretus atami. The sequence goes on along the minus strand of CM068954.1, from coordinate 57,230,378 downwards.
GTCTTGTTGAGAAACCTAAAATGGTCTTGGCAAGAAATATATTGTTACTGGTTTGCCAGGCAGGTCATTAGTGGCTCTTGGACTCGCTTCCCGACCTTTGAACCTGAAGCTTACAAGCCACAGAAAACTCCATGGAATCATGTGTTGCTAAGAAACCACGGATGTCATCTGAGGCGACGAAATCAGGTCCCAGCGCCCAAATCTCGCGTTACCTTGCTGGCGATTTAATTTCCCCAGATTGAGCTGTGCTTTCGACGCCACACCCTGATCGATCACTCAGAGGGTTGGCCATATACTGTGGCGTTTGCATAGCCACTCAGAGTAGCGATGTAGCTTCCCTCATTGATTGTGCTCGGCCTTGAATGGCTTTGATTTGGAATGTAACGTAATGCTTTGTAATGAACGTGTTATGTTTGTAATGCATGTGCTTTGTTTGCATGGTTGCCCTGTAGGAAGGTGCGTGTAGAGAAAGAAGAAGAGAGAGAGGGGAGAGAGAGGGGGAGAGAGAGGGGGAAGAGAAGGAGGGGAGAGAGAGGGGAGAGAGAGAGAGAGAGAGAGGGGGAGAGAGGGGAGAGAGAGGGGGGAGAAGAGGGGGGGAGAGAGAGAGGGGTGAGGAAAGGGAGGGGAGAGAAGGGGGGGAGAGAGAGAGAGAGAGAGAGAGAGAGAGAGAGAGAGAGAGAGAGAGAGAGAGGAGAGAGAGAGAGAGAGAGGAGAGAGGAGAGAGAGAGGGGGAAGAGGAAGACAGAGAGGGAGGGGGGAGAGACAGAGAGGGGAGGGAGAGAGAAGAAGGAGGGGGAGGAGGGGGAAGGGGGAGAAGAGAGAGGAGGGAGGAGAGGGGAGAGAGAGAAGAGGGGGAGAGAGAGGGGGGGAGAGAGGTGGGAGAAGAGGGAGAGGAGAGAGAGAGAGGGGAGGGAGATAGAGAAAGGGAGGGAGAAAGGGGAGGGAGAGAGAGGGAGGGGGAGAGAGGAGAAGAGAGAGGGGGAGAAGGGGGAGAGAGGAGAGAGAGAGAGAGAGGGGGAGAAGGGGGGAAGAGAAGAGAGGAAGGGGGGGGAGAAGAGGGAGAGAGAGAGGGGAGAGAGAGGGAGAGAGAGAGAGGGGGAGGGGAGATAGAGAAAGGAGGGAGGGAGAGAAGGGGAGGGGAGAGAGAGGGGAGGAGAGAGAGAGAGAGAGAAGAGGGGGGGAGAGAGAGAGGGGAGAGAGAGAGAGGGAGAGAGGGGGAGGAGAGGGGGAGAGAGGGGGAAGAGAGAGGGGGAGGGGAGATGAGAGAGGGGGGGAGATAGGAGAGGGGAGGGAGAGAGAGGGGGAGGGGAGAGAGAGGGGAGGGGAGAGAGAGAGAGAGGAGAGAAAGGAGAGGGAGAGAGGAGAGAGGGGGGAGGGGAGATAGAGAGAGGGGAGGGAGATAGAGAGAGGGGAGAGAGGGGAGAGAGAGGGGAGAGAGAGAGAGAGAGAGAGAGAGAGAGAAGAGAAGAGAGAGGGAGAGAGAGACGAGAGAGAGAGGGAGGGAGAGAGAGAGAGGAGAAGAGAGAAGAGAGAGAGAAGAGACAGAGAAGAGAGAGAGAGAGAGAGAGGAGAGGAGAGAGAGAGATAAGAGAAGAGAAGGAGAAGAGAGGAGAGAGAGAGAGAGAGAGAAGAGAGAGAGAGAGGGAGAGAGAGAGAGGGGAGAGGGGGGAAGAGAAAGGGAGAGAGAGGGGAGAGGAGGGGAGAGGGAGAGGAAGAGGGGAGGGGAGAGAGGGAGGGAGAGAGGGAGAGAGAGAGAGGAGAGAGAGAGAGAGGAAGGAGGGGAAGAGAGAGGAGAGAGAGGGAGGGGGAGGGAGAGAGAGGGGGAGGAGAGAGAGGGGAGGGAGAGAAGAGGAGACAGAGAGAGGGGGAGAGAGAGAGAGGGGGAGAGAGAGGGGGAGAGAAGAGAGGGGGGCAGAGAGAGGGGGGAGAGAGAGAGAGAAGAGAGGGGGAGAGAGAGGGGGGGGAGAGAGAGAGAGGGAGAGGGGGGGAGAGAGAGAGAGGAGAGAGAGAGAGAGAGAGAGAGAGAAGAGAGGAGAATGATAGAGAGAGGAGAGAGGATTTAGAAAGGAAGAATACAAAGGGAGGATTCAGAACTGCTGCACAAACACAACGTATTTCCCTGTCTACTAATCCAAGGGGATGAGTCCATCCATCCATCTATGGGACCATACTCTGTGCAGAGCGTTGTGCTTGCCGACGTCGTCTCCTGGCGATTGACACAATCCTGGATGGGTCTCCACTCCGACACAGTGCACCAGCATGCTGGCACTCATCTTTGCCAACCTCGGAAGGATGACAGGCGGAGTCAGCCCCACCTGGTATTAATTCAACAGCCAAGTAGGATTTGAACTCAGGACCTAGAATCCCAAGTCTACCACCCTAACCATTAAGCCAACACCAGGCATAGGGGATGAGTAACCTAACTAAACAGAATTATTATGGAAATTTCGAAACTCCAGGCTTCTTTTATATGTTGAATGTAACTCCCCAAGGTCTTTCAAAAACAGCAACAGTATATTATCATTTAGATGATAACAGTCAAACTGTGAAGCAACAGTAAATTGTAATTGAAATTCTGGATAGTAGTCAACGGAAGAAAGGGCTCCTGGTGTATGAACAACAGCTGCGAGAATGCACCAATGACAATGCTAACTGGACTGAGGAATAGAAAAATATTGTAATCTTTTGAGCTGGGCCTAATTCAATCTCCAAGTCATGACATAAGAAAAAATACTTATTGTATATTCGATGAGAGCACTCAGCTATCCCAGAAATATGTAGGTTGAGGATGTATCTCTAAATGTAATCTTAGAAGCAAATATCGTTATGATCCAAAGTGCTTGGTTTGCTGGGATGCAAATCTAATTGCTATCCAAAGAGGTCTGAGGAAGGTTTGGAGAAAGATGAAGACATGGGCCTATATTAACTGGAAACTTAATTGCAAGCACCAGCTTAGGAAAGATGCATATTCTCTCTGCACTGCTTTACCTGGCCCTGGTGTATTCTACTGCAGAATACTTGTGCCTCTGTGTGGGCAGAGAGTAAGCACACAAAACACATGGATCCTATCCTAAATTTCGTATTATGAACTAACACTGGGACACTAAAAACAACTCCCCTACTTTGACTACCGGTGCTCTCAAATATCCCTCCATCTGATATCGTTGGGCAATACAGATTACTGCACAAAAATTACCAAACTCAAGCCATTCAAAATCTCCCCACCCATGAAGACCTGCAAAATTTACCTACCTCCCATCTCAAATCAAGCAAGCCATTCTGAAGCACAGCAAGGGCCCTCCGTGACTTGTGATTTGATATCCAAGATCAATGGCTATACAGCACTAAGAAAATACCAAAATCCCAAACAAATCCTGTACTTGATTCTTGAGCTGACGGAAGAACCTCCTGGATTTAATCTACCCTGGAAACAATGGTCCACATTGAATATTCTATGGATTTGCATATCCAATGCTTGGATTGCTTAAAATCTGCACTGCAGGAACCCTGACCAAACTGTGGCCCATATAGTTAACCACCGTGAATTGCATAATTTCAGCACAGCCATTGGAGTATTCCACACAACCCACGACTGATGCCATTTTTGGCTGTTTTTTTTTTTTTGTAAATGAAGTTTTTTTAAAATTTATTCGTATGCAACTTGTCGCTGCTTGGCTGCAACATTTTCTGGGGGCCACAGCTGTGCCACTGATGCCATGCCCCCTGTTACCAGCACAATCGTACTTATTTTGACGATGACAAGCTAAGTCAACCCTACCTGATGGTAATTCAACAGCCCGACAAGGGCTTGAACTCAACACCCTCAGATCGTAAGTCAGCCATCTTAACCGTTAAGCCAACACCAGGCCTTAGATGAAGTTGAGGTTCATGGAAGAGCTATAACAGAAAATTGACCAGGAAAAACAGAGTGGAAATGGTTGACACAAACCAAAAGCAAGGTGGAGGGGCACAACAGAGGAACTCGGACACATAAATTTAAAAAGCTGGGAACAAGCTCAAACACAGTAAGAAGAGGAAGGGAAAACTGTAGATGAAACAGAAATAGACAAATACATGAAAAATAGGATGAGAGAGAGGGGAGGAAACATAATAACCTACAAAGGAAGAGGGTAACTTGGGAAGGTCTAATGAGGGTAGAAAATATCATGAGTATGTGATGAAACATGACCTGTGGTGGTGGTGAACCGCCATCTTGAAGCCCTGGAAGGAAGAATGGGATTCAAAAGACTGAGGAGGTTGGTTCCACAAACGACGAGGAACAAATGAGCGTGGGTGAGAAATATGAGCCGAGCATTTAGGAGTTTTCGCCAAAAGTGGGTCACCAGCAGACCATGTGCACCCTGCAAAAACTTAGAGGTGGGTGGGAATGGCGGGTAGGGGTGGGGTGTGGACAGAACGAGGAAAGGGAAGAGGGTGTAAGACCAAAAAGGAGGCAGTGGAAGACAGAGGCTACCTAACTGTCTGTGATGCATAACAGGGCCAGAAACTGAGCTTCATCGCAGGAGATTTCAATGATTTTGAGTGATTGGTTTCCACAGCATCAATACGTGCAAGGTGAGGGGCAGGGACAACCACCCAAATGGGAGAGGAGAATTCCATTAGTTGGCCTTGGAGGTCAACTCAAATATATGGTTTACCCAAGAAAGATCAGTGCTGATCAATGGTGAGTGTCAAAAATTTGAGCAGCTGAACTTCTCGAGGTTTGTTAAGGAAGTAAATGGGAGGGTTCTCCAGGCAGTACTTTCAGAAACACAGAGTGAGAGTGAGTAGGATTTGTCAGAGTTTAAAGACCATATTCCAAGTGTTGGACCAGCTGCTGATTCTATCAAGATCTGTAGAGAGGGGAGAGGCTGCTGCCTGCCGACCTGAAAGAAGAGAGGTGATATGGCAGAGGGTGGAGTCAACAGCAAAATGATAAGCAGGATTTTCCAGATAAATCAGAAAGATTGGTGAAGACAAGGAACAGGACTGGGCCAAAATCACTGCCTTGCGGTACCTCCAGCCTTTCCAGGAAGGGGGAAATGAAAGGATAACATTACGAGACACATGCTGATTATGAGAGTGGAGGAAATCAGTGTACCATGAAAGGACGTTGCTTAGGATTCAGTTAAAAGTGAGTGTGGAAATCTTGGTGGGGTGCCAGATTGTATTACATGCTCAAGATATGTCCAGATAAACAGCGCTGATCTCACTTCTGAGATTGAGTGCCTCTGCCTTCATTGAGTGCTGGAAGAGTATAAGCAGCATGACCATAGCAGAATGACAAGGTCTGAGTCTGAACCGATGGCCTGAGATCAGGCCATTGGAAAAAAAAAGAAGGATTTTATGTCAACTGCGATAATGGAGTCAATGACGCTGCTTATAAATGGAATTATGTTAATAGGTTTGTATTTAAAGAGCATCTGTTTTTGCACCATTTTTGTTTTTGCAGTGATGTTGGCTGACTTCCAAGTAGTTGGAAGGTGATCTCGAGAATGATCGGGTGAATATAGCAGCAAGAACATTATTTTAGGATATGTGTGCTGATGCCATCAAAGGCTATTGCAGAATTGGAGTCAAAGGTTTTCAGAAGCTTTTCCACCTTCTCAGGTGATACATAAAGCAGTTCAGTATGAGAGGGTAGAGCCGGTACAGGGAGGGAGTGGATGGAGGGGAAGCATACACCAGAGGCAGGAGTGACAAGGTACCAGCAGGTTTTTGAGGAAGGAGAGGGGTTTGAAAGTTCAGCCTTGAGGTTGACCAGATGTTGTTTTCTGGCTCTCTTTAAAGTGGATATACAATTATTATAGACTTTGTGGAGTGATATGAGGTTGCCTCAAGACAGATTTGCCTTTAGGAAGAGAAGGCAAGTTGTTTGAACGCAATTGGCTCACCACATGATTCTGTGTACAAGGGACAAGATGATGGGTATGATAACTGCAGAAAAGAGAGGATAGGTCTCTACATAAAGGCGAGCAGGTTTCTGTGGAAGAATCGTCAGGTGGCTTTATTATCAGGAGAGGTGGAGAGGGAAGACGAGTCCTGAAGTGAGAGGGCAGGTTGCAGCCAAAGTGAACTGCTAGACTCAGACACTGAGGCAGCTCTCTGACAATAACCAGCGAGAAAATGACTCACTAGCATGTGATCAGATGAAGCAATTGCTGAGGTGGAAAAACAGGAGATGTGAGCAGGAAAATCCATCATTAACAAGTCAAGAGGGAGGATTTTCCCTTGGCATAAATTTGGGTTGGAAAGTTCACAGAGTGGTTCAAACCCCATGGAGTTGTTACAATGCCATGGTTGGTTCAGGAGGTGCCAACACCCAGCCAATTGGCATGGTGACAGTTAAGGAAGAGAGCGTTGGGATGGGTGATTATACATTGGTCCACATAGGCAGAGAGAGACATATCAATGGAGTCGTCCCTATGAGGAGGACAGTACAGCTAATACACAATATGTATTTGTGGAGGGGAAACTGGAGCCAATGGAACTAGTGGGTGTTTGAAGGTGGGGGAGCAATGGTACATGGACAGTGACAAAGGGAGTTCTTGATATAAACTGCAGTTTCGCCACCAGGATTGGGATCAGGCTTCTCAAACTGAAGGAGACAATAGCTGTGGAGAGACACAGATGACTCAGGGGTATCCTGTGGCAGGAAGGATTCTATAAAGTAGATAATGTCAGGTTTAGTAGTGATGGCCTGAATTGAGAGAATGTCAAATTGGAGTAAATGCCTGAGATGTTGGAGGTCCATATAGTTTGGGATAAGAGAGGAGGGGATGTTTTCAGGGTGTGGGAATGTGTAGGGGGGGGGTAGCATGGAAAGTGGGAGGGGAGTGGAGAGTGGGTAGGGCATGGGGAAGAAGTGAGGGGTGGCATGGGGTGGAGGGACGCATAATTATTTGGGGACAGACAGCAAGGGTGGGAATGGAGGGACTTGGAGCAGATGTTGGGGAAACCTGTGCATGAAAGAAATGATGTGGGGGAGGGTGCTGATGTGAAGGGGGTTACCACCATAATCCCACACTCATAACAAAATGGGTTTGATTTGACATTTCCATTGGCAGATAGACGAAGACTGACCTCAGAATTGGGAAGGCGGGAAGGATGTTTGAGAAAACCAAGAAAGACAGCACTGAAGGAATGCGATGGGAGATTAAGTGCAGGTTTGCGAGAAGCGAAGAAAATAGAAGAAGAGCTGTCTGCCAGACACCAGAACGGTTAAACCTGGACTTGGATTTATGAGTTGATTTTTGTCAAGCCATACTCAGAAAGAATCCAAAGAGTTTGCAGCTGATCAAATCGGAAATCTTTCCTTGTTTGAGCACATTTTTATTATTGGCTGAGGAAACCAATATAATATAAACAATTTATGGGATGAGACATCATATTTTCCATGGGAACTTCAGAGGTTGAAAACTTTTATGAATAAATACATTACATTTTGTTGCATTTGTGTAATCGAATAATTATGATATATATATATATATATATATATATATATATAATTTTATACATTTTCACAATCATACGTGTGAATATCTGCTGCACAATTGCAATTGCATTGCACTGACAAACAACAAGGATTCATTTGACACTGGGCCTTCTTTCCTCACGGCGACAAAATGGAGCCCACTTAATCGCACCCGACACAACACCACTCCACTACAAAACATCTTTGCATTAAAATGTGTAACTGATTGGGGAGCTTTTGGATATTGTGATATAGCCTCATAGGAATAGCTTCATATGTAAGAAGTCATATCACACCTGCATCAAAGATTCTAACGTTCCCTGCATCTTGTTTATTACTCGGGCACATCAATGAAACAGTGGAACTCAACATGAAGTTAATCATAATTTATCCTTGTTCATTTTCATTATTCATAATTATACGGAAATAATAATTGGAATGAAACTACATTATAAAGACAAAGCACTTTGATATGAAAGGGAAGCTCGCGGAGCGATTTCTTTGAACACTGTGATGCAGAATAACTGATGCCAATTGTTGTTTTCTGCCCTAATGCACATGAAATAATGCCCTTCGCAAGTTATGAGGGCATCGCCAGTGGTTAAATGATTTTTTTTGAACCTGAGCAGCATTTCAACGAGGCCACTCCACATACCGTGGCAAGTTCTAGGCATGACATAAAAAGGGGAATATGAGGCTGGGAAGAGAGGTTGGACTGCTCCAGGCAGATGTGGGTCATTTCAGGACAACCCTGCACCATGTGTAACTTGTTTTCTGATTTATGCCAACAAGTAATAATTAATGTAGAAATTGTAGCTGCTGTTGGTGTTGTTATTATTATCAATTAATCATTGTGTTATTCATTTTATGTTCAGTGGGATTTAGACCTATTATTTAAGACGTATGAATAAAGCTTTGATTTCTTTTTCCATTGCATGATAATGTCTTTTTGATTTATTAAAAAGTACAGTAATATTGTCGTCATTAAATGCAAAAAAAAATGCAATTAATTTTCGAATATATATATATATATATATATATATTTTATTATATATATATGTTACAATCCTAATTTTAAAAAGCAATGCAAGGAAATTAGAAGGCTGGATGTTGTGCAATTGAGCTACAATCTGTCATAAAGCTAATTAAAAAGGAGTATTAAAATAGTATGCCTGGTGTTGGCTTAATGTTAGGGTGGTGGGCTTGTGATCCTATGATCCAGAGTTCAAATCCCACTCGGCTGTTGCCTAGTTGAATTAATACTAGGTGGGGTTGACTCTGCCTGTAATCCTTCCGAGGTCGGCAAAATGAGTGCCAGCTTACTGGTATCCTTGTCGGAGTGGCAACCTGTCCAGGATTGTGCCCAATAGCCAAGGAGACTGCTTAAGCAGCACCAACGCTCTGCACAGAGTACAGTTCAAATGGATGGAATGGATGGATGGATTAAAATAGTAAATGTGGCTGAGAGAAGCATTAGAAACTATAAGGACACTCAGTTGAGCGCATACCTCTGCCATGAAATCCCTGAACCACGAGGACATATCGGGCCCATTACATTTTTGAAATATCATGCTATACAGTACTATATTGTTTTTGGCCCGATCTCTCAATGGTGAAGAATCACTTCGAAAATTATATAATTCTCATATCCAGTTTCGGATTCAGAAATTCACCAAAATCGAATCAGTTGGTCCTTGTCAAACACTAAACATGTGCACCAAGTTTTGTCAGAATCCGTCCACAACTTTTTGAGATATGGTGCTATATATAGTTTTTGTCCCTATCTCTCAAAGGTGAAGAGTCACTTTAAAAATTTGAGTTGTCAGATCTGGATCCACATCTTCACCAAAATCTCATCAGTTTGTCTCTGTCACACACCCAAACTGTCCTAAAATTTTCATCCAAATCCATTCAAAACTTTTTGAGATATCCTAAACACAAACAAACAAACAAACAGACAAACAAGAAGAAGACGTCATGCAGAGCACGATACCTGCAAAATCCAAAAAACAAATTTGACCTCAAAAATAATTGGTGGTTGAATTCAATGACCAAATATGCAACTCCTCTTCAAATTTCAAATGAATTGGATGAAACTTGACGATTTTAGAAATTTGGCCTATGTTGACCTTTTGGCCAATGTGGACCTCCAAGTAATTGGTGGTGGAATTCAGTGACCTGAAATATGTATCCTCTTCAAATTTCAAGTCACTCGGATGAAAATTGAGGATTTTAGAAATCCCACCTATTGTAAGTTGTTGACCTTTGGCCTATGTTGACCTTTTGACCTTTTGACCTCAAAAACAAAGATTTCTTCCTTATGACAAACTCTACCATGTGGTGAGGTCTCGTGAAGATCGCATTAAAATTGTGACCTGTAGGTGATAAACAGACAGACAGACAGACAGACAGACAGACAGACAAGACAGACAGACAGACAAGCCGGTTGGCGGACATGGGTAGTCAATAAGTCGAATTTAGTCGTTTTTCAGCCGTACTAGCCAACAAAAGCGTCCATAGCAACGGTTCTTTCCACACATAATAGTAGACATACCATGAACCTACCATACCAGTTTCATGTATATCTGACTCATAGTCTCTGAGTATAACGAACTTCGTTTTTTTATTGTTTTCGACCAGGTTCATTCAAAGTCTATCTTCTCCGACAGTTTCATAGGATCGGCTGGAAATTTGACAATATGGCTGAATGTACTGCCCACAGTCGCTCGTGGCCCGATTTTTGATTTTCGAAAAATAATTTTTGAGATTTTTTTTGAAAATTCAAAGGTCCGTTGCTAGGCAATGATGGTCCATAGCAACGGTTCTCATTTGCACACAACTAGGTCATGGTATTAACCTACCAACCAAGTTTCATCAATCATCATTGTATTAACGGAGCACTGGACGAACAGACATACATACAGACAAGCCGTAGGGGACATGGCTGCTCGCTCTAGATGGAAAGCTGGCCACGCGACCAGCATATTCATGTGCAATGTACATGCTATCAATCAATTTAGCACAATAAATATGATTATCACAGCCCTCTTAGTTTGCGCCCAGAAACCCGCCTTGTGAAATTTCAGGCATGTTTCCAAAGAGACTCTAACAAATGGCAGCCCTGGTAATTCCATTTATCTATTCGCTAAAGTATTTTTTTATATGATGCTGTAAGACATTCTCCTTGGCACAAAAAAGAGGTCCCTCGGAGGTCCAGTTTCGGAGGTATTGATTTTTTGTGCAGTCCACAATAAGTGTACATGTAGATAAAGTATTTTAGCTGTTGCTAAGCAACGGAGGTGTGCATAGCAACCATTCATTTTTGTGTACATGCTAGCCACATTGTACACATTTCCCCAAGTTTCATCAAATCAGACTCTTTCTCTTAGAGATATTCGCAATTAACCGTTTCTGAAATGTTCGACATGTATCGCCCAAACCTATCTCCTCCTACAATTTTTTTTTGTTAGGGCTGCAAATTGGCATGAAGGGAGCTAGATAGATTGCGCACAGAACTCTAAGCTTCGATTTTTCTATTTTTTTTTCGATTTTTTGACCACTTTAAAGGGCCGTTGCTATGCTGTGCTAGGCCCGGGTCCCATATTCGAAAGCACACGATTCCCAGAATATTGGTCCTACCTACCAATTTCATTGAATCGGTTGAGTGGTTTAGCCCCGAGGCTTGACCAAAGTTTCGCGGACAGACAGACAGATGGAAATGTCTAGAATAAGGGTGCTCTCAGAGCAGCCAACAGACAGACAGACAAACATATCGACGGAAACACTATTATTAAGGGTAGATAGATTGACTACCCAACAGACAGAATAACAAAATCGACTAACCAATATACATGAAAAATCTTCGATTTTGCAAGTAACAAACAGACAGAAAGGGGTGAAAACATAACCTCCTTCACTTCACCTTCGGTGGCGGAGGTAAAGATCGATAAGGTACAATACCTTGTTTGGGCATTAATAACCTGGGGGAAGATAAGATTGCGTTGTGGTGTATATGGGCACAAGCATGCCATGTCCCGGAGCTTGTAGGTTTAAATAATTGCGGTTGTACAAGTCTCACACATAGGACATTATGAGCTAATGTATAACATAAATTAATAAAAATTAATTGGATATATATACATATATATATGCATATACATACACAGTAACCACTTCATATACAAGGGTTTATCTCTAATTATATGGAATAACATAACATCCAATTGATTGTTCAGTTAAATCCTTAAAATATTAAATAACAATGATGTCAACATGTGATTTAATTTTTTTTTAGTTAATCAGGCTTTTCACTTATTGAGTATTCCTTGTACAACAGGAACTTTTGGTCTACATTTGAAATTGCTACACTGGCATTTATCACTGAATTATACAGCAACAAATTACATCATGTTAGCCAACGTATTTATACTGTAGTTTTCCAAAAGGCAAAATCATTGATTGAAAAGTATGAAAAATAATTACTGTATTGTTAATTCAAAGCTTCTTTTAAGAAATGCATTGTTATCAGGAATTACCACTAGCTTCATTTGTGAGCAGAAACAGTAAGACAACCTTACAGTACATGCAGTCAAATTAGACAAAATATTTAACTATTTATTCCCAGCACTCTGAGTTATGTGTCAGACAGGTGCATTATGGCAGCAAAATGGCATGTGCGTTGCCTTCCGAGCATATAAATATTTAACAGGCTACAGATGCAAACTCCCTTTCAGCTTCTCAGGGATTGTAGAAAGCACATTTTGTATTGTTATTATTACAACTTATTGAGTTCCATATATCCAGGTGCTTGGCATCATCTAAGATGGAATCCGCATCTTCACCTGGATCGCATCTTCACCTTCCCACAGAAGAATCTTGCAATAAATTAATTCAAGTTTTGCACTAAAATTGCAAATCCTGAAGGCACTTTGTGCCAGGCTTTCATTGAGGAATACCGTAACAGCACCAGAAGGTCAGTCGAGTGCGTTGCGCTCACTCATCAGGTGCACTAACTGTAGGACATCGTCTCTTATGTGGTGTCGTGACAACCACAGGAATGTAAGAGCAATAATTTCTCAGACTCTCAAATCGAATTCTCATATTAATATAGGAAATCTACCCAAAGGTAGTGATGATAAACAAGATAAAAATCAGAAAATACTCTCGTACAAACACATGCAAAAATAAAATTGTTCTATATTATTTATTAAGCATGTGGATAGTGTAGGTAAATGAAACTTATTAAGTGTGTTAAAATAAGAATAATAACTCAACATAACTTAACAGGAGAAACTGTGTAAAGCTAATGGAAGCATTAAATACAGTATATACAGTGTAAACAACTAACATGATAAACACGTAAACATTATCTCCGTGACAATGTCAATTCTGTTCTGCAGACGAACCATTTGTTTTTACCTCTCTCATACAATCTTGCATTGACATGTCTATCTTTTAAACAGATCAGTAAATCTGTGGACTGACATTACAAATCATTGACTGACCTTCGGGAAGCTGTGACTTTTAAATAGCGATTTTAGTTCATATTTTATGCAAAGTCTTGTTACAAAAAGTGAACTAGTGAGGTTAACAATCTGCCTTAGTTTATTTGTCGATGTGTACATGAAGCCATTAACTTAATGATAAAAATTAATGAACTCCTTTCTCCAATCATATTGCTTTCGACTGGACTAAACATAGTGTTCACCCGTTATGAAATTTCTTTCATTGTTTTATAAACATCACAGAAAGATTTTCCGAGCATGATAAAAATGTTACCCTCTGACATTGCCACATAATATTGTGATGGTTCAAAGTCAGCAAAGCAGGTCTGCTGGCGAAGTGAACAAGATCATTAATTTTATAATCCTTCAGTTTTCAGAAATTTTATTATTGATCTTATTCCTCAAAAGATCTTAAATTTGCCAAAATATTTTCTTATCCTTCCTTAATTCAACGTGCATCCATGGTTGTTCAAGGTTGATCCAAATGTATTCACCCGAAACAACGTTGAACAAACAAACTTGCATCACCCGACATGACCGCACACAGAAAGCATCAGTAAATCTAACGAAAACGTTTAACTTACAAGAAACAAAGCAAATGTTCATCGTGAGAAATTATTGAAAGTACAAATCTAATCGGGATAAACAGTTCCTTCCAGACCACTTTTACAGATTGCAGACATTAACTGAAACATTCATTGCTGTAGCTGTTTATTTACTGAAAATATCATGTAAATGATGGGGTCTATATTTGCATAAATTAATGTACTCATCAAATAGCATATAATATATATATATATATATATATATATATATATACATACATACATACATACATATACATTTCAGCTTCTTCCCACAGAAGAATCTTGAAATAAATTAATTCATGTTGTGCACTAAAAAAAAAAATATATATATATATATATATATATATATATATATATATATATATATATATATATATATATATATATACATATACAGCAACAAATTACAGCAAAAAACCGGTGCAATTTATGTGTATGTGTATGTGTATGTGTATGTGTATATATATATATATATATATATATATATATATATATATATATATATATATATATATATATATATAACAATGATGTCTATCTATATAACAAAATATATCTATACAACTATATAACAAATATATATATATATATATATATATATAATATATATGTACACATATATACATATACATTTACATATCTATACATATATATATATATATATATAAAATATACATATATATATACATATACATAAATAAACATAATATACATATACATATATATTATACATATACATATATATATATATATATACATACATACATACACATACACATACACATACACATGAATTGCATGGGTTCTGCTGACCTGACCTAGACCTGGAATTCGAAACTGAAAGTTCATAAAAATGACGATACCTTGTTCACTTGAGCCTCAAATATTAACCATCATCACGTAACTTATCTGTGATTAAGCATCCATAAAGTCTCAATGTTTCCCTCCATCTCTCAGTCCAAATTTACTACAAATCTAAATTATACTTTGTTTTCTGCCATGTTACAAAAAAATAATGAATCATTTTGCTTATTTTTTGAATGAAACAAACTAAAGGTCATGCCGCAAACCTCATGCAGTCACTGTAGATGGTGCGGACGAGCTCGTCAAGGCTTGGAGTCAAGATGCACCGAGAGTAGAGAGGAATAATTGACTGCAGAAAGAAGCATGGCCAGGAAGCAGCATGAAGAAGTATTGAAAAGAGCCACATGAGAAGGCACCGAAAGGAACACACGTGCTGTTGGATTCATCTCGTCCGCTGTTCAGAATCTCTCTCTTTTTCAGCTTCCCCTCCCTCCTCTCTCTCTCTCTTTTTCTCTCCATTCCCTCTCTCCCTCTTCGCGTTTCGCTCATGAACAAGCGTTTCTCCTCCTGAAGGAAACATGATTCCCTTAAAATGCTTTCTAGAGCAGAATGATTTGAAGTCGTGTTCGTCGCAAGTACGCGCATCATGTACAACCTGCAGGAGGTAGTGCATCAGCACGTGTTTGGAGCGCCTGTTCATTCGGATGGGGCTGCATCGTGCGATTCGCGGGCAGACTGACAACACGGCGTTACACAGACACAAACACACGCTTTACAAAAACCGTACTACATTGATTTTTTTCCCCACCTTGAGTTTGCTCTAATAATAACTGAAAGCCTACATGGACTATTTATACTTACTATTTTGCCTGCTGTATACACAATTAATTTTGTACAGACAATACGAATTACCTGTATATGTACAGTTAGCACAAATAACTTTATATATAGAGTATAAAGTACAATTTAGCAGGTATATTGTAACATGCTATGTTGGAGGAAATGGGAAGGTAACCAGTTAGCACAAGCTTGCATAGCTCACAGCATCACACAATGCAAACATACTATTGCATTCCCTTCTTCATTGTGCATTTGACTTTCATTGACAATATGACCGAACCAACATTAAATTCACTACACAATGCCCATGCAGTAGTGACCAAGAGACAATGCAATCAACAAAGGATATGCAGCTGCCGCAAACCAGGCAGCAAAAATAACTGAAGCAAACATTTAGCATCCTCGTGAACATGTATCATGAAAATTATTCTTAGCTCGGGCATCATAAAAAATTTTTGAACGAAAAAAGTACACTGCCTTTAAACAGTTACACAGTTAACAAAGCACAGGAGGAAATGGTCAATAGGCCCATCTCACCTGTGTTGTGATACGAGTTTGCCGTCAATTCATAAACCGTGCTAGTGCAGGTTCAGGATGTCAATATTAATTAAACTTAAAATAGTGTAGTGAAATTTTTAAAATGCATTTAAATATACTGTAGTTTGCTCCATGCATTGACAATTTATTTTCTGACCTATTATTTTTACTTGACACAGCGATAAAGAATGTGTCAATCCATCTTTCAAGCTGAGAACAGCCTCTCTTGCATCACATGAAAGATTCTGTTCACCCCTCAATGTAAACACAACTTTCAGTGAATTGTGTGTTTCGTTGACACCTTCCCTTTATTAACCTAGCAAGCAGATATGTTGGCTGTTCAAAAAGTTACACAAACAAGAATAGTCCAAGACATGGCAAAAAGTCAAAAAAAAGATAATTTATAAATTGAAAATGCATTTATGTATCTTCTTACTAATCATTTATTTGCTGTCAATTTTGTAAATTAATGTATTAAATTTTTTTGAAAAATCCTTGACGTTTTGGATTATTATGAGTATCTCATTTATGGAACATTTTGAACCTCCTCATTTTGTAACTCACAGAAGGTATGTTCAATAAATGCAACTGTTGTCATAGCGCAGGGTCAATAAAACCTCCAAGCCTGCATGCTGCATCATACATATCAATCATCACAAAAACAATTGTAGCCTAATATATCAAATCGTGCATATCTTGTGTTCATGGTACTGTCAGTGCAGATAGCCATCCAGAAAAGAAAAGTGTCACCGGTTTCAGGAAGAGTTGATTCTTAATGTCACAAATGTATTCACGGATAAACTTCTGGCAGCCTGCTGAGATCTAGCCCAAGTCCATCACTGACCATCATTTTCTCGAGCACCAACACATCGCAATTTTTTTTTCACCACAGATCTCTACTTCCATCTAGTGCAGTGTTTCTTTCATTGCATCCTGCCATCCCCATGTATCTTTGTCTTTTAAAATGTTTATTCCATATCCATACATCTTTTTCTTTCTTTCTCCATATATCCCTTTCTTTCTTGTTTTGGGGAACAGCACCTACGCTAACAAAATATCCAACACGTATGAGTTTGCTGTCGATTCATCAACATACAATTGGACCACTCCTCACTAGGAGCAGGTCCCCATGCTACTCAAGAGTGAGGAGCAGAATCTCCTCCCCTTCTCTGAGTTACTAGACGAGGGGGTTCAAACGGTTCCACAAACGCGGTATTCGTAATAGTGCAGAATGCCGAGGGTTTAAAAAATGTCAATACATTAATTGACAGAATTGGCAGCAAATATAAACGATTAGTAAGACAATATACAAATGCATTTTAAATTTATAAATAGACAGTTTATAAATGAGGCAAAATGTTCATTATTTATTTTTCCTTTTTAAGTAGTAGTCTTGCTAAGATTAATTGTACGACAGACACCATTGTTAATAGAAACATGTGACGTTGGACTGCTTTATGAAACTACGAGGCGATTTCATTGTTTTGTTACCTCCGCCACCGAAGGTGAAGGAGGTTATGTTTTCACCCTTTCTGTCTGTTTGTGTACAGGATATCTCAAAAAGTTTTGGACGGATCTGAATGAAATGTTGTGAACAGGTTGGGTGTGGGACATGGACGAAATGATAAGATTTTGGTGAAGATCCGGATCCGGATCCGACTACTAGAATTTTAAAAGTTATTCTTCACCATTGAGAGAAATGGTGAAATTAAAATATGGCAGGATATCTCAAAAGGTTAGGGACGGATTCGGATGAAACTTGGTGGACATGTTGTGTGTGTGACAAGGACGAATTGATTCGATTTTGAAGATTCGGGTCCGGATCTGGATACGAGAATTATGTCATTTTTAAAGTGATTCTTCACCATTGAGAGATCGGGCCA
>CM068954.1:57146781-57163687 GCA_035128595.1 Eptatretus atami | reverse complement strand
TGTCCAGGCTGGAGTTCCTCAAGGTAGCGTTCTGTGCCCTGTTATTTTTCTGGTTTTCATCAATGATCTCTCCAACTCTCTGAAAAATCCTCTTTATCCCTTTGCTGATGACTCCACCCTCTGCCGTACCATCAGTCATCCCTCAGAGCGGCAAGCAGCAGCTTCCTTCGCTCTCTGATCTGGATAAAACCACAAACTGGTCCAACACGTGGAACATGTCTTTCAATCCGGACAAATCTCACCCTCTCACTCTGTCTCTCTGAAAGGACCGTTTAGAACCCCCCCCCTTCCCATCCACTTCTCAACAATCCTCTGGAAGAAGTCCTTTCTTTCAAGCTTCTGGGTCTCACTATCTGCCATGACCTTTCCTGGGAAACCACATTTCAAACCTCGCCTCCAAAGCCAGTCGCCGACTGGAATCCTCCATCATGCAAAGTCCTTCCTCGGCCCACCTGAGCTCCTGACCCTTAAAAAGCTTTCGTCCGCAGCCTGATGAAGTACTGCCCTCCCCTCTGGGCTGATGCTCCTGCCTCCACCTTTCTCGGCTTCATGCTGTGGAAACCAAGGCATTTCGGATCATTGGCATCTCCCGCAATGGAGCTGAGTCTTTGGGCCTCTCACTCTCTCACCGCAGGCTGGTCGGTGGTCTCTTCTTCTCTACCGTCTCCTCTCCAGCTCACCCCCCCCCCCTCCCCCTGCTCTCTCTGCGAGTTTTCCCCACCACATTTCCACAGGGCGCTCAAGGTCCGCCAACACCCCCTTCTGGTAAAACTACCAAAATCACGAATCACTGCTCACCTTCACTCTTTCATTCCTCTTTTTTCCCGCTCTTGGAATAAACTCCCTCACTCTATTCAATCCCATTCTTCCCTCCAGACCTTCAAAACAGTTGTTCACCACCACCTCTTGTCATCCCCCATCCAAATCCTCGATCTTTTCTACCCCGATAATCCACCCAGGCCCACCTCCTTCAAATTCCCTGCTTTCCTTCCTGAAGGTCCCTGTAATGTCCATCTTGTATTCCCCATGTTCCCTGCCCCATCCCTCTCCCTTCCACAGATCTCCTAATGTCTCTGTTCCCCACTGTTTTGTACTTCCCCCTCCCACCCCTCTTGTCTCATGCCCCCCTTGCTGTGCTTTGTGTGTTAGCTCCCACACGAGCCTCGACAAGGTATAGAAAATAATAATAATAATAATAATAATAATAATAATAATCCAGCTTGCCTATTGGCGCATCGCTGCACGTGACCTCCAACCCTCAATCTCGCGATCATCCCTTCCTCACCATCGAGTGAGCGCAACCCACAATCAACACAAGCCCAGTCCAGGACACCATGCTTGGGGAACTGGACGAGTGCCAGAAAGCGGCCACCCGCTGGAACAACCAAGTGGGTGCGCGAAGCGCCCACAAAACGCCAACAGCGGCCACCGTTCCCCCCGTCCAGCCCGACATGAACAGGGGCCAGCCATCGTCCATGGAGGTGCCGAGCGGGGCACCAAACGTCGTTGGAGAAAGGCGGATGCCAGGCGTCGACTAAAGAGAGGTGGGTGTCGAACGTTAATGAAAGAGATGGGTGAGGCAAATGATCCACAGCCATATTTGACCGTCAGAATAACTGTTCAGGAAAAGCCCACTGTGTATTTAATCAAATGTCCTGTAAGTCCGAAGTGTAAATAAATCGTCCACCTCCAAGCCAATGTGTCCTGATGGAAAGGGGTAGAATGAGTTTCCGTTGGCCTAATGCCTTTCTCTCGCGTGCATGAACGTGTTGGAAAGAGGAAAAGGCCATCCCATAAGAAAGGGAATCTGTTCTATACCCTTCTCAATGCATCATAGAGTTAATGCATCCCTAAATGTTAGTATTTAGCTGCTTACACTTGTAATTCGGTGTAATTGCATCAGTCTTCAGCAGAACAAACTTTTTTGTCATACTCGTATCACGCAAATATGACGAGCCTCACCTAATTTTATTCCCCCTTCAAACAAAATGTTTTTGTTTAATTTGGATGTCTCGTTCTAATCATTCATTTTTACAGCACTTCGACTTGAGTCTCTTGAGATTAACTTGGAATTTCAGTCGGTTGGTTGAGCATCCTTTGTGGAGTCAAAATTCAATGTGATGGAATCTCCATGGTATTTGCAATAATATATCCCAAAGCAATACTCAGGGCCTTCTTCAGATATGCTTATGGACTTGATAGATGACATAATTTACCCTTTCCATTACATTCAGTGAAATAACCTTCCTCCTTTTTTAATTGGTCATTCAGACTAAGTCTTATGAGCTGGATTGCATTCCTCATAAGCCCCACTAATTCATATTTCCATTCTGAGCATTCATCATTATGGCAAGATGCTCCTCATTCTCACTGAAAAGGTGCTCTGTGGACCTCCTCATAACACATGAGCTGATACTTCTTATGGAATTGGTTCCTCCACTGATATATGCCGCTCGGGGTAATGGTTGCACTCTTGCTGAATTTCTATGTGTTATCTGCATTTCCAACACACTGTCCCATTTTTCGGGCACCCGCAGAACCCTGCTTCCCCATAGCTGTTTTTGTGGGCTCCTCTCTGTATTGGACTCATTCATTCTTTGAAATTCCCATTGTAACAACCTTTACAACCAACTGCACATTTTTATGAAATATTGTCTTACTGAAGCTCCCTCTCTGTAGGTCTACTTTCAGGTACAGTACTTGCACCTGGAAAATTATGGGTTTCCAGGTAGTATGAACCAATAAGACAAAGCCATGAGCTTCAACATTAATTGCCATACCTATTAATGATGTGATGCACAAATATTTCGGGTGATTCTGATGAACTTAACTCTTCAATCCACACAAATAGAGCAATAAAGTAATCGTGTGTCAAGTTTTTAAACCCTACTCCAAACACGTCTGGATATGTCTCAGCAAACATTCAATGTCACCCGTTAATTGCTGAAACTTGTCCTGAGAAGCCATTTTCCTTGCATTAACTGAGTCCATTGTACAGTGGCTCCATCTGCTGTGCCGTCCCAAGGAATAATTATAGGAAGGTACTTTACTACATTAACATCACTCAATTGAGAGCTAGGATATACATTTTACTCTAAGTTTCCCAAAATTCAGAATCACTGCTCACCTTCACTCATGTGTTCTTCTTTTTCCCACCCGTGGAACCAACTTCGAGATTCTCTTCAATCTCATTCTTCCCTCCAAGTATTCAAGACAGCTGTTCACTACCATCTCGGATCATCCATCATCCAAAACTATGATCTTTTTTACCACCTCTACCCCCTCCCCCACCCACTCCCAAACCAACCTATTTCCAAATTTCCAGTTTTTCCTTCCTGAGAGTTTGCTTCTGTATCCATATTGTCCATCCTGTGCATCCTCATCCTCACCTCATCCTTCCGTCGTCTCCACTTATTCTGTCCCTCAACCCTGCTGTTGGTGTTCCCCCCTCTCTTTCTACAGTTCCTTTTGCTGTTGCATCCTAATCCGTTCTGTGTTCTAGCTCTTCTAAGTCTTGACTTTGTATATACAAAAAAACTGTCCATTAAAGAAACCACCAATCCAGCAGATTTTTTTTCAATATCTGACCACTTATTTAACCTTGATGCACATTGAAATTGTGCCAAGATGCTTCCAGATATTCCTCTCCCCCCTATCCCGAACACATCACATCACACAAAGGTGGGTTCACTTGTGCAGTCCTCACTACAGACTCCATCACTCACTCAACATGTGGTTCAGCGAAAGTTTCATGCAGCAACTCAAACTAAGTCTGGGACATATCATGTGTCTGTTTTTCTACCAAGACAACCTGTAATTTACTGTTTTTCCTCCATTTGCAGAGTTGATTCTCCAATATATTTTTGAGTAACTTTGTGTCACGACTAACAGCCTCTTTACATGTTTGTTTCTTACATAGTTATCTCGCTTTTGTTCACCATTCTTCACCAAGTCAGCCAACTTATCCCCAACCACTGTTCTTCACCAATTCAGTTCTCTTTTGCTTCAAGGAATCATTAATGCACAAAACATCAGATACTCCTCGATTCTCATGGCAATTAGCATACCTCGATCAACTTCTGTTGATTACATCCGTTTGCTCTACCTGTCTGCAGATGCAGATCGTCATGAGCCTTCACAAGCAAGACTAGTGCTTCATTGTATTCCCAACCAGTTCTTTCACTTTTTATTTATTTTTTCCAAACTCAGCATCTTTTTAAAACAACCCTAAAACATACCATCTCCCTTTTCTGTCTTCTTTACAAATTGCACAACCAACGTTTTATTCATACTTCCAAATTAATAAATTGTCCCAACATATCTTTCCTAAGCTACTCTCCAACTTTATCAACTCTCCTAAATCAGTTCCCCTTACCGTCTCAGTCAGCACAGTCATTTTCACATTTGTGGTTTCTGCATTTATACCTTCAAGCATGTTAGCCATGTTTATATTTTCAACATCCATACTTCATTTGAGATGAGCCTTTCGGTCAAACCATACCTGCCTTTATATCAGCTTTATATCAGTCATCTTTTTGTTCACCCGTGCTTTCTTTTAAATTGTCAAACATCCTTCCTCATTATTTCTTGTATTATTTGATACATGTCAGAATTATGGGATGTAGCTGCATACCCCTACCCTTCCCAATCCCCCGGCACCACCTAAAAGCTTTGGAACAGCTTCAACATTTTCTTCTGGTATACCAGCATTCAAGATATCATCTGATTCTCCAGACTCTGAACTCAGTTTCAAATTTTGCTTGCCGTCAATGGCTGTGCAATTGATTTTGCATTAATGTTACATTGCATCACTCTTCATCACAGAGATTTAATGTTACATGCAACACTTCATTTTAAGAGTCAACCCCATAAATGCCAATTCCAAAATGCAAATTTTGAAATACTTCGAATATAATTTTTTGGTGAGATTGATATAAACCTCCACAGTCATCGTAATAATTTGGAGGTTGTCAGATTATAATACCACTCCTGATATGAGCATGTATCAGCATGGCCCCAGAGGTCCATTTGACTATCCAGAATTAATTATGTACCGAAGCCTCAACATATCAAATTAGCTGAGCGAGAAGTCCTTGCAACTGTAACCACAACTTACCTATTCTTTACTTCAATCATTCACCATGGACACACTAAAATAAGAACAAAGTCATCCCATTTATAAAATCTAACCACAGTAAACCCTCAGGATTTGGAGGTGGTGGGGTGGGGGTGGTGGGGAGAGGAGGGGAGCATTACTCCTCGAGATCGCTGTGAATGGTGAAACCACGAATAGTGATATGAAAGGTTTGTGGGGAAAAAAGATAGGTTCCTGATGCACAAAAATAACCATAATTCAACAAGAATAAATGATGTAAAAGTGCAATAAATATCTGATTAATATATTGATGTACTAGGTGAAAATAGATGTACTATACAGTAAACTAGAAGCTTTTTACTGGGTATTTTGAAGACACTCAACAGGGTTAAACAACCCTTGACCATGTGACGAATCAGCTGGTTCTGATATAAATCAAGGGACTAACACATCGTTTGTCTATTAATGGCATTTTAAATGGGCACTTCCCAATTGACCCTTACCGGATTTTTAAAGCAAATGCATTAGCACTTAATGGAGGTCCTGTACCCCCGATGGCCACATCCAGGTTTTTATTTTAAAAAGGTTTATTACAACAGAGAGCAGGAGAGAGAGCGAGAGAGAGAGAAGAGAGAGAGAGAGGAGAGGAGAGAGAGAGAGAGAGAGAGAGAGGAGAGAGAGGAGACAGAGCAGAGACAAAGAGACAGAGAACAGAGACAGAGACAGAGACACAGAGACAGAGACAGAGACAGAGACAGACATGGCACAAAACTGAGATAACACACCAAAAGTAAATCCCCTGTTGGAATCAACAAATCCTATCTATCTAATTTGATATATTCATACAGGTAAGATGGGACACAGCAGGAGGTAAATGGGACAGATGAGAGAATGTAACCTGTGCCACAAGGTAATGATTTTTCCCAGCTGTGACCTGCAAACCAGTGAACAGCTGAAACCTTGGGAAATTGCAAATGGCAAACCCGAATGGTGAGGGTTTACTGTAATTCATTTAAGTACTGTTCACTTATTTAAGAGTTTTACATCTTGCATAAATTAAGTGTTTCCATTGGCAAGTAAGCACAAATTTTAAAATCCTTCAACCCAACAAAAAGGTGAACCACAAAGATAAGTGCAGTAAAAAAATTTATACCTGGTGTTGGCTTCGTGGTAGGGTGGTGGCATCGGATCCTTGGGTCCTGAGTTCAAGCCCTGTTTTCCGCTGAATTTACACCAGGGGGTTGACTCAGCCTGTCATCCTTCCGAGGTGGGCGAAATGAGTACCAGTGTGGAAGCCAAAAAGGCTGCACACAAAGGGAAGGGGTATCAATGGATTGATTAAATCTGGTATTGGTGTGATGCAGGCATGATGGGCCGAATGGCCTCCTCCTGTGCACTAATTCCTTGTATAACAAAAAAAAATGTGATCTCTGCACAGAGACGGTTCAGAAACGGCTCTCAATTATCTAATGAATTTTCGTGACAAATTTTGTTCCTGGGAGTGGCATGCAGGGCACCACCTCTCATCTCTCCACACATTTTGTTTTTGTGTTTTGTTTTGTTGTGCGTGCGTGCGTGCGTGTGTGTGTCCCCTCCATAACTCCAAAACTGTGAAACCTAACAGCCCGAAACTTTGCATGCAAACTAAGGGAATTCTGCGAGAGTGGATGAATGAAAACTGGGTATGGAATTTTGGTAAATTAAAAAACCCTTTTGAAGATTATAATTAATGACTTACCATCATGAAAGGCTTATCCTTGGTCAGCCCAACTAGACCTCTCAGGGGTCTTAGCCATAATTTTGATTCAGGCTACTCAAAAGGCCTTGCCTTGAAAACACGATCTACTCTCACTGACTAATTAAAGTACATAATCGAAATATGATTTTGAATTTGAGGATCAGATCTCGTGGACTAAATAAGTGTCGAAATCTGAAGTGAAATCTGAAAATGTAAAGAAATTACTGATTCTTATAACATTGAAAAATGGTTTTATTGAATGATCTGTCTATAGGTATACAAGTGTATTTATTTATTTAATATGAGGCTATGATCCCCCTTCTCCATATTTACAAAAGAGCATGTGAAATTGCCTAAGCATTAAACTTAACTTTTTCCACTGTTCTGACAATTGTATTGAGTGATGAAAAGATAAAGGAATATGCCCAAAGTGTGACTATATTTTAAAGACCTGTGCTCATGGTTTCTTTTGGTGCAACCATGAGCACAGGTCGGCGCCGGCTCGACGCCGGCTCAACGCCTCCTGTCTCAGGGTTGTAAGGCACTGGTCCATTGTCCTCCAGCCTCACTACCTCCTCCATGCCCCAGAGCATTTCAGGTGCTGACCACCATGGCACAGAGGCACCAGACTGAAACTCCAGACCATCAGAGTGGACGTCCGTTGCAGTTTGTGACTGCGAAAGCATTCATTGGTTCACCTGCGACCCCCTGCGACAAATGCCAAACCCAGCATCCAAATCCAGTCCACCGGATCTGCGCAACTGGCTTGGCAGGCAAGACCATCTGCCCGTATATGTGCAGGGCAAGGTACCCACTGCGATTTCCGGGCTGGCAGAGTCAAGCACGCAACGACCCATACCAGCAGTTAACCACACACGGCTAGGCCAAACCAGGTCAGGAGTCCGAGGTTGCTGGCAGAATACCTGTCGCCCACCCCAACAGACTCCCCTGAGAGGGCCATGCCGCCTGCAGTAAGTCACAAGTACCTTGCAGAAATTCTGAGGGAGGGGGAGTAGGACCCGTGTCATGAAAATAATTTGAAAGCAGATGAAAGCTCTCGCAGCTTGAGCAGTGGACATGACGACCTCGGCTCAGTTCTCTGTGGGGAAATTCCCATAGTTTGGAAGGTAAATTAAATTAGAGGATTAGAATGAGTAAAGCGAACTGTGAGTTCAAAAGAGAATTGAAACATGATTTCAGTGGCTAAAAAGCAATGCATATCCACTCCACAGCAAGATGGCTGAGAGGTATGCACATGTGCTCTAAGCCATCTGTCTAGCCTGGGTTTGAATCTCAACCTAGCTAAAACTGTCATCCCAGTGTTTCACAGGCAGGGTGATTAATAAGTATGTATGCCGTCCCTCAGATGGAGATTAAACTATGCGTCGCATCTGCCAAAATTACGACATTAAAGATCTCTTTGCAGTGTCCTTTGTGAAGAGTATGGGAGCTATCGCCATCATCCTGACCAAATTCCAAATTCCTGCTCTCACCTACAGGGGCACTGCATCACCAGTACTAACACACCCTCAGTCAATGATGCTACTCACAGCCTTGTGCTACACAGGAAAAAAGAAGACGACCAGACTCCGATGTAATAATAATTTATTTTATTGTCATAATATTTAAATTGATTTCCTCTTTAAAAAATTTCCACTCAATTGCAAAAAATTTAAAACAAGCGACTTAGATTTGTATACCTATGTAGTTGTTTCGAGAGTGCTTTCCGATTGTCTGACAACAAAACAGATTTCGAATATCTTTTTCACATGGTCAAACTCTAGGTGGGTTGCTCTAGAGTTAGAACAAGCTCAAATGAGCTAAGATCCTCGTCCTCTTAATGATGACGTCATAAAAACGAATATGACGTCATTGTGATGTATCAGGTTTGCGATAAATTATCTGTGCTAATGCCAGCTTGATTCCGCAAACAAAATTCAAACAGCTTGCCTAGTTTCAGAGATAATGGTATAGGCGATTTCCATTAGCGGCGATATTATGACGTCAACTTTTTTTCTAGGAAGAATTTCCAAAATCGGAGATGGTTACTGCCTGCGCGTGGGCTTTCTGCATATACATGGCAAGTTTCACGAAGATCCGATGAAAACTCTGGGTTGTGAAACAAAAAAGTCAAAAAATAGGAATGACGTCATAAAAATTGATACGACGTCATAGTGATGTATCATATGTGCGGTAATTCATCTCTGCTAATGCTCTGTTCGATTCCCGCAAACAGAATTCAAAAAGCTTTCCTAGTTTCGGAGATAATTTTTTAGGCGATTTCCATGAGCGGAGATAATTTGACGTCATAACTTTTTTTTAGGAGGAATTTTCAAAATCGGAGATGGTTACTGTCTGCGCAGGGAATTTTTACATATATATGCCAAGTTTCAGGAAGTTTCGATGAAAACTGTGGGCTGTAAAACAAAAAAGTCCACAAGAAGAAGATGAAGAACAACAACGTGAGTAAGACTTAGAGATCCTCCACGAGGATCTAAAAACCAAACAATTTACATGTTCTGGCCCTTGAATGAAAAAGAAACATTCAATATCGTCGACATAAAAGCATTCCAAAAATATCTTCAAATATGTTGATATTTATGTTCAATATTACTGTGGAACCTCTGTCACCTGTCCTCATCTCCACACGTGGTCCCACCGAAGCTTGGTCCCATCCTTCCTCAGCAGGAGAAGATTGACAAAGCGCACCGTGGGAGAGAGTCGGCAAAAAGTTGTCCTCTATAAAATGAATGGGAAAAATTGGAAAAGCAAAAAGAGAAAAATCGGCAAAATAGTAGGGAGTTGACAAAGTGCACCAAGCTGCACAACTAGGCCGTGTCTCAAACACATGTTGATTGGCGTGATACCCGACGCTACATACACAGTCCTCAGCCTCACTGAAGCTGTTATGTTCAGCACAGTCTTCAATTCCACCGAAGCTCGGTCTCACTTGTCCTCGGCAGGATGGAGTCGACAAAGGCTGTACGGCCAGGCCTTGTCCCAAACGCATGTCGATCAGCGTGATGCCAGGCGCAACGTGCGCCACCCTCAGCCTCGTTAAAGCTGGTGTTTTTGGCTCGGTCTTCAATCCCACTGAAGGTCTGTCCCATTATTCCTGGGCGGGAGGGAGTTGACATAGCTCACCAAGCTGCAGGGCTTGGCCGCGTCACAAATGCATGTCTTACAGAGCGACACCTGGTGCCACATCCGCAGTCCTCTGTCCCACCGAAGCTGCTGCTCTCGTCAGTCTCTCACTCTCATTGAAGTTGTATTCAGTGGGGTCCCAACTGTCCCTGACAAGGCGCACCACCCCACCGCAATCTTGAATGTGTGTGTGTCATTGGTTGTTATCTCCAATACGGGTTTCAGAAGGTTGAATGAAGCCCTGCCAGATCTCAAATTGTTGTGTGTGTGTGTGTGTCACCATTTTTCTCAGTAATGGCTTAACGGATCTTCGTCAAATTTCAGAGGTTCACTAGTGAGTGCCGGGGAATGTTTTGGGCAAAAAAAATTAATTAAACATTGAAAAAAAAGTTGGAATTTTTGTAATCACTCTGCCGGTGGCTAAGTCTTTGTAGCTACGTGAAAGGTAAAGAAGATGTCTAAAGTTACGATCTTTTGACATTTGTGATGGATTCTAATTTGGATGCAATTGCTTTTCAATTTGATTTGCCCTCATGTCAAATTTGCTGATGTTCTTTTTCACCTGGGCAATGCTAGGTATCCCAGCTCGTCATCGATAAGATAAATAAATTATACAAGGTAAAATCTATACATTTCCATATTACATACTAAATCACTGTTACAATAGCTAGCTGATAACACATCATATATAACATGCATGACAAGGACATCAGTGCACTTATATATTAATTACACAGACATTGGCAGACCATTAACAAATCAACATTGAGGATGGGATTTCAACTTAAAATCCCAATATCGTATCATTAGCCATATGCTCGCGTTGAGCACACAAAAGTGCCAACCACAAGATTTAAACAGCCAAGAAATTTGAACAGCTGTCTGATGAGAAACATAGCAGCAAAGAAATAAGATTCAGTCGAAGCCTGCTCCATCGGCAGCACCTCTCATGCTATAACTATATCAGTCCAAATGAATCTCATTTGAAGCCTGACCTTCAAATAGATCACTGAAGGAATCAGATGCCGTACTGAATAGCTCAAAGAACGTGTAAAGGTTTCCCATTGCATGCATCATTTTGCATTATCTATTACATGTTCACTATTTTGATAATGTATTTTTTTTTTAATGTAGTGGATGTTTCCCAATTGAGTTTGAATGTACTGGGTGTATTTCACAGAGTGTTATTAGATTTTGTGACCATGAAAGAGATTATTATGAGAATATCTGCAGGCAGATGGAATTTGTTATGATGCTTTGTATATTGATTTGGTTGTACTGAAGGCCCACTGTTCAATTTTTTTTCCTCCATATTTCATTCCAAATTACATTAATTGTCTGAGAGAGATATTGCACAGTGAACAGGTGCAACTGCCCCCACTGGGCACAAAGCTGCTGGGTTATACTCCAAGCATGAACTCAGGAATTCCACAGCCCACTGGGTTGGCCACCATCTGCTGAGGCTTCCCAAGCTCAAATCTACTTACCTGGACCGACGAGGCCGATAAAGTTGATTCTCTTGAAACAAGGTCATATCGATTGGGTTTGTTGCCGAAGGTTTTTCATCTTCGTTTTGGAGTTATAAAGTGGTTTTAAGTGTGCTATAATTTACTTATATCCTCCTTTGTCTCAATGAACTTTGACTGCCAGGAAATGGAGTATTATTTTTGTGTTTGTGTTGTAATTTGAAGCCTGGTACCAAGAAAAAGCTATTTTGTCATCTGACGAATTTTGCTGTCATTTAATCATGGAATGCTGTTAGTTAAATATCCATATTATTATCGTCCAGAAATACAATAAAATTGCAGCTAGAATTGGCAAACAGTGTATATTAGCTCAGTGATATAAAATCTTGTTGACTTAGCAATATCATTCTCCTTATTCTTTTTGATTACTCACCTTGTTTGCCAGTTTGATCCTTTTTATACATTTGGACCATCCATGTTTCAAACTGTTGCCTTAATTAAATTGTGACACAATGGAAAAGCCTGAGATCCACTTGTAAGAATAACATCATACATACTGGTGTGTTGAAAAGTATTGCCTCCTATTCTTTTTCTCCTAAACAAGTAAAGATATTCCAATGAAACAAAGTGCAATCTGGAGATTAGTTCTTCTCGCAATCGGGTGCAAAGTTTCATAATTCTGACGCCTGTTGTCTCAGTGCTATGCTGGTCAAGATGGCAGAGAGCGGCATGACATTGTCAGTGCTGTGCAGCGTGAAGCGCTGGAGATGAGAGTTTGGTGCACCATTATGATCCTGAAAATAAGAGACGGTCATTGGAGTATTGCCACAAAGGATCATTAGCCCAACTTGTCAGATTTACATCTCATCTCCAAACATTAGGAATACCTTCATGGAGAACATTTTTCTTCCGAAGATGATGTCAAGGTCACTGTGAAGTGCTGTTAAATCAGCAGGATGCACGTGACGTCACAAAACTACTTGAACGTTGGCAGATGTGACAACTTGAACGTTGTGGCCCACAGAGGTGATTATGTTGACAAATAAATATGCACGATTTTAGAATAAAGATTGATGTTAGTATCTGTCCGTTTCATTTGAATATCTTTCCCTGTTTTGGAGAAAAAGAAAAGGAGACATTACTTTTCAACATGCCCTCGTATCTTTCATACCACAAAATAAAAGTGATTCCCTATTTTTAACCAAATACACCCAAACCATGGGTAATAACAAGAAGGAAGAATGCTCAAAAGGATATACTGCTACAAGCAGTGAATATGGTATATACATAAGGTTTGCAATGTTATTTATTGACTTTTGACGAGCAAAACACTCTCTTCAGTCCGTCTTTCATGCTCACCATTTTGGAAGTTATCGGATAGAACATAAGACAATGCATCAATCTTGACCTCCCTGCAGACAAAAAGGGCTTCTTGTTTGACTAGCTGCAAGGGGAGGGACCAGTGAGAAAGCTCAATATGGAAGAGACAGACTCTTGACTTCCCTCTTTCTGCACCTGCTACTCCCTTCTGATGCACTGTGACAGGCAGCAACAAAGTATTGTGGACTTTGCCTCTGTCAGTGGTACAAGGAGGTGGCTTCTTGAAACAGGGGAACCTATCATTATATAATCAGAGAGATAGAGTCCGTGGGTGAACAGAAACATAAAAACCAATGTCACCCCCAGGGTGACCAGTATCTTGCCAAAATGTGAACATGAGTGACTTATTTATCGATTAAAGTTACCTCAAAAAATAAGGGTTTCGTCGACCTTGATGCTTGACCTTTTTGTGATCTTGACCTTTGACCTTGACCTTTATATTTTCGTACGGTTAATGGTATCTCTCCAGGACCGTTGTACATGAAATATCAAGAGATTTTGATGAGAACTGAGGAAATAAAATTTTCATGAAAAATTCGTTTTTCGTCATGACGTCATCAAATGACGTCATAGCGTCAAACTTTTGACAGATCTGGAAAGCACTTATCAAGCGCTTTCATATGAGGTATTACTCGATATGGTATCTAAGATTTCAAAATTTGACCTTGGGGTCAAAAATTTCGACCTCCAGCGCTAACCATGAAGGTCAAGGCCGATCGCCACCAAAAATTAATCAGCTGAGCGCCAGACATGAACTATATTCCCATGAAGTTTGAAGACGATCCTATCAAAATTACTCAAAAATAAGGGTTTCGTCGACTCCCCTGATTTGTGACAAAGTGACCTTGACCTTTGACCTTGAAAATTTTATGCGCTGAAAGGGACCTCTATAGGCTCTGATATGCGAAGTTACAAAAATTTCCAATGATAACTGTGCTCTGCAGAGTGATCGATATGTTGATTACAGACAAACAAAATAAATAAATAAAAAATAACACAAGCTGACTAACATATCTTGCAAAAACTTCGTTTTGGCAAGATAAAAAGAAAAAAACAAAACAAAGAAACACACAAACAAACTTTCCTATGTTTCCGGCTCTTTACGGAGCATTGGTGCTGCTGAAGCAGTTTATTTGCAAGGGTTATATTGGGTGGTTTACCATTGCCTTCCCAGCATTGTATATCTATGCTCTATCCTTTTAAAATGCTGAGCATCAGGCAAGGAAGCAGCACCTACCATTTTTACAAGTCATTGGTATGACTTGGTTAGGGTTCAACCCACTAACCTCCCAGACTCAAAGCAGACACTCCAACCATGACACCACCGAGTCAGGTAAACTGTAAATTGTGGGATATAAAACTGCTTAATTATTGGTGTATACCAATTTTAATGCCTTAGGAATTGTCACAGCATATTGTGAATTAAAACTGTGTGCAATAAATTTCAAGTTAATCTTTTGCAGAACCAGTCCCAGCTTCTAGTTTTGTCCCTTTAATTCCCATGTAGATTTGTCAAATCAATCATCTCCACGCGGTTCATTTTGGCTACATTACACTTAGTAAATCATAATTGATGATGTTGTTTGGTATTCGTGCAACAGTCTTATATAGCCTGGTCCTTAAGATCGGGTTCAGTATATTATGTGTTTAAAACAACCTGATTAAAGGAATGGACGTGGCCACATTCAAAGGCAAAAATCTGACACACAACCAGCTCGAGCTGACAATCAGATTTAAGCCATGGCACATAGCATTTGCCAAGTGGTGGACAATGATATATTAAAATAAGCATTCCATTTCCATGGTCAAGTACAGGACATTGAGAGCAATTTATAATGTCAGAGGGAAGTTACAGACCTCCAGGTGAAGTTATAAACAAGCAATTTATAATGTCACAGGGAAGTTACAGACCCCCAGGTGAAGTTATAAACAAGCTATTTATAATGTCACAGGGAAGTTACAGACCTCCAGGTGAAGTTATAAACACTAAAGATTTGGAAGATAAAGATAAAGTGAAGTTATAAACAGTGAATGGCCTCCACCTGTGTTAGATTTCTTTGTATCCTTGTAAGATGGGTGGGCATAGACAGCCAGGGTGTAGTAATGACTTGTGCATTGTATGATCTTAGATCGAAGGACTTGATATCAGGAAAGTCATTGGCCACGATAATGATTGTGGAAGAACACAAACAAAAACT
Source organism: Eptatretus atami (assembly GCA_035128595.1). NCBI lineage: Eukaryota > Metazoa > Chordata > Myxini > Myxiniformes > Myxinidae > Eptatretus > Eptatretus atami. The sequence goes on along the minus strand of CM068954.1, from coordinate 57,148,666 downwards.
CTGGCAGTGTTAGGTAGACATTCCCAGGAAAGCAACTTCATATACTTGAGCTGATCGGGTTGTGTGGGTACAACAGCCTGGTTGCGTGATATTGCAAAGAAGATGCCACCTGGTAGATGTGATAACTTTGCTAAAGAGAAATGCTCGACTTTCCGTGAAGTTGATGACAATCACACATAAAGTAAAAAAGTATTAAGGAGAGATTATTATTTTTCTCTCCCCTTTGTTCCTTATTCTTTCCTTGCCTTTTTAAAAGGGATCTAATGATTATGGAGGAGCTTGACAAATAGACCTGACTGTCAGTCAGGTCAGGCCAGATTAGAACTGTGACTTGCTACAGGTATCATGTAAACCTGTACTAACCTGTTCCATGGTCGGGTTGTCGGTGACTAAACCGTCTCTCCCACCAGGTTTTTTGGTGAGGAGGGTGTTTGGATATGGACACCCAGCAGGATTAAAAACAAAACCTGTCAAAAGGCGGAGGAGCTCCTTGTGAGCCAACGGCCATCCATATCCAGTACCCAACTGTGTCTGCGGACGTCCTCCTGCAGTTGGGTTACTTCTTATTAGGAGGTTGGTGGCAGGATTTGCACTCCGGCCACCGTAAAACCATTCATTCCGCAAAACACAAAAACGCAAAGAAATCTGAAAACCCACTCTGTGGGAGTACGTCCTGTGCAGCTTCCCTTTGCAGGGCAGCTCACCGGACGACGGGATTGGGGCAAAGCCTTCGGGACCCCCAATCTTTGATGATAGGAGGGAAACCACAGGGTAACATTCCCGGGTCAGATTGCGGGAGAGTGTGTCGGAGTGGTGCTGAGGTGTCGTCCACCAGAAGGCAGTCTCCTTGGGTTAACCTGAGGTGGTCCCTTCAGGTGGGTGCCTGTAATGTCCTATCCCTAATAGTGGATGATCACCTGTCTCTGTTATCATCTGATCTCAAGCGTTTGGACATCGGTATTGCAGTACTCTCTGAGGTTCGGAGACCGGACTGCGGAAAGACCATGGTGGGTGGTTAAACCTACTATTGGTCTTGTTGTTCTGATGGTTACCATTCCCAAGGAGTTGCTGCAGCTGTGTCCAATAAGCTGACTCCAATGATAATTGAGGCAACACCGGTCAACAAGCGTATTATGAGACTAAGGGTTCGTCACTCCTTCGGTGTCATTTCCCTGGTCTCTGTTTATGCTCCGACTGAGGCGAGTGATCTCACTATGAAGGAATCATTCAACGCCACGCTCGAGTCTGTGGTTGATCAGTCCCCCAGACGAGATACACTTCTAGTCTTGGAGGATTTCAATGCATCGACTGGAACTGATAGGGATGGTTATGAGACACGTGTTGGTCCCCATGGGTCAGGAACTATGAACCAGAATAGCACTAAGTTCCTTGACTTTGCAAGAAGTCATGGACTTAGGGTGGCCGGTTCATAGTTTCAGCGCCCACAAGCTCATCGCTGGACTTGGTTTTCCAATGCTGGCGGTGTGGCAAAGGAGATTGACCATGTCCTCGTCGATGGTCACTGGAGGATGATCCAGAACTGCTGGGTCTACCGGAGTGCTAAGTTCCTCAATAGTGACCACCGGCTTGTTGTAGCAACTCTGAAGTTGCACCTTAAATCCAGGAGAGTGGTACCATCCCAGCCTAGGCTGTATGTTGGCAAGCTCAAGTATGAGAGGGTAGCTGAGGAGTTTGCGAACAAGCTGAGTAGAGATTTGGGGGGTCTGGGTGCTTTGGGGGGTCCTGAAGAGTTGTGGAGTGCCTTCAAGACCACCGTCCTTAATGTTGCCGGTGCATGTCTTGGAAATCACCGTCGGGAAAGAAGAATTTTGTCTCTCAAGGGACACTGGATACCATTGACCAGAGTCGCAGGGCCAGGCTGAAT
>CM068954.1:57105060-57117755 GCA_035128595.1 Eptatretus atami | reverse complement strand
ATATATTATCTTTACAAAAAAATATATTATATATATATTCTTTAGCAAAAACACATATACAGTATATATATATATATATATATATATATATATATATATATATATTATATATAATTATAATATATATATCTTTACAAAAAAAATATAATATATCTTTACAAAAACATATATATATATATATACATACATCTCTCTTTACAAAAAAAAATATATATATATATAGGGTGTCCCAAAAAAAATATACAACTTTTAAAATGCTTCGTTTGATCCTAAAAAACTAATTTTTTTCACTAATGCTTCATTTCTTGTTGCAGAGACCCTGAAGTTTATTTTGATACCAAGCCAGCGCCAGAAAAATGCCAAGAATGACCGTACAACAACGACGAAAATTGTTGAACTTTGGCACCAGACGAAAAGTGTCATACAGGTGCAACGTCTTTACTCGAGACATTTCGGTATCCACTTGCGCCATGCAACAAACTTTGGACAATAAAGTGCACCATCGCAAAGTTTACCATGTGGGAACCATCTGTGACCTTCACAAGGTCACAGTGGTCGGAAGAGGACAGGTTGTAGTGAAGAAAATGTGTGAAATAGTGAGACAGGCGGTCGTTCAGAGTCCCAAAAAATCGATTTGACGACTTTCTGCCGAGACAAACATTCATAAGAGCACCGTTCAGAGGATCCTTCGCCAAGACATTCATGCCTTTCCATACAAAATTCAAACGGAAACGGTGCTTACTGATCAACAGAAACGCAAACGACTAGACTTTGCAAATTGGTTCTCAGGAAAGTTGGAGGAAGATGCAGACTTCCTCAAAAAACTTCACATGATGACGAATGCCATGCTCACTTGTCCGGGGAGGTAAACAAGCAAAACTTTCAGTACTGGGGAACTGAAAATCCTGGTAATGCATAAACTGAACTGGTGCCTCGATCTGTTCTCAAAGTCACCATTGTGGTGGCGGTTGGTTGTATGGATAATTGGTCCATACTTCTTTGAAGATGACCAGGGACGCACTTGCACGGTAAACCAGAGGAACTATCGCGAAATGATTCAGGAATTCTATCTGCCTGAGCTACGTACTCAGGCCCATAGGAGAAACAACCTGATCCAGATGAGAAACCAGTGGTTCCAGCAGGATGGGGCACTGCCCCATACAGCCAGGGAAATAAGGCGTTTTTCTCAACCAATATTTTGAGGGCCGCTTTATCTCCCTCTACGAAGACATTGAGTGGCCACCATATTCCCCTGACCTTACTCCTCCAGACTTTTTCATGGGGGGTATCTCAAGGACAGGATCTATGGAAACCCTAGGCCTCAGACTCTTGATCAGCTGAAGGAAAACATTCACCAGAAATCCAGAACATTCCTCAGGAAACGTTTCCCAAAGTGATGGAGACATGACAAGTCTTTGCAGGCAGTGATCGGACAACGGAGCCTACGTCGAACATGTGGTCCAAAAGAAAACGACGATTCTTATACCAAAATTTAAATTTTGGTGGCAATTTTGACATTGTACAATATAACTTCAACCTTTCAGCTTTCTATCCAGCCATATATCTTTTTTAAAAATATATGTTATGACCATCCTCTTTGCAGATGAAAAGTTGTATTTTTTTTGGGACACCCTGTATATATGTTGTTGTTTCTCCTTTCGGCTGCTCCGTTAGGGTCGCCACAGCGGATCATCCATTATGATCCGCATACTGATTTTGCACAGGTTTTACGCCGGATGCCCTTCCTGACGCAACCCTGGTCGCCTCGTACGACACAGGGATAAGGAATGGGTTTCGCCATGATTCCGGGCTGCCCTACACCCTCTCATAGCGCGGCCCAGCGCAACCACCCGTCCTCAAGCGATCTTCCAACCCAAGCCTCCGAGTAGCCGGATTACAGGTGCACGCCACTACGCCCGCGTATGGAAACCCTGTATATATATTATATATCTTTAACAAAAAATATATTATATATTGTAGAATTATACAATAATATATATAATATATATATATATCCTATATATTATTTCTGTTAACGTCTGCGCGTAATTTGACGTTTCTCCTCCGAAACTCCTGAGGATTGTCACCACCTTCGGCATGTGGGTGCTCTGTGGTCTAATGAACAGCATGGGCTATGTGAGATCGGCCAGACAGAGAGGTTTGGGAATTTTTGGCGATTTTCTAATTTTTACATTCGTTTGCGTGCGATGTGTGACGTCACCGCTGAGCAGGTCGTAATGACTGTCATCACATCATCGGTCATTCGCCGACGTCATTACCTCTGTCGTCGACAGACCGTTCACCGCTGAGAGGCGTAATTCCACTCATAGAAAACAGCGTCTGCAATGTAAAACCCTCTTCTGCACATGCTGACTACCTCAGAAGGTGCATTTGTCATAAAAATGTAACAAGAAACATTGTATGAAAAGAAATTCGATAAATCACATTGTGAACACTGGATATATTGACGTCCCAATGAATCCTCACATTTCGAAACTTCGCGCAGAGCACGTCGGTTTGGCTAGTATATACATATATATATATATATATATATATATATATATATATATATATATATATATATATATACATAAACATATACATATACATTGTTATGGTTGTGGAAATTCACAGAACACCATCAGGTTCCCCAGAGGTCAGTTATTTCGATAAGTGTGTGTTTCAGGTTAGATTTCCCCACCGATGTGTAACGGTCTCGTTCGTTGCGCCGGGCTGTGAATCTTTGAGTTAGCCGTTATTCTTTTGCTATCTTTTATTTTAAACAACATCTCCTCAACAACAAACTCCACAACCACGCCACCTCCACCACAACACCATCATCAAAACAACCACGCCATCCCCACCCACAACTCCACAAAGTCTACAACCACGGCATCTCCACAAACATAACCAGGACCAAAACGGCCTTTTGACTTGAAGAAGAACGACCCTCCTCTACACCAAAGAACAACACTCCCAGAAAGTCACCAGAAGAAAACAGATTTGACGGTTGGGGGGGCCCTCAAAAAGGCGAAAGCACATACCAATCTCCCTCCCAAGGATTTCCCCGCCGCGCCGGGAAGGGAGGGGCGAGCGCCCCTGACCCGATAAAAAGCTGCGTTGGAACGCAGGAACGTCTGGTTGAGTTGGGGTGGTTGAGTGGGTGTCGTTCTGGAGTTGGTGGGGCGAGGAGTAGAGTTCGCTGAAGCAGCAGTTCATGGAGAGGCCGCGGGAGAATTCGCTGGAGCGAGGGCGGCAGTTCGCTGGAGCAGTAGCTCGTGGGAGAAGCCTTGGAGAGCAGCCAGACAGCAGTGGAGAGTCTGGGCCGTCGCAAGGCCTTTGACCCACCAAGCGCCATTGAAGCCGATGCTGCGTTGGCAACGAGCCAGCGAGACGGAGACACTGAGGGTCGCCGACCCGAAGCTCACCGAGTCGCCACAGAGGGGCGACAAGGTAACCGGCCCGGCCTCTCGTAGCCCTTCGGTCATCCCCGCTCTGAGGAATATTAAAGGCTTACGAGCCCGTTTCTTTTCTTTCTTGGTTTTGTGTTGGAAGTCTGTGGTGCCTTGTCCCGTAAGTAGAATTGGATAAGTGCGTGCTGTAAATGAGATAGCAATCGGCTGTAGGCTTTCTCGTGTCGTTTTCCCTGAGCCCCCCCCCGACCATTGCTTGCATGCCTGTGTAAAAATAAATAACCATTGTTTGAATGTCAACCTGCTCATTGCGTCATTTTCTACCATTGATGTCACGGTGCACTCGGGATGTTAACTGGCTATTAAAGCCGGCAAAAGTGATAATCTGGTCCGACGGGATTTGGCGAATTAAAACCGCTTGCTTTGCACACGGAACGAGCTGCTTAAGGGCTCGTTTTCGTACAGGTCCCGTCGAGGTATAAACTCTCGGTATTTCTGTCCGCGCGATTAGTTAGGTATATCGATAATTCGGCGATCAACCCTGTAGCGCGTGGACAGAAAAATTGACTAGTTTATGATGCGTTAAGGCATCCGAGGCTGGATTCCAGGGTTGGTCTGGAAAGCCACGACTGGATTGCGCCTTCGGTGGGCGGCGACCGCGATTGGGCTGAAACGGTTGTCCGCACGCCGAACGTGGCGGAAAATCTATAACAATATATATATATATAATATATAAACATATATACTGTATATATACATACATACAAATATATATATATATATATATTATATATATATATATATATATACACGAGGTCCATCTAAAAAGTAATGGGACTGACTTCACAGAAATTTTATTTCAAAAATGTATTGAAATCACAGTAGTCCCCTTCAAAATAGTTTCCCTTCAGTCTCACACACTTGTCCATCCTCTTCTTCCACGCTTTAATGCACCCCTGGAAGGCTTCTTCTGGAATCCCCCGGAGCTCCCTCATCACGGCCCTTTTATGGCCTCCACATCAGAAATCAGGTCCCTTGATCTCCCACTTGGGCTTGGGGAAGAGAAAAAATCATAAGAGGCAAGTCTGGCGAATACGGGGTTGCTCCAGAGTTGGCACGTTCCTCTCCACCAGAAACTGTCGGATGCTCAGTGCACTCTCAGCAGGGGGTTTGTCATGGTTGAGCACCCAGGTGTTGTTCTCCCACAGATCCCTCCTCTTGTCCGACTGATCTCATGAGGCACAGGATCTCCTTGTACACGTATTGATTCACTGTTAGACCCTGTGGTAGAAACTCAAAGTTGACGATGTCCTTGATGTGAAAAAATGCGATGAACATCACCTTGACCTTCGACTTCGACATCCTTGCTTTTTTTTTGTCTTGGTGATGCCGGACTTTTCCACTGACGACTCTGTCGTTTTGTCTCGGGATCGTAATCGAATATCCACGATTCCTTGCCAGTAATGACTCTCCCGAGCAGGTCTGGATCATCCTGAGGCACTCGATAATGTCTTGACAGACAGTGACTCTTTGCAGTTTCTGGTCCTCGGACAACAGCTTGGGGACCATCTTTGCACACACCTTGCGCATTTCGAGATTTTCAGTGATGATGCTCCAGGCATTGCCTTGTTGATGGAAAGTTGCTCAGCAATCATCCGCACCATGAGTCGACGATCTGCGTGCACCATCTGCTTCACATGCCTGATGTTGTCCACCGTTCTTTCGTTGAAGGTCTTTCAGATGGTGGATCATCTTCAACCTCCTCCCGTCCTCCTTTAACCTCTTGTGCCATTCAAATGCACTGTACGTACAATCGTTTCTTCCCCGTATACTTGCTGCAGCATTGCGAAGGATTCGGAAGGTGTTTTGCCAAGCCGTGCAAGAAACTTCAGATTGGCTCTCTGTCACGACTCATCGCACGATGACTCAGACTAGACAACGTTAAAGCACGACCTTAAAAAAAATCACACAATGAGCGCAGTCAACCATCACCAATCATATATATTGCTGGAATGTTGTGAAAAACTGCGACGCAACCCTTTCATTCAAGTTGTGTAAGTGGAGCACACAGCAGGCTCAGTCCTGTTACTTTTTCGACAGACCTCGTATTTCTGTTGGAAGCATAGTTTTCCAAACTCATGTTGAGGGTCCGATTTCGGTTCTGCTGTAACAGCAAAAGTAAAAGCAATTGATGGAGAATAATAGACAGAAGCTTGCTGTGGGGATTTCTGGGATGACTGGAGACATTTGCAGCAAACAAGCGTTTCACAAGAAGGGATGGCAACAGTTTAAGGAAGCTCCAGCACATGCTCCCATACCTGACCTGACCTGATATACCACCCACAGTGCTACTCGCTTTGCAATGGTTTGGCATATACTTGAGTTTAATTACTTTTCCAGTAATTGTTTTCACAGATCACAATCTGTTCACTTTTTATAAAAGTCAGGATAAAGATCAGAGATTGATTAAATTGAGCTTGACTCTGAGAATTAAACATCGAAGGCAAAGCGAATGTGATTGCAAATACTCTGACAGGATCTGAATAACTCTGGAATTGTTGTTATTGCTAGTTGGGGAGCAAGAATCCTACATTGGTTGGTTGTTGCCTTGGAAAATGTTTGGTTAATTTGCCTGCTATTTGCATGAAGAAGATTGTTACCAAGATAATGATCACACAAACTTCATATAACTCTCAGAGAAAGGACAAAAGGATGATTTTGATGATGTGTTCTGGAAGCGATGTGAAATCAAGGTAGATAACTAATGTGATATTATAAGACCTGTTAATGATGATGATCAGTAATATCTGTTAATTTTAAATAACTAATGTAGTTTACAGATGAAAGCAAAATAAGGCATATGATGGTATAATGCCTATCCAAGACTAAACTCATTTGATTTTTTATGACTGGAAATTATTGCAAACTTAGTCAACATCCTGTCGGACCTTGGGATTAATTAGGTGTACTATAGGCAATGGAAAAGTTATTTCGTTGATAAATGACAGATTGTATTTGTATTAAAAAAAAGAGAAAAAAGGGGGGGATGATAAAGGAAAAGACGAAGAAGAATTAAAAAAAAAATACATTTAGTGCTCCACTCAATAAATATTCTAACTGAAGGTTTTGTACACCAGCTGTGTATTGTAATGATAACATGCACACAAATTTAATGTCAGCATTTTAGTCATTCAATAAATATAACAAATCATTTTTACTAAAAGTATATATTAACTTGTTACATGCCAAAATTAAAGCAGAGGGTAAAAATACCATGATTCTAAGAAAGGATGGGATTTTGGGTCTTGGCAAAAGGAAATTTTTGGGAACTGGTGGGCAACATTATTGCATTAATAATTACAAGCAGTAATATTCAATCATATTCTTCAAATGCACCATAACTGTATTGTCTTCATTGTTCAATCACTGTTGAAAAAGAAAAAGGCATTACCACGACAATGTTTGTTCAAACACCATTTCCTTATGAGAATCCCAATCCAGATAGGGAATTTAATAGTCTGTGTAAAATTGCAATTTAGGAAGTACATAGGCAATTGAAAAGGAACATGTCATATGACTGTGGGCAAATATTATCTTTGAGGCAGTCATCGGTCTTGCTCTCTTTTAGCAGTGGTTTGCAACCTGTAAGAAATGAAATTTTCTGGACCTTTTAAGCTATACTCAGTGGGTTGGATTTACTAATGGCATCTCTTTCTGCATCAGCACATGGATATCTTGCTACCATGGTAGTGGAATGTGCGGAGTGGGCAATGCTGGTGATGTGCTCCGGGGTGGTGTGCGTTCAAGACTTTCTACTCTCTACACCAGCGTTTCTCAACCTTTGATGGCCCATGGCCCCCCTACCGAGTCGCTTAACATTCGTGGTCCCCTGCGCCTTCAATAAAAGATGCAGATTTCGTTTTATGAAATTTATTTACTCAGTCTTAAAAGATAAATCAAAGTAAACATTTTTCTAAGCAATACAATCAATGAGACACTTGCTGTTGGGCTTGTCTGACGAGGCCTCTTATGTCTCCGGCTTGACACAGCAAGGCGAATGTCGTTCCCAAGTCAAGACGGTTTCTGGACTTCGTTTTAATGGTCGCAAGGTCAGAAAATCCAGATTCGCAAAGATATGTGTGGCGAATTGAATGAGCATTACGGATGCCTTCTTGCTGAGTAGTGGATACGCATCCTGAACAGACAACCAGAAGGTGGAGTGTCTTCTTTGTTACTGAAGACCAGCTTCATTGCTTTTGAAACCTTTAACTCTGCCAGCTCCTCTGCTTCGTCTTCAGTAGGTTCAATTTTGGCGTTAAACGGGTCTTTGTGCCACGGAACATCCAACGGTGCATCGTCGAAATACGATTTGAACTCAGCGGAGAGATTGTCTAGATGTCTAGTGATGCAATCTTTGATGCCGACGGGAAGCTCAATCCTCTGCATCTGCAGGTGCTCGTCCAAGAAAGGAAACGAGCAGTGGACCCGGCCTTGATTCGTGCCTGCCAGACTTCCATTCTAGCAGACAGTCTGGCAAGCTTGGCTTGAACGTCACTGACTGTCACATCACGGCCTTGCAAGGACTGGTTCATTTCGTTGAGTCGGCCGAATATATCGGCCAGGTAGGCGAGCATCATGATGAACTCTTCATTGTCGAAGTGGACATGGAGGTTGTTTTCGTTGTCTCGCAGGAAGATTTCCACCTCAACCCGGAGTTCATACAGCCGAGAGAGGCATTTCCCCCTCGATAGCCAACGGACTTTGGTGTCGAACAAAAGTCCAACATGTTCCGCCTCCATTTCGTTGGCCAGGAGTTGGAAAGCCGATGATTTTTGGCCTTCGCACGAATGAAGTTGATCACTTTGACCGCGACGTCCATGACTTCCAGCAAATGAGGCGGAGAGTCTTTGACGCAAGAGCGTATCGGTGTAGCGAACAGTGGGAGGACGTCACATGGGGCCATTCGTTCTTCACAAGCGTGACGAACCCTCCTCTGACGTCGACCATCGCTGGGCACCATCAGTACAAATGTGCTTGAAATTCTGCCAACCGAGTCCATTAGCTTCAAAAAAAGAGTCCACAATAGCTTTGATATCTGCCGCTGTCGTTGTGGTTGGGAGGGTATTGCAGACAAGAACTCTTCCTTCATCTTTCCCTTTCTCTCGTAGCGAGCGAAGGCAATCAACTGGCTCTCCAGGGCGGTGTCGGTAGACTCGTCTAATTGAAGGCTAGCCTGGAGCGTGCTTTGTTTGATTTCGGAGCAAACTTGACGGCACACATCAGCGGCCATGTTGTCAATCCGTCGTCGGATCGTGTCATTAGAGAGCGAAACTTGCTGGATCTTCTTTTTCGCCTCTGGTCCGATCATCAATTCCACCATTTTCTCTGTGCATGGCTTGATAAGGTCCTCAGCAATAGTGTGCGGCTTCTTGCACTTCGCAATTCGGTATGCCACTTCGTAGCTGGATTGAAGAGCAGGTTTTCTTCTGGCCGGAATCCAAATTTGGGAAGTGTCTCTTCACGGTCATATCGTGATCGTTTCGCAGACAGAGCGTCGATATTATCTTCCTTCCTTCCGGGATGCATCTTGTCGCGATGGTTTAAAAGTTTGGAAGGACGTAGTGACGCATTTGACATCACGACCAAGCAGTGCAGACATTGCGCGCAGTCCACAACATCTCGACTGACATTCGTGAATCCAAACTTGACATAGCTGTCATTCCATTTTCGAACCTTCGACATCTGAGAAAAAAATTGAAAAAAACAAAATTCTAACGTTTTTGTAAACATTGGTTTACTATGAATGCTCTGTGGGCTCCGCCTTCTCTTTTAAAATCGTGGTTAAACTCATCTACCTTTTACTTTGACACTATGACCGGAGACTCGTCACCTTAATTGTACATACAAGCTTCTGCATTCTGAATCGCAGTTTTTTCGTCATCCGCTCATGGCCCCCCGGTCGAAGGCCGATGCCCCCCTTGGGGGCCACAGGCCCCGGTTGAGAAACGCTGCTCTACACTCTTTCTACACTCTGCTCCTATATGCCTCTGACGAAACTGCATGTGATGGACTCTGGCAACAGCACCTTGCACATGATGCTACCCTCATCCACTTATGCTCTGTCCTACACCAAGATTAACCAAACATGGTTACTCGTTCACCATGGCGGAGCGTGAGATTGTGGTGTGGGAAAGGAGACTCGGTGAGAGAATCTGCTCTGCAAAGTAGCGTTGCATTTCGGAAGGAAAATGTTTGTGGCCGCCTTTTCTTCCTCGTTGGAGAAATGCCATGAGCTTTCTAAACGCCCAAGTTATTGTCATCAATTAATATACACACATATATACATATACTGATCAATTAATATACACACATATATACATATACAAAAAAAAACTGATCCTGATCAGGAAATGTAATATTGCGGTGAGACAACACCGTCCACTTTGGAGGTACTGCATGCACCCAGACATCATGAACCACATGCAGAAGATCAAGGCCCTGATATCCAGTACAATGCCAGATACACGCAAGCACCCATCTGGACCTGCGTCTCTGTCCTTGTATCACTGTTCACATCCTAGCAAATATGGATGGGCAAGCGGTATTAAATTTTGTTGGTGAACTTTGATAGGGGAGGGCTGGGATTGGTGGTCTGCGCTTGGATGCTGATGTCCCGGGAATATAAATGTTCATTCAAGCATTGCCTATGTGATCTTTTTAAATTCATAAAATTGAAATTGATTGTAATATTGTCTGAATTACAAAAAGGGATGCTTGTGGATGCAGATTTTCAAAAATTAGCATAGTGGGTTTAAGGGTGATAAAAAAATATATTCAAATGTTGCCAATTAAACCTGATTGATAAGTAACTTGAAAATGTAAAAGTTTTTACCATATAGCACAATGTATTGTTATAAACCTCTAATGGGAAATGTATTCAAATACAACATGATTATTACATTTATGTGCTCGAACATGTATCTATATTTAATAATATATACTTGCATTTTAAACGACCTCATATCTCTTGACTGTATTGGAAGGTTACCAGTCTGATAAGTAAAAACACCCCTCTTCCCCAAAACAGATTGGCCTTCCAAATAATCTTTAATCTGTATTCAGTAGAATAGAATCATCTATTATTGTATTTAGCTTATTAAGGGATTCTTATCTATAAAAAATTATATACTGGTGTCTGAAAGTCTGGCTGGAAGCAGGAATCTAGCTTAAATGGAATGTATGTGAAGGTAATGTTCAGAACTCCAATCAAACTTCAGATCATAAATATTCCCAATCCCTTTGAATTTAAGCTGACCTCTGAATGGCTACTGCAAAGAGGCCATGAATGATCTCTCCCCTGAACCCCAAAATGTCAGCCTTGGTGCCATTATGTCTAGAGGATGATCAGACATTGTCTTACTGAATATTATATAAGAATTCAAAATCTACATGTCCTTCAGAATCAGAGAAAGACTGTTGATTATTGAATCTCCTCTGAATTCTCCATATTGATATGTTTGTTTATGTCTGTTTTTAATAAATGACTCAAATGTAGAGGAGGAATTGAGAATTTCTTCGACAACCAAAAAAAAAAACACAAAAAAAATGTTCCCCTCGCTCTGCTCGGCAAAATTATATTTTTCAATGCAATGTAAATTTTGTGTGCACATCGCACCCCCCACCCTGAGCGCCCCCCCCCCACCCCCATGCAGTTCATAATTCAATGTCAAACAGCTTGATCTGTAGAATTGGAATCTGCATACTTTGGTAATACCAAGCTCACCCTCTGAGGACTTGAAATGTGACTGGCCAGTCGAACTTCAGCCTGTGTGCATCCACTGGACAAGATTGTTTTGAATGCGCTCACAGCCAACAATTCGCCCATTTGCAACCTGCTGAAGTTTATTTTACAAACTGATTACCTGAGATAAGTTACCATTTCCAAAGTCACGAGTTAATTCATAAGCTGCATTGTTTTCTGTGACTTACACTTTTGTAATCTGTGGATTCTTAGGAAAATCATGAAGTGTTTCTTTTAATCAGTTTCAGCATTTCAAAAGTAGAGAGTAGGGACTAATAAGTATTACTTATTAAATATTCTTCTGTCTCCTGTTTTATGCTGGTTTCACCTGTGAAGCAACAGACAGGACATATTATTGTCCGTAAATATTTTATACCTTGACATCCTCTGGGGAGCCGGTGCACTCGCTTCGGTGCCTCAAGGTGGACACGTGAGAGAAAGTATCTCAAATACGTACTATAAAACCACACAAACACACATCGTTAGGGAATTTTAGCAAATTGTATTGACCATCTGTGAAAAAATTGCTTACCAAAAAATTTCTTGACCAACGTATTCATCTAGGTGTCTACTAACACCTATCAATTAGTGCAAACCCAAATCCTTGTGGAAAATTCTGGGGAGGCAATCAAAGTTCGGGTGCTCAGAAGGCCTGTGCGAAAAAATCGGAAAAATTAACTTTTGCCAATATTGACTTGTGGGATGTCTAACTAGGGGTTTTTTGGGGTGCCGAATTGATTCAAACCATTATTTTTGAGAAAAAAACACTCCTTGATCATATAAAATGTATTTTATTGACATTTTAATCAGAACTGTCTCAATAAATGTTGCTTGCGTCTTTACCATATTCATCAAACTCCCCAGTTATCTTACTCCATCTCTGTACTCCAGCTGGTTTATGTTAGGCAAAATCCATGACAGATGCCGCAAGCGGAAAAACACTATCTCTTGCTTTTACAGCAGACCTGAGTAGGCTGCAGTCCCGCCACAGTTTCAGCTTGGAAACATCAGGATAGTCTGGTGCAATGGGTCTGTAGAAGGGACTGGTGCATATCCTTGCCTCGAGTGATCCTCATAGTCCCGGGCATCCAAGATGGACTTTGCAGCATCAGCCAGTCTCTAGTCTGGAGGTAAGTGGAAGAGTGCTCGTGCTGCAGTCTTGTGTCGGGGGGCGTTTTCTAGTTTTGTCCCACAGTAGCACTCGATTTGCTGAGGAGTCTGATTCTCAACTTCCAGTCTTTGGAGATTCCAATCGGAAACATGAGGCTGAAAGATTCACAAGCTGCTTTAATATATCGCACTTTCTCAGCCGGATTCATAAACAGTCCATTTGCCCTCTCTGCTTCATCAGTCTTGCAGAGCTTGCTTAGCAAAGTTGGTTTGCTAAACCCAAAAATTACACACTATCGCAGCCAGAGAAGCTGTGCAAGAAGATGAGATACCTCCGGTATATCTCTGGGAGGGCCTTCCGGATCTTTCCG
>CM068954.1:57076197-57086429 GCA_035128595.1 Eptatretus atami | reverse complement strand
CCCCTTCCTTTCCATATTGTGTTTCTAACCCCGACAGCCTATTGTGTTGGATGTTCCTTCCCGAATCTGTCTAATCCCTCCAACCCCCGTAGGAACTGACCGTAATTTGGTATATTTTTCTGATCCAAAACCGGATTAAGAATGATACATGCCCAACCACAACTAAAACCAAATTGGTGTTCATGCCCCAAATTAACCAAACAATTGAGGCCGATTCAAGCAGATCACAGAACAGAAGTGGGTGGAGGTCCAGGCATGAGCAACAAAAGGCCGTATATAATATTGTTGCGGTTCTGCGAACCACATCCCTCCAAAGCAATAGCAATCATCATATCACGGTCCCTAGACAGTTATTCAATTAATACACGTTCAGACAGACCCTTCCCTTTTGTCTAGTGGGACACGCGTTGTGTAAACTTCATAGCTAGGTCTGATTAAATCTCTGCACTCATTCCTAATCTTTTGTTCTACTCTTATTCCTGAGGTAAATCCCAGCCACGTGCGCCCTTCGCTGTGCGATGTGTCCTCAGCGAAGGCCAAGCAGGCATTATGCCGGACACCCCTCTGCAGAAATCACAGCCTCCAAACACACATGCAGCGATAATTTCCAAACACATACCGAGGAGATGGAAGAAACAGCACACCAAATGCTGGAAACTGGGCAAAGGGCACGTGGCCGCACCCTTTTCCACCCATTTCTCCATTTAATAATTATATTTATCTTCTTCTTCAACTCAACCCCACATGCAATAATTATATCCAATCCTTTCCCTCAATTCCCTGACACAGATCAGGGCTGGCACCATGCATCCCACCGCCTCTGATAATTGTGAACACAATGCTTGATGACGGGCAGACCCACACGCTGACCACGTGTCCAATGGCGGATCCACACGCACTGTACAGGGCATTCTCGATGGCGGGCGGACCCGCGCATTGACCACGTGTACAATGGCGGACTCACGCGCAGTCCGTGATACTTTATCATCATGCAGAACGGGGCACAACTAACACACACCTTTGGTCGGGTCTGTGCATGGGGTTATAATAATGTCTTACCATCAGTCTTCGCTCACCACGACAGACACAAATGTCTCCCATGGACAGCAGACATCCTCGCACACCTCCACCTCAATGCAGCTGCTACAAGGCAGAGGAATGCTGTGCGGCTGGATCACTTGGGCCGCATGGCGCACCATGGAGCAGGCACATTGACCAGCTCTAACCACGGGTTGCCAGGGCACGGCACAGGGTTCAGTGCAAGGCGATTCATTTCACGGGGTTCAGAGTGAGACGATTCCGCAGCTTGGAACCATCTGTCCGGAAGTGAAGTGGAGTCGCTTCCTGTCATGGCGGCCGGCCCGTGTGCTGGCCAGGGCCCAACCAGAGTGTCCGATTCGGGTGACGACACATCGCTTCGGGTCATTGCCCCCACCCCGCACCACCGGATCGATAAAAGGACGGATCGCGGGGCGGTCATCGTTACTGAGTCATTCAAGTGTCGTTGCTGTCCATCGTTCTGTCTTCATTCCTGTCGACTTGTTCTGTCTGGCTTGGGATCGCCAACCTACCCATTCCCCTGCTGACTCCGCCTTCTTCACCACCTCATCGCCCTTCTCCGCCCACTTGCTTCAGACTCCGCCTCTCTCCACCCATTGGCTTCTGGCTCCACCCAAGTCCCTCCCTTCATGCCTTATGGTCGTGTTTCATTCTCTGGACAGACGCTAGCTGCACGAGTGCCACGAAGCAAGAGACGACGCACCAGCTGTTAGGGAGGTCCCTCCAAAACGTCCCCAGCGGAGCATCCCTCCAAAACATATTGGTGGTGTGGTCAGGCAATCATGCAAGGTGTTGAGAGACTGTTAGCGTCATCTCTCCTCTATTTCTCTTCATTAACTCCTCCATCATGGTGTGTGTGAGTGTGAGTGTGAGTGTGAGTGTGAGTGTGTGTGTGTGTGTCCTGGTGCCTGTCCTCGCTCAAGTTAAGATTGTACAATAATTATATCGGGATAACTCTGCTCTGTGTCTGCTTTTGTAAGTTGCTTGTGTTATTGCCGCACCTCTCACATTTCTTCCTATTCCTGCTACAGACAACAATAAAAAACATTCATTGTGCCACATATCTTTCCTCGCCTGCCTGTTAATAAATCCTTTGTAGAAATGTTCCCAGTCATTTTCGTCTTTTCTTTCATTGATCCAGCATGGTCCATATCCTAACTTAACCGGGACTTTATTTACAACGATCTGTTCCTTTTATCCAGTACGTCCTTGGCAGTGTCGCTCAGTTGCATCTGATCCAGTAAAGTGATCCGGTTCAGACAAGGCATACCGAGGGCGTGTCCCCCGGTAAATATGTCATGTGATTATTTAGGTAACCTGATTAACCCATAGATGGAAGGTCACATGGTTGAGTTATTGGCATTCACTCTCAGTTAGCAATCCGCCACATCACGGAATTATCCGTGTGCGACGGCCTGCAATTCCAGGGAGTCTGGTGGGAACCCGAGATAGCTCCCCCCCCCCCCCCCGTGGTCTTCTCACCCGACTGCCGGCCTGCAACAATATCTTACCAGCCTTGCAAGAGAGCCACATTTGATTTTGGTCCTGGCTTAGCTCTTTTAAGAGTTGGCTATTCTGTCTGAGGTTCCCACCCTTGCTTGTGGATATACACATTTTGGTGCGCTTGGTAGGGGGAGAGGGAGGTTGTGGTGTGCACCGCGTGGCCATTGGTGTTTGGCACAGTCCCCAGAGCATCAACTCAATAAACACCAGATTGCAAGGGTGCCATTCACCGACGTTACGAGGAACACCCACACCCTCCAGTAGTCATGGGCTTTTCAGCTTGTGCAACAAACCCAGAGGGACGCGCCGGTTCCCCGGAACCATCGCACCAGATCAAGGGGGGGGGAGGTGTCTGTCTTGTCTTCCCCAACTATCTCTCCCTCTCTCAGTCCTGTCTGAACAAAAGCAGGCCAATATCGTAAGGTGCTAAGTAACAGTAAACATCAGATATTCTGAGGGTCATGAATGTCACGTATGGATAATGGGAATCTTTGTATGTTGGTTGATAATGACAATGTAAATATGGATTGCGCCAATAAAACTGTTTGATCTCTAAGTGTGGTGCATTCTGTTCAGCAAAGCAGTGGCATACAGTGGTGCAGAGGTTTATAGGACAAGTCATAAGTTAAAGTTCATTATGGGACAAGGAAGTTCAGCATCATTAAATCACTGATGGTTGTGTGGTGACTCGGCGGGAGCATCGCTGTAACCTGTGTCTCCCCCAGGGGGCAGCCAGCACATCGGCCCAAATGCTTGCTCAGGAGACGTGAGGTCGACTGGCACTTCCGGCCACACTAAGGTGACTCACGGATTTGGATCAAAGTTATCCGGATTGAAACATGACCCTGTAACAATATTGTTGCGGATCCAGGGTCGAGGCTCATGAGAAGTGGAAGTGCTCAAGTTCCTCCCGAACTCCCAGTCCTGCCGCCACCAAAAGCGGATCACTCCATGTGTCAGCGGGTTGCTAATCAACCATGAGCACTGATTGGTACCGCCAATCCTGGTAGTGTTTCACGACTTTGCGTGGGTACCTTACCTGTGGACGGCCACACCAAGGGGGGGGGGGTCTCGTGCCCTCGATGGGTACTTGCTTTAACTTACCTGATCAAGTGCAGCCGAATGGAGCTACAAAGTATGCATCGGCTAACAAGAGCCAATCAGTTGGGGTAAAATTTCCTGGCCACACTACGTGCAGACTACACTGGAGGAAAAGACACGACAAAACTAGGTACATTCACAATAACAGCAATTTATTACAAGCGAGGGCAAGGAAAAGCATGTGGCACAATAATCAAAGGTTTCAATACAAAAGCAATATGTACAGCAGAGGAAAGCAATGATTTATGAGTTGTGGCAAAATAAAATACACATATGTACAAAAGAGGACACTGTGCAGTGCTTACCTCAATCCTAATCTTAACTTACTCTGAGGGTGGTGCCATCAAAATCATACCTGAGGAAAGTTAGAGAGCAAGAGAGATGAGAAAAGACAAGGTGTTTGTGACCTCTGATAACTGATGCGGCCGACAGGCCCACGCTTCCCAATCGTTGAGGAGGGGTAGGAGGGAGAAAAACTGAGTGTGTTTATGGTGCGTGATTGCAGGCGGTGTGATGAGGTGTAGTGATGTGCAGTGATGTGTGAAGAGGAAAATGTAAAGGTGTGGGTCAGGGGAATTTTGGAAATGAAGCAAAGTACGTTTACGAGAATGGACTTAAAGTGAGTGTAATAAGTCTGTATGTGTAATTGCTAATGGACCAATACTGCTCATTCCGCATTCCGTTGGCTCCATTCCATTCCATTCTGCTCTGCTCATCCCGCTCATTTTGTTGCACTCCGTGACCCCAATAACAAGAGGAGAGAGAGAGCAGCCAGAGAACAGAGCTCTCTTTTATAACCCCACAGCCGGGGTGGCACTTGAGAGCAGAACTGGTGGAGCGATGGGCATTCTCCAGCACCCTCATTGGTTTAAGGACCATTACCCCAGGGTTAGCTCGGCCCATGTGAGGAAAATGGCCTCACTCTCCCCGAACTCTGCCACATGATGGAGCTCTGAGATTAACATGGCACCAGGGTATTTGGTTGCGCTCTCTGGCCACGAACATGCACCAGACACCGAATGAGAGCCGTAATTGAGTGGAATGCTCGGGATATCCACATGATGTCAAATGGAATTCTGTGCACTCTTGTACTCCAAGCTAGATTGCAGAATGTCCAGACCTGGGCAGCTATAATGGTACGGGCTACTCCCTTGTCTCCTGCCGGCCCAGACAGAATTGGTGAACATCAGTGGTGATGGTGGTTGAGTGATGGCAGCAGTGGTGTAGTGCAGCAGTCGATTATGGCATGGTGTTTCATGGTGGTTGAAGCGTCGGGATTGTGGCGGTTAATGGTGATGGTAAGTGAGCTTAGGTTGTGGTCCGATGGTGTGGGGGAATTATTTTGAAGGCGTTATGGTGGTCCGAGGAATGTTGTAGTGTTGTGGTTTGAGTCTGGAGAAGGTTGAAGTGAAGTGTCTGTTGGGTAATGGCGAGAGGTTTGAAAGCGAGAGGGCGCACATATGCTAATGAGCTGCCTGTTGCTGTGGTCTGCATGCTTGCATCATAGAGGGTCATGTGTGCGACAAAGTAAATAAAATAGACAAATAATGGGAAGAAAGACCTGCCTTAAAGCCCACACAATGCATATGACCCATAAACCCACAACACAATAGGGAAGGGCTATCTAAAACGAATACTCATGAAATAACTGTCTTGGGACCGCTATATACTGTGTGCCATTGCCTGGGGAGTGATGGTTTTGATGGTTTTGCAGAACTGCAACAATATACGAGATAATATGATTAATGCCCATCTGTTCCTTATGCCTGGTGTTGGCTTAATGGTTAGGTGGTGGGCTTAGGATCCTAGGATCCTGAGTTCAAAACCCACTCAGATGTTGAATTAATATCAGGTGTGGTTGACTCTGCCTGTCATCCTTCTGAGGGTGGCAAAAATGAATGCCAGCTTGCTGGTATCCTGTGTCAGAGTGGCAACGCATCCAGGATTGTGTCCAATAGCCAAGGAGGCAACCCATCCAGGATTGTATCCAATAGCCAAGGAGACTGCTTAAGCAGCACCAATGCTCTGCACCGAACATGGTCCCGATGGATGGATCTGTTCGTTCCTTGCAGAATAACATCGACTGCAATTGCCACATAACAGATAAACACACAGTTTTCCTTTATTTGTACGGTTCATCTGCCTGAGAAAACAGAACTGCCTTCGGGTATTTCTTCTGTCCTTCCTGGCGATTGTATCCATGTCATTGGTTATAGATCAGATTGCTTAAGCCTTAAGGGGTCCACAGCTAAATAGAGCAGAATGGTCTCCCTGGAATTGTATTTTGACATCTGGGATATAAAATGTTCCTCCTGTGCGATGTACTACATCAACATTGTGCTCTGCTATTTCATTGCATTTTTCACAAGGTCAATTATTTTTGGGTCGATTTTGTATAGCACTGTGCATTATATTATCCACTAGTGTGCGACACCATCAAACATAGACACATCCAAGCGACGATGTAAATTACTGGAAAAATGTTCTGCAAAGACAGTACTCGATGAACCTGAGACATATCTCGGAGCTTGCGTTCATTGAGAATCAAATGGAAGACCAAATCCTGCATTGGAGTCATCAGAAGGAACCCAGAGAAATGAAGAGCAAAGGTTGAATCATCAGGAGGAACCTGGAGAGGATTCAGGTTTCAGTAACTACTCCACTACCCTCAAACCCATCCAGGTGCAGCCAAGTGAGCCTTGCAGAAAAATTTCTGCAATAATTCACTTCTCCTTCGACAGATAGATAACGAAAGAGAGAAATAGAGAGTAAAAGAGATGAAAGAAAAGAAAAATCAAAAATTAGAAAGAATAAAGAGAATAGTGAAAAAAAAATGAGAAAGAAGTGTGAAAGGAACAAAGAACAAAGATGTCGGGAAGAACCCAAATAGATAGATTTCAGCAGTTACTCCCCAGGCTCAAACGCAGCAATGTGTACAAACCACCAGAGGTCCGTGAGCAGGGAAGCACAATCCACACAGCATCAGGATATGGCACAAACATAATCAAATGGAAGACCAAATACTGCATTGGAGTCATCACAAGCAACCCACAGAAGTAAAGAGCGAAGAGCAAAGAAGGCAGCCATCGCAGAACTGTGAAGCAACGGACTGACTCCACAAATCTCTTTTCTCAATGTTTACTACATTTTAACGTTGGTAAAATGTTTACTCTGCATCCATTTAATATCTGATGTATGGATGGTCAAAAAAAATGCACCCCAACTCAAGCTTCATTTATGGGACACCCCTCAGATTGGACGAAGTCATCAACCTTTTGTGGTGAGTAGCAGTCTAATGACAGGATATTTGTTAATGAATGCATCCGATCTGTTTACAGATGGTTTATTGTACAATATACACCTTTTCACAATATTACTATGGTTGAAGAGTGACCTCTTGTGATGAGCACGAGCATAGCCTCGTTTAAAGCTGCTGCTGCGCAAATTCGAGTCTCCTACTTCTTTCCTTTGCAACACAAGGCTGTTAGCTAGCAGGTTGTGGTGTGCCGACTGTGGCTGCTGGATGAATCATTTTCTGGGGGCACAGCTGTGCCACTGATGCAGTGCCCTCTATTACCAGTACACATACTCATTTTGCCGACCTTGGAAGGATCCCACCTGGTGTCAACCCTACCTGGTGCTAATTTGAGTCAACCCCACCTTGTGATAATTTAACAGCCGACAAGGGTTAGAACTCAAGACCCCGAGATCTCAATCCAGCCACCTTAACCGTTAAGCCATCACCAAGCTTCACAAGGCTGCGGGGTGGCATCATTAGCTGAGGGTGCGACTGTGCCGCTGATGAAACATCCTCTGGAAGTTGGGGCAGGAATTTGGAATTTGTCCATGGTGTCGGCAATAGCTCACCTACTCTTCACGCAGGACTCCATAGGATCTTTAATGTCCACCAATGCCGGCAAGACGAGATGCCCCATTTAACATCCATCCGAGAGATGGCACACACATTGATAAATCACCCTCCTGTGAAACAATGAACTGACAGTTTATAGCTGGGTCGGGATTCCAACCTAGGCTAGACAGCTTTGAGGTGAGTGTGCATACCTTTAAGTCTACGCCATCTCGCCAGCTGCGAGTACTATGAGTATAAAATGGCAATCAGAAGTGACAAACGTCCTGAATGATGCTGGAACCATAAACGGTCATGTTATGCTGATATATTTTAGAATCACAGCCAGGATACCGTGAATCAGAGACTTGATCACGAAGAACCCTTTTCTTTTTACCTTCTTTCGTGGTAAACCCAAGTTGGATAAGGCAGAGAATTAGGCGATAAACGATTATGTCCTTTCAAACATTGGGTTACACGCTGATAAACTCCAGATTAGAAGCGTCATTTCATAGTTGAAGTTGCAGAAAATAAAGTTGCAAATGAACCGTCTTTCATTTCAACAAATAATATTCCTTGTTCCTTGCCACACCAGAAATTTTAACACAACATTCAATGTGCTGTTTTTCTTTTATTATATCACCAGCAAATACAACTCGTCACTTCGCTGATGGGTCAATAAAGTGGAGGGGGGGGGTAGAAAGAAAGAGAGAAAGGGAAGAAAGAGAGAGAGAGAGAGAGAGAGAGAGAAGAGAGAGAGAAAGGGAAGAGAAAGAGAGAGGGAACAAATACACCCGTGCGGGAGTGACGGTCATCTCTGCGAGAAACAAGCATGAGTTCCTGTTACTAGGGTGTAGTGTTCTCGGGTCAGAGGATTTTTGTCCAACTTTGAAGTCATGTGATGCGAAAACGAAAGCGAATATCGAAAATCTGGCCTGACCAAATCTAGATATTGTCCCATAGATTCATATGCCACAATCAAATTCAAGATAACTTAAGAAATGTAGGAGGAGATAGATTTTGAAAATCTCATTTTGCAACTACATGAAGCAGTTTTCGCAAAATTAAAAGTCACGTGACGTGTACGTATTCAAAGATATCGGTATTCTTTCGAATGGACATGAAAGACAAGGTCAGCTGCTATGCAATGACACCATTCACTAACTTTTACCATGCCAGTAGAGAATATATAGCCTCCTGAAGGTAGGGCAGTTTTTGCAAATTTTGAAGTCACGTGACACGAAACAAAAGCGAAATTGAAATCCATCCTGACCAAATTTAGATATTGTCCCATACATTCATATGCCACAATCAAATTCAAGATCGCTTGAGAAATGTAGGAGGAGATAGATTTTGAAAATCGTCATTTTCGCATTTTTTTGCCAACTTTGAAGTCACGTGACACGAAAACGAAAGCGAATATCAAAATCCGGCCTGACAAATTTAGAAATTATCCATAGATTCATAGCTACAATCAAATTCAAGATCGCTTGAGAAATAGCGGAGGAGATAGAATTGAAAATCGTCATTTCGCAACTTCAAAGGCCTCGTGACCTGACCTTGACCTTCGGTGACTTGAAAGTCATACCATCGTTACGTCTCATCGACCTCTATCAGGATCACTAATGACCAGATCTCCCGCTTCAACTTCATTGTGAACGGACGGATCGAAGGACATCGACACCCATATTATTAGGTCATGCTCGAAGAGATGACAGAAAGGGAGAGAAAGAGAGAGAAAGAAGAGAGAAAGAAGAGAGGGAAAGGGAAATAGAGAAGAGAGGAAGAGAGAAGAAGGGAGAGAGAAGAGAAGAGAAGAAGAGAGAGAGAGGAGGGGGGAGAGAGAGAGAGAGAGAGAGAGAGAGAGGAGAGAGAGAGGGGAAAGGAAAAAGAAAGAGAAATAGGGGCAGGTGTAGGGTGAGAGGGTGAAGGGGAGGCAGAGAGGATGAAGAAGGTGAAGTTATGGGGGAGTGGGGAGCGACACTTCACTAAACGTTGCTATTTATTCACTGCGGGAGGGAGGGGTGCGTGAGAGAGAGAAAGCAACACAAAACAAACACACACACTCGACTCTTCCATTATGATAATTCAGTTTAAATATGTACATTGTACACACACATAAAATAAATAAAAACGACAAACACAAAAGATTTACCTTTAAACATAAATCTTTGAAAGAGGAATTGAATTGAGAAATACATCAAGGCACAGAACACAAAATGTCGATCTATACTCCCTCTGCCTTCACAGCGAGATCACGTCAAACACGTGGTCGGACGGACCTTCTTGTTTTTATACATGTATCGATGTCGAAATGAGGGGTGGGTGTGGGTGATATTATGAGATCACACAAAATGTAAAACAAAACGAAATCCTGTAAAAATAAAATTGCCCCTCCCGAGACATCAAGTGCACAGCGCCGCATGGCACAACACAGGCAGAAACATCCGTCTGTCTCATCGATATTCCTTTGAGAGCACGGATACCTTTATCGAAATGAACAGCTTGGAGGGCACTCACCAAGCGGCTTAAGCGCTCCAATGAAACGGTTGTTAAGAAACGGCTGCCCAGCAGACACACGACGTCGGGAATCGGCCGCTTGGTTGTACAACCAGATCACGACGCGGTACAGCCGCAGCGCGCAGCTCCATTATCTAAAACTCCTTTTTCTGCCTCGTGTGTTGCCATGGTGACCGCTTTTCCACCTCATGACATGTGTGGT
>CM068954.1:57044029-57062101 GCA_035128595.1 Eptatretus atami | reverse complement strand
CTCTCTCTCTCTCTCTCTCTCTCTCTCTCTCTCTCTTTGTCATCTCCCTCCTTGTAATCACTGATTTTCATGATTCACGAGGTCACAAAATTGTTTTGAATGATTAAGGATTCGTTCATAGTCAACTTTGCTCCTAAACAAGATACCAGAATTTAATGTCTGAATCATTTTTGAGTTTTGTTTAAGATGCGTTTATAATTTCACTGCTTTGTTCAGATCACTCCCGGAAGTAAAGCTGAGCAAGCACAGCTCACGCGGGGGGACATCATTTTGATGATCAACGGGATGAGTGTTGAAAACTTGAGCCATCTCGATGCACAAAACAAGATAAAAAGCTGCAACGATATCACCCTCACTATTGACAGGTCAGTTCAAACCTGGCTAATCAACAGTTTCTTCTTTTTTTTTGTGCTGACTTGCATTTCATTACTGTCAGAATTAATACGGGTTAGAAAGAGGTTGTGGTTCGGAATTTGGAAAAGATACGTCTGATATCAGTCAATTCTTATGTAGTTTGTGAATGTCTGGTGAGTGCGAAATAAGAGCTCATTGTGTCTCATGATTCAGATTTTATTATCAAAATGCTTCCAAAAGGATTGACATTCCTTTGCCAATATAATATGGCAAGATATGCAGATAAATGGTCAAGAGATGGGGATAAATGGTCTTGTGGCTGTAATAACAAATCCACTTGAATTCCCACATACCAAATACGAGTGCCTTTCCTCCTTGGTTAGAAAGGCATCCGTTACATAGTTGTGTGTCCTGAAGTGATCATACCATATCTTCATGTACTGTTATCTCTTGCATTCCCATAACATGGTCAATTTTTATGCTATACATGGCTTGAATTAATGTATTCAATAGCATTTCGAACAACCCATTTTTATTAATCTTAAAAGCAACCGTGTAACTACTTCCATTGTGGAATGTCAGACCTTCCCGACATCAGTTTTGGGAAACCCATCTGGCATGCAGTGTGTTTGTTCAGGGAAAGCCGCAGCTGCAAGCAGTTATACAAATGCAGTACAGCATTACCTCCGACCAATTTATTTTGATTGTTCATGCGAAATATCTTTCTATTTTAGGCTACCAAATAAAAATAAGACATTTTATTAAAGTAAAAACATTGCAGAAGAAGTGAAAAATTATAACTTCTCATAAAAAACATTATAAAAGAAAAAAAAATGGGGAGGGGGTGCGGGGGAACTATACCATGTGCAGAGAGTTGGTTCTGCTTAAGCAGTCTCCTTGGCTATTGTGCACAATTCCGGACGGGTCGCCACTCCGACACAGTATACCAGCATGCTGCCACTCATTTTGCCAACCTCAGAAGGATGACAGGCCGAGTTAACCCCACCTTGTATTAATTCAACAACTGAGCGGGATTTGCACACAGGACCCTAGGATCCCAAGCCTGCCACCTAACCATTAAGCCAACACCAGGCATAAGGAACAGATGGTTATTACCACTACCACCGCATATGGATGGAGGTTATGTTTTCACCCCTGTTTGTCTGTGAGCAGGATATCTCAAAAAGTTACGTATTGATTTGGACGAAATTTGGTGGACAGTTTGACTATGTGACAAGTACAAAATGTTTAGTTTTTGGTGAAGATCTGGATTGGAGAATTGTTTAAGTGATTCCTCACCATTGAGAGGTAGGGCCAAAAACGATATGTAGCACGATATTTCAAAAAATTATCGATGGATTCATACGAAACTAGGAGGATGAGTTGGTTAGGTGACAAAAACAAGCCGATTCGAATTTGGTTCAGGTCCGAATCCAGATCCTGTCAGTGGGATGCAAAACATAAACTGTTCAGCCTGGTGGAGGTATACCCTCTACCAAGTGCTGTTCTAGCTTTAATGGTGTGATTCTTAGCTGGTAAGTCTTATTATTGGAAGTGATTTTTAGCTGGTGGATTTGTTTCTGTGATGCTGGTAAAGTAAAGTAATTTATGAATGCAAAACTCGTCATGAAAAGGTTATTTGTATCACGTTGACGTTTTAAACTCATTGTTCATGCAGATAAGCTCATAAGATAGTTGTAAAGGCAGACAGACATGAGTCATTGAGGGGACGTATGATATGTTTTTATAATGGGGGAAGCAACCATGGAAACGAGGCCACTGGACTATTTATGCAAGTGGCGGCAAGTATGCTGTACTGTTAGGTTTTCCTTACTGACTTTGGTTACAGCATGTCTTTTTAACAATGACATAAGGCTCATTAAGTAGCTTGTACATGTAGTACATGCAGGACAAGGACATCAGGATATTTTTCATGGATTACAAAAAAAATTGCAGACAATAGATAAACACATATATGGCTTATCCAATATTAACAACTTGGCCATGACATTATATGGGATTTGAACCAAGAGTCCCCACATCATGAGGCAGGGGGTGTAAATGGGAATGCAAACAGGGCAAATCAGCGTTTACATTTCATCATACTTTTCTCTCTCTCTCTCTCTCTGTTCTCGTGATGATGTAAAAAAAACCATAAAAAAAACACGACTTACAGTTGTAATCTCTATGCTGTAGATTATGTCTGATTGATTTAATCTGCAGTGTCCTCGATCTGTAAGTCAACAACAATTTGCATGCAAGTCAGAATATACTGCCAACAACCTTTACAATGTGTAATAGCTATAAAGTATTTCCTGCTGGAAAATACTGTTTTCATTGTATCGCTATAACAGAAAAAGTCCTTTCCAGCAACAGTGTCTTTGAAATGATTTTTTGTTGTTACAGAATAAAGAAAATTAATCATAATTGTCATTGATCCTGCTTGTGTTCACAAGTGCAGCCAAACTTGGAATTGATATTTATCCATTCTGCATTCCTAAAGTCTTTCTGAGATTATTGCAGACAAGTTCAGGCTGCAGAACTTTAAACGATATATAAACACCAGTAGGGACCCGTGGAACATCCATGCAATGTAAAATGTGAATTCAAGTCCTCAACTCCTGTCCCCCACCACAAACTCCAAGTCATTAACACCACCCCCCCCCCTTTCCAAACCACAAGTCCTCAACTTCCCCTCCCCACCACAACTCCTCAACCGCCGCCTCTTCCCCAACTGAACACAGAAACTGTGATCGAAACAGCAACAGCATGGCTCATTCATGTCATGGCCCATCATGATCACCCGTTCAACTCACAATCCCACGAGATATGCGGAAACCCAATGGAATTGCAACTCTGACATTATCATGAGCAACCTAATTGTGCCAAAAAATGACCCTAAACCAATATCTTCTTCCTGATGCACAAGTAAGACACACATACTATTTGCAACGTTTTGATTGAACGTCATTAACACATTATGGGACAATAGTCGATTGAAGTCGCACTTGTCTGATATAACGTCATTAAATATTTTTTTATGTACATTGTACTTCCATTTGTCAAATACCTAGGGTGCATATCATTGTGAATAAACTTTGTAAATAAATACTTTCATGCCCTTTGTTCGCCCTCCCCATTTACTAAGTAAATATGCACATGAATTCACTTGGTCTCTGGGTGATTTGAGTTGCCCTGATAGCAAACGGCTTTAGTTATTAATCGTCCGGTAAAATACAGATTGGGTTCATGATGATTAGCGTCCACATGGAAGGTACCCCGTATCTGGTGCGGCGACCGCTCAAATCGCCGTTTTGGTGCCTGATTTGAAGGAGTACCAGCACCTCAATTAGCCAGCTCAGACGTACCACTGAAGCATGGTAGCACTTCCCACTCCCTCCCTGTAATTCCTCCACTCTCATCTCGCACCATTATGTTGTCTATTTGTGTACACACATTATTTCTATTGTGTTCTGTATTTATTTGCTTAATTTTTGTCTCTAATATTTACTTAAGTGAAAGTTAAGTTAAGTTAAAGTGACCAAAATGTTTTCCCAAGCGATGCATCCCCCATTGTAGCACCATGTTTCTGGGAAAATTGTATCCGAATAATGTCGTTATGTATAACGTCACAGTTTTTAGGAATGCTTCCATGACTAAATCGGTGATTTGCCTGACACACATCATTTGAAGCAAATACCGATGGATGTTTTCTTTCACAATCTCACAAGATTCCTGGATCTGATCAGACAAAGACCTTTATAATGACTTGGGTTTTATGGTCCCCTGGTTGAGTCGTTAAAGAGAAAATAGTGAGAAACAGACCACTGCCTCGATTGCTCCCGAAAATAAAAAGAAATTAAAACCACGGTTTGAAGCAAAAGCATGCCTGCTGCCTCAGTGCATATGTAATACATCGTGGTTACATACCTCGGATAGATTCCAATTGCATCGACCCATAGGCTGACACAAGAGGACACTGAAGCCTAAGGATTGAAGCATGAGGCCGATACTTACTGTGGCCTCAGAAGGCCCGTGATGCCTATCGGCTTCAACCTTTTGATATTTGATGATCCTTTTATACCAGCCATTTTTGGCGTTTTACGCTGAAAGTAAAACTTATAATATAGGGATCCAGGGCGTGGCGATTGTGAATATGACAGTTCTGAACATGTCTTTGGCTTCGCATAGCACCAGCATGGCAGCTGTATGATTTTTTTTTTCAGGGGACAATTGTGGGTGGAGTCAGGCCAGCTGTCCAACCAATGGGTAGAAAGGAATGGTACACACATGGATGGACGGATGGACAAGTGTGTTATTATATCGATGTATAATATTTTATACGCTCAAATCATTTTGCCCCCATCCTTGGTGGCAAAATGGTTCGAGCATCTCCTCTGAATGTGGAAGGTCGATGATTAAAACCCTGGTTGAGTCATACCAACGACTTTAAAATGGTATGTACTGCTTTCTTGCTTGATGCTCACTATTTAGGAAAAAGGATACAGTGTGGACAAACAACCATAAGTTTGTAATAATAGCATAAGCTCTGATGGTTCTAATTGGCTCTTCCTGCATCAAATTTTGTTGTAAGACGACTATTATTATTATCATTCTTATTATTATTATCATTATTATTATTATTATTACCTTTTCTCTTTTGTGTGTCTGTCTGTCTGTGAACAGTATATCTCAAAATCTTATCAATGGTTTTGGATGAAACGTGGTGGATAGGTTGTGTGTGTCAGAAGGATGAATCAAGTAGATGTTGGTGAAGATCCGGATCTGGATACTACAATTTTTAATGATTCTTCACCATTGAGAGATAGCGTCAAAAACGGTATGTAGCATGATATTGCAAAACATTGCGGATGGATTTGGACAAAACTTGGTAGATATGTTTGGTGTGTGACATGGATGATTGATTTGATTTTGGTGAAGTTCCGGATCTGGATCCGACGGCAGTGGGATACAAAACGTAAACTGTTTCGCCTGGTGGAGGCATGCGCTCTTTCGAGTGCCGTTCTTGTTTGTCAATATAATTGCAGAGGAGCTGCAATACTCTTGCCAAGATAATAATATGTAGGAAATTTTGCAATAACACTAATGACCCAAACAGTTAGTTAGTTGCTCTGGAATAAAATAGTGTTGTTGATTTTCATTATGTCTAGATGTGTGGGAATTATGGCAAGTAGCAGATTTTGTTATTTATTTACTTATTTACAAGCAGAAGCCCATATGGTACAATTACCATGATAGGAAAAAAAGGCCTTTTATTCTTGCACTGGTTGAAAGAGCTCTATGCTGGGAGGTTCAATAGGGAATGTCTTGAGGTGTTGTATGTACCTGCCGCTTAAAGAAAAGAAGATTGTAAAATGAGTTTAACAACTTATTGATTTATTCAAAACATTTGATTGCGTAGACCTACCATATGGATTATTTCAAAATAGTTTGAGGCTTATGAACAAAACACAAGCTCTCCACGAAGTCTTGTTCCATTTTAAAAATGTATATTATAACCAAATAAAAAGAGATACAATGATGCAGTTTTTTGCATTTTGTGACATATATCATAATGTTTCTCGTGTTCTTCAGTACACCTCAACATGTAAATCTTTCGTGGCACTGAACAAATTTTAACAGTAAAGAAAACAAAATCTGGAAGATCGAAGCAGACCAGCCTTGTGGTACCCACCCTGTTGCCTGCACACCACCCGGGTTCAATTTTTTTTAGTCCGATTGAAAAGAACTTATAATTTTCCTGTATGTTTGGATCAACTTGAAGCAACTTTTACTGAAATTTTTTCTCACCGAGGAGTGTTTCCGTGTTTCAGGGTGTGAAAGACAGGCAGACAGATGGCATTAGCGTTTTATATGTACGAGCAGAGTACCCACCCGATGGGCGATCTTGTTCCAAGCGTGCAACATGTTCTTCTGATGCATTCCTTGATTTGAGGGGTGTATAGGCAAGTGACATCTCTGTATAGGAAAAATAAATCACCCAGTTTATGTGCATGAAGCAAAAACATACGAACTGCTTATAATGCAAAACACCTCACTGCACTGCTAAATGTGGGGACAGGAATACTGGACTGTAAATGGTGGAGACTAGTAATACCCTCCCCAACCTGGTGGCTAATGCAATGCTGTCAGACAGACAGCATTAGCCCATTAAATATACTCCAAAGAGTTTTGTGAAATTCCAAAATCGTCATATTTCTTAATGGCAAATATATCGCGGCATATTTCTTAACAGCAAATTTTAATAAAATAAAAAATTGGGAGCGATTGAAGCAGCGGTCTGTTGCCTTCTATACCTTCCCAGGTTCACTTTTTAATCTGATCGCAAAATTGTAATTTTCCCCGAGGTTTGGATTAATTTGAAGAAACTTTTGCTGAATATATTTTCTCTCCGCAGAGCATTTCTTTGTGTCAGGGTGGCACAGACAGATAGACAGACAGATGGTATAAGCCTAACATATATATACATATATATATATACATATATATATATATTCCAGGACCCCGACATTCATGGGGGATACGTTCCGGGAAAACCCCGTGAATGTTGAAACCGCGAATGTAGGGGCATTGTTTCAATGGGAAATGGTGAGGGAGGTTCCAGGGATTTCCCGACCCACAAAAAATCTGCAAATGTCAGGGTAAAATCCGAGAATGTCGGGGTAAAATCTGTTTAGTGTAGGGGAAAAATTCACGTGTTTTGTCATTGTTACAATGGAGACAAGGGGGATAACATTATCGGTTTGCGGCATTTCCTGGTTCATGAAAAAGGCTGCAAATGGCAACACCACCAAAGTCAGGGAATTGATACAATTGAGACAAGAGGGATAACTTTATCAGTTCATGGTGGTTCCTGGTTCAAAGGGGAAAGTTTTTCTACCACGAATGCACGATTACAGTTTCATTAAAGATGCCTCCAAATATTTTTTTAAAACGACAACACCAGGTACCGTTTCCAATTTATTGAAGAATGCATTTTAAAGTCTCTTCACCATACCGTACCACACTGCAAAACAAAAACAAAAAAACATCATCATCATGTCCCGTTTCAATTTTATTATTAAACAAACAGAGCACAAGTAACTTTGCAAAGTGATGATGATGATGATGATGATGATGATGATGATGATGATGATGATGATGAAGAAGAAGATGATGTGCACTGCATGTAATAAGTCTTGAAAGTTGATATTACCCCCTGGTCGAGCGGTTGGATCAGGGAGGTGGTGTTCGGTGGCAGGAACATGACCTTAATGTTCGGGTGAGCGCTGTTCAGGTCCACAGGGTGGCCAGGAGCCTCAAGCAACAGGAGTACTTAGAATAAAAGGTTATTTCCTGCCAGGTATCTCTCGACCTGAGGAACGAAACAGTTATAGAACCAGTCCATAAAAAGTTCAGACGTCACCTACACCTTCCTGTTCGCCCTCCAGTACACAGGCAGCACCTGCTTGTTTTTTGTTCTTCAGCACACGCAGGTTCAGGGAACGGTAGAGCATCATGGGCTTTACCATGAAGTCCCCTTTGGCGTTTGCTCAGAGGAGAAGGGATACCCAGTCCTTTGCGACCTTGAAGCTGGCTGCTTTGCTTCCGCGCTGTGAGATGAATGTTCTGGTCAGCATCATTTTCCAAAACAAGCCAGTCTAATCAGCGTTAAAGACCTGCTCCGGCAGGTATCCCTTCTCCTCGATGAGGCTTGTGAGTTCAGCAGGGAATGCCTTGGCCGTGTCGTGGTCCGCGGAGGCATGCTCCCTTATGAGCTTAACGTTGCACAAATTACATCACACCTTGAAGGGGTGTAACCACCCCTTGCTCGCTGTAAATGGGCTGGAGGTCCCTCTTGTAACAGCTGCACTCATGCTTGCACCATTCTCACCAGAGAGATGGTCGTGCAGGAGCTTCGCCTTCTCCCGTATCAGTGGTCCACTTAGACGCATACCCTTCTGAGTGTAATCCTCGATCCTTGGGAGCGATTTTTGAAGAATGAACAGAGGTCGAGGCAACACACAGGTCAGAGCAATGGGACGAGAATGATGGCGAACCAGGACGTGGTGAGTAGTCTGCACATTGTTTGTGGGGGATTTTTACAGGTGATGCTGTATTCGGGAGCTGATAATAGATGTGGTGAGTAATGTCATTATGTAATTAGTCCGTATGTAGTTAGCTGCTAATTACACTAATACATATGATGAACATTTCCATTATTTAACTTGCAGGACATTACGTCTTTCCTATATTCAGGCAGATTATGCTGAGCGTTTAAAAAATGTAACAGGTCAGATGGTGCTGTTTGTAGCAAGATGGTGATTTACACTAAGATGTGCTGAATGGTTCCGTTGTGTCATGTCCGTCTGTGGCAACCTGGTAATTACTGGATACATCAACAGATGCTGTTAGTGTTTTCATTCTGTACATAACTCATGGGGAATGATGTGTTACACTGGTGAGACATCCTGTAAAACTATGTTTTTGCTGCGAAGCTACAATACATGTACGTACAATACCGTATGTTTAAAGTGCACATGATGAGACTACAAGCATGTTTATCCCACGAAGCTGCAATACACGTACAGGAAGCAGGTCATGTTCGTGGCTTGTGAAAGACATTTTATTGCATATGTACAGTATTGTACTGTACGTACATCCAGTTGCTTTATGCTTGGCTCATGGAAGATATGTTTTAGAACTGTGTTATACTCGTGGCTCGTGATAAAAAAAATCACCAGGTGTGTGTGTGTGTGTGTGTGTGTGTGTTTGTATTATACATATATATATATATGGTGGCCATAAAGTCTAGAAACATAGGCGAATATTATATTATATATTATATATTAATATTTCGGCACGCCCCTTTTTTTGTTCCACCATCCGATTTTGTTACTGCATGAAATGAAACAAGCTTTGACATATATAGTAATGATATTATTGTCTTCCTTAAGAGGCCCCTCAAAATTCGTTTTGATGATTATGGTAGTTAAACAGTTCATGTTCTCCATTTGCAAAATGGGAGGAATATTGCACAAAAAGAAAATAAAAATGTTTCCCATTTTTTAGAGGACCACTAAGATGAGTTCGTAAAACCTTTTGTAGAGTATGTTATTATAATCACTATACACCATAGTAAATTGCTCATGTTATTGAGCTGTCAATAAGCTATCAATCTAGACATATAATAAACTCACTTGAGTATTCATATCTCTATTCAATGCGTAATATCAAGCGGTACTTCATGATGACCTAATAAAACCGGTCTCGATGTCC
Organism: Eptatretus atami; assembly: GCA_035128595.1. Classification (NCBI taxonomy): domain Eukaryota; kingdom Metazoa; phylum Chordata; class Myxini; order Myxiniformes; family Myxinidae; genus Eptatretus; species Eptatretus atami. The sequence continues at coordinate 57,052,468 of CM068954.1, read as the reverse complement.
GTCCGTCCGTATATCTGTTCACAATCAAACCGATCGTGATGCATTTTAAGGCTTTCCGAGAGCTTTGGAGAGATTACCTACACTCCCGCACGGTGCTGTTTTTATTATTCCTACTGCACTTCATTAGAACATAGATCTGGATGGATGCGCAGATCCCAGGAGAACAACTACAGCTGTACAGAACAATTCATATTATCGATGGATAAAATGATATTTAATTGATATTATAATAAATTGTTTATTTAAAATATCTTCAAATTTTGTGAGTTTTTAGTTTGTTGTGAAATATAGGTCCTCGGGTCTCCGCATAGTGGCGTACAGGTTAAGTCGTACTTCTGTTTACTACCGTAGAAAATCACAGAACCATCCGATCGACATGCTGTTAACAGTTTCAGAATCAGCTAAAATCTACAAGATATGAATATGTACACGAAACTGATCCGGCCAGCTAAAATCTACAAGATATGAATATGTACACGAAACTGATCTGCCAGCTAAAATCTACAAGATATGAATATGTACACGAAACTGATCCGGCCTTTTGGATCACTTTAAAGTAGGGTGCCCTGTAATTTAATGCGCTCTATGGATCCTCCGGAACCAGAATGGTACACGTTGTGTAGTCACTAAACTACCCCCCCCCCCCCCCCCCCCCCCCCCCCCCCCCCCCCCCCCCCCCCCCCCCCCCCCCCCCCCCCCCCCCCCCCCCCCACCCCCCCCCCCCCCCCCCCCCCCCCCCCCCCCCCCCCCCCCTGGTTAATGTCATCGAAGTGTAAGCCTACTGCGGACAGTCGAGGGAAAACCTGAATGATAATCAATGGATAAAAATGATATAATATATTGTTTAAAATACATTCATGCTCTCTGTCTTTTACCATATGTTGCCAATGACACCCGTCGAAGACGGGCACCTTTACTAGTACATTATAAATGGTTTATTGACATTACATTACAATACATGATATGTTCAGTGACATTACATGACATGTTCAATGTGTTGTCCCTCATATGTTTGTTGAAGGCACAGGTTTATTCAGTGAAAATCAGACACAAATCATCTGAGGCAATGCATCACGGATGCATGTGCAGGGATTGATGGAAATGCTGCATTAATGCACCGCGTTCATTGCAATTCCTACATATGGTCAAAAAAATATATATATATATATGTACACATATATCGGGATACATATGTATAAAAAATAAAGGAAGATCCACCCACATCTTTCACCTGTGAAAGCCAATCAGCTTTCACCTCATTAACTAAATCCAGGTGGCTATGATTATATAAATAATTGACACCTCCCACATGCCTCTAGCCAAAGAAGCTGCATAAAGAAACCCAAGAGGACCTACGCAAGGTAAGCGCTACGCTGTTTTGAGCCCTTCCCAGAGTTAATCAACAACTATAAAGACGTTCACACATAGTACACACGAGAATCCCAATGCTCCACACCCACTTGGCTACCGGACGGGTTTCATCACTTATTTTGCGAATCATCATCGACAGTGCAGAGGAGTGGCTAGATAGGCTGGAGGAGTGTGGGAGGGGTCAATTGTTTATATAACCCTAGCCACCTGGGTTTAGTTGACGAGGTGAGAGCTGACTGGCTATTCCCTCCATTCACAGGTGAGATATGTGGGTGGGTCTTTCTTTATTTATATGTTGACTGCTTTTTGACATTGCATGTGTACATGCTTGGGAGCCTAATTGGTATGCATTGCTGTCTGCGCTATAGCTGATGATTCACCAATAAGTGATGAAACCGGTCCGATAGCTGAGGGGGTGTGTCGCATTGGATTCTCATGTGTGTATGATGTGTGAACGTGTTATAGTTGTTGAGGAAATCTGGGAAGGGTTCAAAACAGCATAGCGCTTACCTGTGTAGGTCTTCTTGGGTTGCTTTATGCAGTTTCTTCAGATAGAGGAGGGAGTGTGGGAGGGTCAATTGTGTATTTGTATGTATGTGATATATATATATTATATATATATATATATATATATATATATATAGAATATTATATATATATATTGCTTTCGAGTCGGTTGACATATTTGTGAAAGTTCCCCCTTTTGTTCGGCCATGACATTAGCACTGAGGGTTCATACATATGGTCAATTAAGTTTTTTCTCACAAAATTTGAAAGTACTGTTACATTTGTAAGGGGGTGAGGGAGTCTAATTTGTACCATATATTTATGTATTGGTGTAGTAATTTGACTTTGGAACCACATGTATTGAGTCTATTAGATAGGACAAAGTTGCCTGGTTATCCCAGTTGGGTGAATGCAGAAAAGGGATAGTTTGTCTCTCCTGACTGGGTGTAAGCTGGGTGAGAGGGAGACATTAGCGCCAGCCAATGCTGCCCATGCCCACACATTGAGACAGACATGATCCTCACCAATTAATGCCTAGCCACCAAGCAGCATGGGCCAATGGCACACCATTTGCTCACTAGCACACAGGGGCAGCCATGCTGGAATGTCCAGCCTCCATCCAATGAATGTCAGAGGCTCAGCTTCTTACTCACCCCCCACCCCTCCACCCACGCCCCATGATGTACAGGGACAGACGACGAAGTGCATGCCATGAGCCAGGCCAGCCACATTGATGTTGGGATACCTAAATGTCTCCCTCTCACCCAGCTTACACCCAGTCAGGAGAGACAAACTATCCCTTTTCTGCATTCACCCAACTGGGATAACCAGGCAACTTTGTCCTATCTAATAGACTCAATACATGTGGTTCCAAAGTCAATTACTACACCAATACATAAATATATGGTACAAATTAGACTCCCTCACCCCTTACAAATGTAACAATACTTTCAAATTTGTGAGAAAAAACTTAATTGACCATATGTATGAACCCTCAGTGCTAATGTCATGGCCGAACAAAAGGGGGAACTTTCACAAATATGTCAACCGACTCGAAAGCATATATATATATACACTACAATACACAATTGACCCCTCCCACACCCCTCCTCTATCTGAGAAGCTGCATAAAGCAACCAAGAGACCTACACAAGGTAAGCGCTATGCTGTTTGAACCCTTCCCAGATTTCCTCAACAACTATAAACACGTTCACACATCATCACACATGAGAATCCAATGACACACCCCCTCAGCTATCGGACCGGTTTCATCACTTATTGTGAATCATCAGCTATAGCGCAGACAGCAACGCATACCAATTAGGCTCCCAAGCATGTACCACATGCAAAGTCAAAAGCAGTCACATATAAATAAAGAAAGACCCACCCACATATCCACCTTGGAATGGAGGGAATAGCCAGTCAGCTCTCACCTCGTACACTAAACCCAGTGGCTAGGGTTATATAAACAATTGCACCCTCCCACACTCCTCCAGCTATCTAGCCACTCCTCTGCACTGTCGATGATGATTCGCAAAATAAGTGATGAAACCCGGTAGCCAAGTGGGTGTGGAGCATTGGATTCTCGTGTGTACTATGTGTGAACGCTTTATAGTTGTTGATTAATCTGGAAGGGCTCAAAACAGCGTAGCGCTTACCTTGCGTAGGTCCTCTTGGGTTTCTTATGCAGCTTCTTGCTGGCATGTGGGAGGTCAATTATTTATATAATCATAGCCACCTGGATTTAGTATTAGAGGGAAAGCTGATGGCTTTCCGTGAAAGATGTGGGTGGATCTTCCTTATTTTTTATACATATGTATCCCTATATGTGTACATATATATATAATATTTTTTTGCCATATGTAGGAATTGCAATGAACGCGTGCATTAATGCAGCATTTCATCATATCTGCACATGCATCCGTGATGCATTGCTCAGATGATTTGGTCTGATTTTCACTGAATAAACCTGTGCTCTAACAAACATATGAGGGACAAACATTGGAACATGCATTAATCACTGAACATATCATGTATTGATAATGATAATGTAATAAACCATTTATAATTACTAGTAAAGTGCCCGTCTTCGACGGGTGTCATTGGCAACATATGGTAAAAGACAGAGAGCATGAATGTATTTAAACAATATATTATATCATTTTTATCCATTGATTATCATTCAGGTTTTCCCCTTCGACGTCCGCAGTAGCTCCACTTCGATGACATTACCACGTAGTTTAGTGACTACACAACGTGTACCATTGTGAGTTCCGGAGGATCATAGAGCGCATTAAATTACAGGGCCCTACTTTAAAGTGATCCAAAGGCCGGATCAGTTTCGTGTACATTCATATCTTGTAGATTTTAGCTGGCCAGATCAGTTCGTGTACATATTCATATCTCTTGTAGATTTTAGCTGGATCTGTATTTTCCGTACATATATTTTATACTATTCATAGAAACATTTATAACAAGATCGCATGCGATCGGATGGTTCTGTGATTTTCTACGGTAGTAAACAGAAGTACGACTTAAGCCTGTACGCCACTATGCGGAGACCCGAGGACCTAATATTTCACAACAAACTAAAAACTCACAAAATTTGAAGATATTTTAAATAAACAATTTATTATAATATCAATTAAATATCATTTTATCCACTCGATAATATGAATTGTTCTGTACAGCTGTAGTTGTTCTCCTGGGATCTGCGCATCCATCCAGATCTATGTTCTAATGAAGTGCAGTAGGAATAATAAAAACAGCACCGTGCGGGAGTGTAGGTAATCTCTCCAAAGCTCTCGGAAGCCTTAAAATGCATCACGATCGGTTTGATTGTGAACAGATATACGGACGGACGGACATCGAGACCGGTTTATTAGGTCATCATGAAGGTACCGCTTGATATTACGCATTGAAATAGAGATATGAATACTCAAGTGAGTTTATTATATGTCTATGATTGATAGCTTATTGACAGCTCAATAACATGAGCAATTTACTATGGTGTATAGTGATTTATAATAACATACTCTACAAAAGGTTTTACGAACTCATCTTAGTGGTCCTCTAAAAAATGGGAAACATTTTTATTTCTTTTTTTGTGCAATAATTCCTCCATTTTGCAAATGGAGAACATGAACTGTTTAACTACCATAATCATCAAAACGAATTTTGGAGGCTCTTAAGGAAGACAATAATATCATTACTATATATGTCAAAGCTTGTTTCATTTCATGCAGTAACAAAATCGGATGGTGAACAAAAAAAGGGGCGTGCCGAAATATTAATATATAATATATAATATAGATATTCGCCTATGTTTCTAGACTTTATGGCCACCAATATATATATATATGTATATATACAAACACACACACACACACACACACACACACACACCTGGTGATTTTTTTTATCACGAGCCACGAGTATAACACAGTTCTAAAACATATCTTCCATGAGCCAAGCATAAAGCAACTGGATGTACGTACAGTACAATACTGTACATATGCAATAAAATGTCTTTCACAAGCCACGAACATGACCTGCTTCCTGTACGTGTATTGCAGCTTCGTGGGATAAACATGCTTGTAGTCTCATCATGTGCACTTTAAACATACGTATTGTACGTACATGTATTGTAGCTTCGCAGCAAAAAATAGTTTTACAGGATGTCTCACCAGTGTAACACATCATTCCCCATGAGTTATGTACAGAATGAAAACACTAACAGCATCTGTTGATGTATCCAGTAATTACCAGGTTGCCACAGACGGACATGACACAACGGAACCATTCAGCACATCTTAGTGTAAATCACCATCTTGCTACAAACAGCACCATCTGACCTGTTACATTTTTTAAACGCTCAGCATAATCTGCCTGAATATAGGAAAGACGTAATGTCCTGCAAGTTAAATAATGGAAATGTTCATCATATGTATTAGTGTAATTAGCAGCTAACTACATACGGACTAATTACATAATGACATTACTCACCACATCTATTATCAGCTCCCGAATACAGCGTCACCTGTAAAAATCCCCCACAAACAATGTGCAGACTACTCACCACGTCCTGGTTCGCCATCATTCTCGTCCCATTGCTCTGACCTGTGTGTTGCCTCGACCTCTGTTCATTCTTCAAAAATCGCTCCCAAGGATCGAGGATTACACTCAGAAGGGTATGCGTCTAAGTGGACCACTGTACGGGAGAAGGCGAAGCTCCTGCACGACCATCTCTCTGGTGAGAATGGTGCAAGCATGAGTGCAGCTGTTACAAGAGGGACCTCCAGCCCATTTACAGCGAGCAAGGGGTGGTTACACCCCTTCAAGGTGTGATGTAATTTGTGCAACGTTAAGCTCATAAGGGAGCATGCCTCCGCGGACCACGACACGGCCAAGGCATTCCCTGCTGAACTCACAAGCCTCATCGAGGAGAAGGGATACCTGCGGAGCAGGTCTTTAACGCTGATTAGACTGGCTTGTTTTGGAAAATGATGCGACCAGAACATTCATCTCACAGCGCGGAAGCAAAGCAGCCAGCTTCAAGGTCGCAAAGGACTGGTATCCCTTCTCCTCTGAGCAAACGCCAAAGGGGACTTCATGGTAAAGGCCATGATGCTCTACCGTTCCCTGAACCTGCGTGTGCTGAAGAACAAAAAACAAGCAGGTGCTGCCTGTGTACTGGAGGCGAACAGGAAGGTGTAGGTGACGTCTGAACTTTTTATGGACTGGTTCTATAACTGTTTCGTTCCTCAGGTCGAGAGATACCTGGCAGGAAATAACCTTTTATTCTAAGTACTCCTGTTGCTTGAGGCTCCTGGCCACCTGTGGACCTGAACAGGCTCACCCGAACATTAAGGTCATGTTCCTGCCCACCAACACCACCTCCCTGATCCAACCGCTCGACCAGGGGTAATATCAACTTTCAAGACTTATTACATGCAGTGCACACATCATCATCATCATCTCATCATCATCATCATCATCATCATCACTTTGCAAAGTTACTTGTGCTCTGTTTGTTTAATAATAAAATTGAAACGGGACATGATGATGATGTTTTTTTTTTTCGTTTTGCAGTTGGTACGGTAGGTGAAGAGACTTTAAAATGCATTCTTCAATAAATTGGAAACGGTACCTGGTGTTGTCGTTTTAAAAAAATATTTGGAGGCATCTTTAATGAAACTGTAATCGTGCATTGGTAGAAACTAGGAAAAACTTTCCCCTTTGAACCAGGAACCACCATGAACTGATAATTATCCCTCTTGTCCAATTGTATCAATTCCCGCTTTGGTGGTGTTGCCATTGCAGCCTTTTTCATGAACCAGGAAATGCCGCAAACCGATAATGTTATTCCCCTTGTCTCCATTTAACAATGACAAAACACGTGAATTTTTCCCCTACACTAAACAGATTTTACCCCGACATTCTCGGATTTTACCCTGACATTGCAGATTTTTGTGGGTCGGGAAATCCCTGGAACCTCCCTCACCATTTCCCATTGAAACAATGCCCCTACATCGCGGTTTCAACATTCACGGAGTTTTCCCGAACGTATCCCCATGAATGTCGGGTCCTGGATATATATATATATATATTATATATATATATATATATATATATATTTAGGCTTATACCATCTGTCTGTCTATCTGTCTGTGCCACCCTGACACAAAGAAATGCTCTGCGGAGAAAAATATATTCAGCAAAAGTTTCTTCAAATTAATCCAAACCTCGGGGAAAATTACAATTTTGCGATCAGATTAAAAGTGAACCGGAAGGTATAGAAGGCAACAGACCGCTGCTTCAATCGCTCCCAATTTTTTATTTTATTAAAATTTGCTGTTAAGAAATATGCCGCGATATATTTGCCATTAAGAAATATGACGATTTTGAATTTCACAAAACTCTTTGGAGTATATTTAATGGGCTAATGCTGTCTGTCTGACAGCATTGCATTAGCACCAGGTTGGGGAGGGTATTACTAGTCTCCACCATTTACAGTCCAGTATTCCTGTCCCCACATTTAGCAGTGCAGTGAGTGTTTTGCATTATAAGCAGTTCGTATGTTTTGCTTCATGCACATAAACTGGGTGATTTATTTTTCCTATACAGAGATGTCACTGCCTATACACCCTCAAATCAAGGAATGCATCAGAAGAACATGTTGCACGCTTGGAACAGAATCGCCCATCGGTGGGTACTCTGCTCGTACATATAAAACGCTAATGCCATCTGTCTGCCTGTCTTTCACACCCTGAAACACGGAAACACTCCTCGGTGAGAAAAAATTTCAGTAAAAGTTGCTTCAAGTTGATCCAAACATACAGGAAAATTATAAGTTCTTTTCAATCGGACTAAAAAAATTGAACCCGGTGGTGTGCAGGCAACAGGGTGGGTACCACAAGGCTGGTCTGCTTCGATCTTCCAGATTTTGTTTTCTTTACTGTTAAATTTGTTCAGTGCCACGAAAGATTTACATGTTGAGGTGTACTGAAGAACACGAGAAACATTATGATATATGTCACGAAATGCAAAAAACTGCAGTAT
>CM068954.1:57031661-57044004 GCA_035128595.1 Eptatretus atami | reverse complement strand
CACCAGGTACTGATGACAAAGTCTTGAGGGTGGGGAAGGAACGCCGCATTCCTCAAGGTAGAGGTATTGCAACCTCCTACTCTCTTTGACTTTATATGGCCACCCCTTGACAGTGGATATGCTTCGTTCCCAAGCTGCTTTTGGTGAACTTCACCACCATTTTCAGCATGCTGTATCAATCTGGGATGAACAGCACAGGCTTTAATTATCTCACCCAGTATAGTGTGCATGGATGTGCGTGTGTAGGCCCTTAGTCAAGGAGTTAATTAATTTGGCTGTGTCAAGTGGTGTGCTTTATTATTCGTGACTTCATGTCCGGTATTTTGTGTCTTGTGTCTCATGTTCAATCCGATTATTTATTTTTTTTCCAAGTGCATGTGTAAGCATCTGGTTTCTGCTATCCTTCCCACAATTACTGGTTCAGTTAATTGAAAACCCTTGGAGGGATATTCATTAATTATGGTAATCCCTTTGATTAGCTAATCACATGTGTTTAGATGCATGTGAGAACAAAGCTGCATCACACGACCACTCCGATGGCACATCAGCAAATTTAGCTTTAAGCCAGATATCCGCTGGATATTAATTCCCGGCATGTGCAGTTCCCATCTTTAATTGCTTGCGGGTTTTGGGTGGGGCTGTACAGGTGATATTATTTATTTATTTATTTGCCTTTGTTAAAGAGTTTTATAACTTCTCTATTTTCAAAACACCTTGTTGTCCCTTAGATTTTTGACCCACGGGTTTGCAACTCAAATACATATGAACTGGCGAAAAGCCCAATGTTCATTGTATTCCCATTGTGAGTGACAGGGCCAACTTTTACCACGTCTAACATTACTACAATTCATTTAGAATGTGACAATGCAGTTTCACTTGTGAAGAGTATTAAATATCACAAAAGATGTGAAGTTTCCACAAAGTTTTTAGTCAGTTGCCAAGCCAAGAAGATGAAGCAAGTCTTGACTGCACTGAGAAGGTGGTTCCACAATCGAGGAAAGAGGTAGGTGGTGGGGGAAGCAAACAGGAAGAAGATGAGAAGGTTGTTCCACACAGACAACATATGATATTGAAGACCAGAATAGAGATTGTGAAAGACGGAGACTGTGTGGCATTCAAAAAGTTAGACAAACGAGATACAATATTCCAAGACAATATTTAACATCCTGCAGCATGGCATCGTCTATTTATACTTCACAGCAGCATTTTTTCTCCCGAGTAAGACATGCCATCTCAATACATCATCTAATGAAAGCGTTCAAAATGATATACTATTACTGTGCTGTGTTTATCGTAGGGTCAGGAAATTGTAGGCCGACCCATACCAGACGTAGAATCGCTATCTCTCTCGCAGCCTATTACACAATTGTTACAAATCTAAGTTCATTCAACGTATCACAAAATAAAGATGCCAACTCTACCTGATGATAATTCACATTGACTCGATTGTTAACGACGTGCAACATGGGAGCGGCTACAAGAACATGACAATCACTATTTTTTTTCGACTTTGATTTATAAATTCCAGTTCCACCCTTAACATTTGTCTTTCATTAGAATCATAAACTCCATGTCTTTGTGTTGCCAAGCAACCCATTAAAATGTAAACAGCTTAATTTCAGAACTTTTTACATTTTTACATAAAATATTATGATACTTGTGAACTGTTAAGCACAGAACTCATTATAATCACTCATTCTTGACCTACTTGATTCACTTAGTTGTTGACAGAATGCAACCACAATCCACTTCATGAAATATATAAAGGTTATATTTATTATGTCTGCATGTAGGATGCCTCCCAGTATCTCTGAGTAGTCTGCAAGCATGCCCTCATTACATATATATATATATATATATATATATATATATATATATATATATATATATATATATATATATATACATACATGTATGTATATGAGTATCCATATATATATATATATATTTTTATATATGGAAGTTCACACAGAGTCGCGGAGGAACATGACTAATATAGGTTACAGCAATTCATCTTCCGCATCCATAAAGCGGGCTCGATTGCAGGAGACAATGGAAGAGACTGCCAATGGGGCTCTGTATGTACACGTGACTCACTGTATGGACACGTGAGTCATGTGTACACTTGCATGTACACGTGAGCAAATGGCAAGGACACAGGCTGCAAAAACAACTGAGGCTATCTCTAGAAGACATGAGTAAGACCAGTACAAAGAGGCAGGAAACTAAGTGAAACCTACAAGGCAGCCCTAACCGATGACAGGAGCAGCCCACCAGTCTCAAGTTTTGTGGATGAGAAGGACAAGGAATGTGCTTGCTGTTCAGCCTTGAAGTGGATGCTTGAAATGCCTGGTCTCTGTTGCTCCAATGGCAAAGTCCAAGTCATACTTCTTCAAGCACCTCCACAACCTCTCTCCACCAGCTGCTTCTTGGTCAACCAACAGATTGAATGGATGCAAGGAAATTAACCTTCAACATGTCTGGAATCCACCGTTCACCATCCAGGGTCAAGTTCATCACTGGATCAGAAGTTTATGTCCAATCCCCAACGAAGATGCGAGCTTTGCACAACTTTACTTCTTGGATGAAGAGTAGGTGCAAACCCAGTGCAAACTATGTCCTGGTATGAAGCAGCACATCATCCATGATGACAGTAGATGATGCACAACTGCAATGTCTACATAAATGGCCTCAAGATGGCCATAGACTTCTTGACTGACTCAAGCAACAAAGACTACAAGATTGTCATCAATGCCGATCGATGGCCCAGTACTGAGCATGAGAGGTGCCTCAATGCTCCTAAATGCAATGAGGTTGCCTTTCTGATGAGAGATATGGAACACGGCAAGCATGACGTTTTACATCACAGAGAAAGCTTCCTCCAATGAATATGCAAGACCCACAGGACCTGATCCTCTCCAATACCCACTCCTGCTTCCAAATGGAGAGGATGGCTACACCCTCCAGAATCAATCAGCTCCTGCTCAGTTCAAAGTATTCGCCCTGAAGTTCAACTCTTTTCGGCTTATGTTTTGACGTAATGGTGACTGAAACATTTTGCTGCACTGCAAATGTCTATTCTGGCAGTTTTGTGTTGATATATTTGCAAAGGTTGAAAGGTTGTGGGACTCTAAATTGGCATCAAGTGAGTCCAGTACTCCATGATGGTTTTGCACTTTGACATTCCCCCACCCCAGGAATTCCCAACATCCCAACATCCCAAACATTCCCAACATCCCAAACCTCCCACAGCCACACCAATTTCCATCCTCACCCCCCAAACTCAGGTTCACCTGGGTGACAAGGTACACTACATGGCCAAAATTATGCGGACACCCCTTCTAATTAGTGGATTTGGCTATTTTAGCCACACCCATTGCCGACAGGTGTATGAAATCAAGCACACAACCGTGCAATCTCCATAGACAAACTTTGGCAGTAGAATGGGCCATACCGAAGAGCTCAGTGACTTTCAACGTGACACCGTCATCAGATGCCACCTTTCCAACAAGTCAGTTCGTCAAATTTCTGCCCTGCTGGAGCTGCCCCAGTCAACTGTAAGTGGTGTTATTGTGGAGTGGAAATGTCTCGGAGCAACAACAGCTCAGCCGCAAAGTGATAGAGGCCACACAAGCTCACAGAACAGGACCGCTGAGTGCAGAAGCACATAGCGCAGAAAAAATGTGTCGTCGGTTGAAACACTCGCTACCGAGTTCCAAACTGACTCTGGAAACAACATCAGCACAAGCACTGTTCATCGAGAGCTTCATGAAATGGGTTTCCATTTCCGAGCAGCTGCACACAAGCCAAAGATCACCTTGCACACTGCCAAGCGTCGACTGGAGTGGTGTAAAGCTCACCGCTCCATATTAGCATCATATTATTAGCGTGTAAAGCTCCATATTAATGCCGATGATTTTGAATGAGATGTTGGACGAGCATGTGTCCACATATTTTTGGCCATGTAGTGTATCTCCCCACTCCCCTTTCTACCCCCACATCCCCTCCCCCTCCTCTCACCAACCCCCTCCACATTCCCCTGATCCTACCCACTCCCCACCCCTCACCACCCCACATATTCAGATTTCCCCAGGCATAGAATGGGTATTTCAACTAGTATTATATATAGTGTGTGTGTGTCAGTCAGTCAGTCAGTGTGTGTGTCTCCTCCAGAACTCCAAAACCATGAAACCTAGCAGCCTGAAACTTTGCATACTAAGGGAACTCAAAGGAAGTGTATCAGTGAAAATTCGGTGTTTGGGTTAATTAAAACACCCCTTTTAAAGATAATTAACAGCCTTATTTAATTATTCTTTATCAAGGCTCATCTTTGGTCACCTTGCTATCCCTCACTGGGATCTTAAGTCACCATGTTTTTGTTTGGCCTGCTCAACCTTGGAACAGGCTGCAATGGTTTCTTAACGGTAAAGTTTTTTTTCTCACTTTCCTCACTCATATCATCAAATGCCTGAACATCATACCTACAAATCACTGGATACATTGCAATGCTTATAAACGTCTGGAGACGCCAGCATTTGTGGCTTTATTTCATTTCCACACATGACATAACCTCTAGAATCTCTTAATCTGAGCCGAATTACAAATTTTATTCTTCTTAATCGACTTCAGCAGCAGTTCCGACGGCTAAAAAATAGTGTTTGTCCATTTTGGACATTGCTTGGCATTCTGGGCATTTCTGGGTGCATGCTGTTTATATGACTGATTGGCGATCGCTAATCGCTTTCCAAGGCAGCCGTTCCTCGTCAACATTTTTGTTGGAGTGCTTGCTTGGTTGTTTAAGCCACTTGGCAAACGCTATACAAGCTACTTGGTTGTTCATTTCTAAGCCATGGCCATACATGGCAAAAGTATTCGCACTATGACTGAATATATCAATCAACTTGAACAAAGTTCAGGCCCGACTCGCCTGCGTTTCACACCGCATTGTCATGCGGTCCCTCAGGTGGTTGCTCGCTCACTGAAAATGTGCAATTTTATTTTGACATTTTTCCTTTTTGTGTGATCTTTCATTCTACGACCCGGCACTTCGACATAGATAGATACATATAAAAACAAGTTAAACATTTCCTTTTTAAAAGTTTCTTCATCCACGTTGTTGGAGTGCTTGTTTGGGATGCTCTTCAAGCTTCGTTCTCCACAAAATTCCATGGCAACACCGCGGCGTGTTAGGAAGAAAAATATATCACATGATTGCAAAGAATATAAAATGTTTTCCGTTGTTACAAAGCAATGAATTGTCACATCACGGCAGGGTAGCCGAGAGGTATGCATGCTCACTCTAAGCTGTCTAGCTTGGGTTTGAATCCCAACCCAGCTATAAACTGTCATCCCGGTGTTTCACAGGCAGGGTGATTCATCAATTTGTGCACCATCTCTCGGATGGACGTTACTGGATATCGCATCTCCTGGAATCCCCTCCCTCTTCCCCTCCTCACTCTCATCTCTCCACTCTCTCACCCCTCTCCCTCTCTCCCTCTCCCACCCTTCCCCCTCACGATCTCTCTCCCACCCTGCTCCCTCTCCCACCCCTATCATCAACCTGTCCCTCACTCCCCTCCTCTCACTCAACCTGCCTCTCCCCTCCATTCCTCACCCCTCCTTTCCTCTCCCCTTCCTCTGTCTCCCACAGGTTGTATTTGCTAGTATATACATATACGAGCATGTATTTACGTATTTGACTTTGCATTCATAAACTGCGAGATGCCCTTCTGGGTTTGCAGGCATGACACCGTCGCAATGAGGTCATCATGGTATTGGTCTAAATTAGGAGAATTTCAGAATTTCCATTGATACATTCCCCTGCCTGCTTAATAGCAACAATGGTGATTCCTGGTTGTGATTGGTGGACATAACACAATGTGTCCATGTGGCAGATGGCACTTCTGGCCAAATACAATCTGGCCTCACCAATCATGATCAATGGGGCATCAATAGCCAGTATATGAACCTAAAAGGCTTCAAATGTCACCAGGTGGATGAAATAGTGATATGTTGCCCTGATGAGCCCCAATTAGGGGTGAAACCAGGTCGGTAGCTTCACTTTTCATCTGCTTGGTGACAGCTTTTTACTTGACATTCATGAAATGCTGGATGCCCTTCTAGTTTGCAGGCATGATGCTATCGTGATGAGGTCATCATGGCATTGGTCTAAGTTTGGAGAATTTCAGTTTCAATTGATATATACAGTATATATGAATATATATAATCGTGTGCAGCCTGTGGTTTCTGGTTGTATCATTTTCTGGGAGTGCGGCTGTGCCGCTGATGCAGTACCCTATTTTACCAGTACACTGGTAGTCATTTCACTGATTGTATACTCAAATTTAAATGACGATTCTTTAATCAATACCTTGTACTCTCAACTAAATAAGGTCTCCTCCTGGTTCAAAGCCAACAAACCTTCGTGAAACCATAATAAAACCAATCAATGATCTTTTTCAATTTGAATAAATCTCCAACAGCACAAACCTTATTGAAAATGATAAAATCCCAATTACTAAAGTTTAGGCAGCTAGATTTTCAGGAGTCATCATTGATGATAAACCCACCTGGTCTGACCACATCTCCTTTATCACAAAAAAATGTTTCTCCTGAAACAGGTGTTTTATCTCCAGGTAATAGACAAAAAATGGAAACACCTGGGTAAATGAAGAACACCAAGTATATTGAAAGCAATGGCTTTCACACAGGTGTGGTCCATGTGTTAATTTAGTGAATAACATCCCAGCATGCTTAGGGTCATGTACTGTATACAATTGCTGCACAGGTCTGGTTGCCTATAATTATGGCTAGCATGGCTGCAAGAGGAGGCATAAGTAACTGAAAGAGTGGTGATTGTTGGGGCACGTTTCACAGGAACCTCAGTGACAAAGACAGCTCAACTTGCTGATGTTTCTTGAGAAACGGTGTCCATGATGATGCAAGCATGAAACTCTGACGGAAAGACATCAGCAAAGGGTAGCAGTGTGCAAAAGCACATACTCCAAGATCATGATATCTGTGCATTAATTTGAAGTGCAAGGCAAAGCACATGAGCAACTGCAGATTAATTGACTGTAAATTTCAACCTGGGGCATAAGCAGCCAGTTTCATAAAAACGGTCCTCCAAGAACTCCACAGAGGGGGATACAATAGTCACATTGTAGTGCACAAACTGCTCATCACACCTGGCAATGCACATTTGCGAGTCAAGTGGTGCAAATAGCATAAGCAATGGATGACCGAGGAGTGGAGAGATGTGATATGGTCAGATGAATCATCCTTCAACATGTTCACGCCAAACAGATGAGTGCACATGTGGCACCAACCTAAAGAACCCTACAACCCTGAGTGCTTGGTTCCAACAGTGAAGGGTTCTGGTGGTTCTGGTGGTTCTGTAATGCTGTGGGGCACAGTTTCCTGGCATGGTTTGGGTGCAGTCATTCCCTTGGAAGGCAAGGTCCATGCCAATCGCTACTTAATGGTACTGAGTGATCATCTTCACCCCATGTTGCAGCATTTCTTTCCTACTAGGAGGGGTGTCTTCCAGGATGACAATTCCCCCATCCAAAGGGCACGTGTGATCGCCTCATGGTTTGATGAGTATGACACTGATGTTATCCATATGTCACGGCCTTCTCAGTCACCAGATCTGAACCCAAACGAGCATTTATGGGATATTCTGGAATGATGCCTGAGACAGCATTTGCATCTCCATCAAACAGGTGTGAGTTGATTGATTTTCTTATGAATTAATGGTGCCGCATCCCTCCCTACATAATTCCAGCCACTGGTGGACTCTATGCCACAGCGCCTTCAGGCCGTACTGGCCGCACATGGTGGCCCAATGCCCTATTAAGTGACTTTATTTTGGTGTTTCCATGTTTTATGCTACTACCTTTAGATAACATTTATTTCTACTTTTGATCACTTTAATTTCTCTTTACAATACTCGAGTTTTACCTTACCTCATTTATTGTAATATTGCATGGGCATGTACCAGAAACAATAAGCTTCATTCACTCATTGTTGCTCAATAAAGAGCATTGAGGATTTGTACCTTCTCTCATCCTTGAGATCACCTGCAACTTGTTTCGCTAGTCTTAACACTAACTCTTAATGATTTTAACAAGTTGCACACACAGGGATATTTAGGTATAAGTATATCCATAATCTTCTTCCCTGCACTTTTTCTTCTTACTTCACCTAAATACACGACACACACACACTTACCATACTCGATCTTGCAACAACATGTTCTTGCGCTATACTCACATGTCATACTCCATGAATGCAATGAGATTTTACGGTCCTCATCTTTGGAACACGATTGACAGAGCAGTGAAAGTCCAGCCATCTGTGAACATATTCAATTCAAATCTTCCTATAAGAACTTTCTCATATCTCAGTTTGTAACACCGAGGTCTGTAGGATAAAATATTCCCCCCAGTGATGTTTAAACAATTCTTGTATTTCAGTATTTTCTCCCTTCTTATATTTGCTTTTGCTCAGAGTTATTTTGTCTGATAGTTGATAGTTTATTATTTAAGGCTTCAGCTTTTTGGAGATGCCCCGATACTGTCATACAATATGTAAAGTATTATTTATTTTTGCTTACCCTTGCACAGAGTATAGAAAATAAGTGGCTCTGCATCATCAACATAGCAAAGGATTTTATGCTTTTATACATAAAAACTTCAGTTCCATATTAAATCAAGTTTCTGATCAAAGTTCATTGCATTCTAGTTTAAATACTGACATGCTGACTGTTGAAAACAAATCATACCACATCATTTAATTACCTCTCAAAATATCATTCTCTTGAAAATACAAGTTATCTAATCTCCAAATTATCCATCTCAGCTATTTTGTCGACAAATGTCTTTTTGCCCCATCACAATCCTTTACATAGTTTAGTTTCCAAGGGCAAAACTCATTGCTATTTTTAGAAAATTTGTTGATAGGTCAGGGGGTTTCTTTTTTCTGTATTTGGAAGCCTCTCGAGCACATAACAGATAGTGTTCAACAAAGTGTTATGCCAAACATTTGGCCGAGCATTAGAAATGGTGAATGCATATGCGGAAAAAATTTTTTGGCTTTAACTTCTGTTGCTAAACTTGGGCACTCTGTCTTTGCCAGAATGGATAACCTTCAACTGGCAAAGCAAAAAATCGGCTGGTCACTGTGTTATCATGACACCAAATGGACTGGGTGATTTTATTATCTTGATTATTTTAATTTGATTGATAACATGTTCATTATGAAGGCAGTTTGGACCAATCAGCTTTGTTTTTAATGCATTAAGTATTGATGTTTTATGAAGGGATTTGCACAAAACAGGGAGCTAAGTTAATGACAGTAGTATTTGTTTAATATGAACACGGAACACCCTTCCACCTTCTTATAAATCTTACACAAAAATGTTCATCCTGATTGTATCCTTTTTCATAATAAATAATGCATGTAACTGGGACCACTTTCAGATATCATAACTTCAGAGGACTAAAATACTTTCCCTCAAAATACAGTTAACTTGGCTTTTCTTTCATGTCAATGTGTTGCACTGATACAAGGGAAAAAAATTCCAGACAAATTTCCAATCCAACTTTTAACAACTTTTTCTGTCACATTTTCAAATGTCTTCACATGGAGCTTTCTTTCATCGTCATTGATCAAACATGCTCATAATTGAAAAGGTAGGTACCTTCTGTGGGTGTTTTCCTACTTTTTTCTGACGTTGAAAGTAAGACATCAGCACCTGCTGCTGTAAATGTATTAATTTTTATGCTGTGGTTTCTAAATGATGAGGCAAAGTTTTTGCTTAATTTTAGTGACACAGGTTAAGCCTGGTGTTGGCTTCGTGGTTAGGGTGGCTGGCTTGGGATATTAGGGTCCTGAGTTCAAGCCCGGTTGGCCACTGAATTATCACCACATGGGGTTTACTCAGCCTGTTAATCCTTTGAGATTGGCAAAATGAGTACCAGTATACTGGTGGAGGGGCACAGCTGCGCTTCCACCTGGCAGCCAAGCTGCCATATGTAAGAACAGAACAAAACAGGGGCACAGGTGAAACATTCAATTGTGTTCAAGCATGCCAGCAACACAGACATAGTCAGGCTGTAAATATAGAGACATAGCAAGTTGCTAGGCTGGCAGGATAGCTTAGAGGTATGCACACTCATCTCTGAGCTGTCTAGCCTTGGTTTGAATGTTAATCGAGCTATCTACTGTCATCCTTATGTTTTGCATGCAGGGAGATGCCGTCACTTGGATGGACATTAAAGCTGGAAATACTTCAGCTTCAAAAGGGGAGGGAAATACACCCTTTTTCATTAACCTTTCTCAGTACATATTCTTTACCTAACTGCCTCCCTTGGTCATCTTTCCTCCCACCTGTGTAGCACCTCCATGTGTTTGTCCAGTCATATGCTTGCAGCTTGCAACTCACCACCGTCCCATATATTTCTCCCATATATCAACCATGAGCTCTATTTTTCTAGCTCTTCTCCGAATAACTGCCTTCTTTCACAATGTTTATATCTATGTCCAGGGTCTGCATGCCTCCACCTATCCTGTGCTGTTTCTAACATGTCCTCTGCCTCTCCCTCAAACCCCACCTCCCGCACTAAAAAAAAACCTAAAAAAACAATTAGTTATAGTAATCTTCTTCTTCTCATCTTCCTTTGTAAGGAGTGAAGTCCAATGGCACCAAGCTTCTGCCCTGCCTTGACTACAACACTCCTCCACTTCCCTCTGTCCTTATCCAACCCTCTCCACTCTTGGACTACCCCCACCTTAATGATATTCCTCCTCACACAATCCTCCCATCTCAACTGAGGTCTAACTCTTTTCCTCCTACCTTGCTCCTTAAACCTATCCGCTCTCTTTGCCATTCTCTCTTCCCCATCCGCACCAAGTGTTCAGCCCATCTAAGCCGGCATTTCACCAATCTCCCCATCAAACTTATCTGCACACCAATCTCCTCCCTCAGTTCATCCATCCTCCTTCTACCTAACCTCTCCACAAATGCAATCCTCCTAACTCAGTTGTTCTTGCAAACCTGCATCCTCTGTTATTGTCTCTCTGTCAGTGACATCATTTCTAGACTGTAAACGTAGGCCGGAGTTACACACGACATCAGAACCTTCCTTTTCAATTCTCTTGATATTTTTCTGTTTGCCATGAATCCCTCCACACTCATCCATGCATTCACATCCACCGGAATCCTCCTCCGCACCTCTGTCTCAGATTTACCATCCCGGGTCACTGTTCCCCCCCAGATACTCAAACCTATTTCCCTGTCTGATCTCCTTCCCCTCCAATCCCTGATATTAATTTGTTTTCTCTGCTGCCTGACCCACATCACCTCAGTCTTCTCCATACTCATCTTCAGCCCATGCTTCCCAAACACCTCCTTCCACTCCCCCAGTACTTCCTGCATCTCCTGCCCACTGTCCACCACAACAGCCAGATGGTCCACATACAACATCCTCCTCATACTACAACTCATATTTACCATCCTGTTTACCAACTCCATCACCATGATAAACATGAGTTGGCTGAGAGAGCTTCCTTACCTCAAACCAATGTTCACACAGAACTCCTCAGACATCCCAGGACCAACCAAAGTCCTTCCCTTCATTCCCTTGTACATCCCTTCTACCAACCTGAATTCTGCTTCTGGCACTCTCATCTATCTCAGTGTCACCTTCACCATCTCTCTCAGGATAGTGCTGTAGGCCTCCTCCAGCTTCACAAATCCCAATGCCATTTTACCTTGCACCTCCAACCTCTACTCCACCAGCTGTCTCAACATGAACATCCCATCCATTGTCCCCCAACCTGTTCTAAACATCTGCTCCTCCTCTCTGATTTCCATCTCCACACTCTTTCTTATCCTCCCATCAATAATCCTCTCGAACCAGCACATTCATGACGTGACTTAGGAGCATAGTGCCCCTGTACTTCACTGGATCTTGAGCATCACCCCTTCCCCTTCCATATCGGCACAATTAACCCTGTCCTCCACTCCTCTGGATTTAGCCCTCACTCATACATGCATTCAACAGCCTCTTTGTCCAACTGACTCTGACTTCTCCCACTGCAATTATCCTCTCTCTGCACACTTCATCAATGCCTGGTGCTCTTCTCTTCTTCATGCCCTTCAATACTGTCTGCACTTTCTCTTCCATGATCTCCATGAACTGCACTTTCCCCTCTCCATAACATGGGAGCTCCAGCTCATCATTGCTTCCTCCTCGGTTCAACAGCTCCTTGAAATATCCTTCCAATGCCTTCAATACTGCCCCCTCTCTGTCACTATCCTCCTGCTACCATCCTTAAT
>CM068954.1:57008558-57031650 GCA_035128595.1 Eptatretus atami | reverse complement strand
ATGTCCTTACTATCCTCATTCCTATCGCAAACCAATTTATATATCTCTTCCATATCATTCCTTGCCTTATCCACAGCTCTCCTTGCTGTTTTTTATTTTACCCAAACAGGTGCAGCAACCCTGCTTCCAGCTGCCTTCCTCTACCCTTGATCATCTCTATCCTCTTCCAAACCTCCTTCTTTTCAAAAACTGCCTTTGCTACTTCCTTTGTCCACCAAACCTGGTTTCTATCCCTTGCCGATGCACCCTTTCCTGATGTCCTTCCACACAAAACTTCTGCAATTCCCTTGAACGCCTCTCCATGCTTCTTCCGCTCCTCCAAACCTTTCGCTTCTTCGCTAAGTTGCTCATACCTGGCCCTCATCCTCTCCTTGTACTCAATGATGATGTTTCTCCTACACTTTCCACACCTAATAATCTTCTGACCACTGCTTTTAACCTCCCTCCTTTTCTCCATCAATACCACAAACATCACAGGCTTGTGCTCTCCCACCACTGCCTTACAATCCCTAACCCTCCACAACTGTCACTTTATTACCAACACCAAATGCAGTTCTGTTATATGATGTCCACTTCTATAGATCATTTTGTGGCTTTCCCACTTTTGAAAGAATGAACCAGCTACGGCCATCCCATTCCTTGCCACCAGCTCTCGGTCCTCTCTATTCCTTGTTCCCCAACCAAATTTGCCAACATATTTCTCTTCACCCAGCTCCACCACTCCCACATGCATGTTAAAGTCCCCTACAATGCACAGCATCACCTCCAGCTCAACCATTCCCATCATTCTCTCCAGTGCGTCCCTCTATTCCGACTTCTCCGCCCCAGTCCGTCCTGCTTATGTCCCATATCCCAACATAACACACACCATTTGCTTCTGTAATAATTATAATAAAATGCATTCAGTTTAAGTATTATTTTGTTTGCATATATGGCACCCACTCTGCCTATCTCCCCCAGTGAGATTGTGTCTGTGGCTTGAGACAGATTTGTTTGGTCTGGTGTTGGTGAAGCGCAGGCATGATGCGCTGAATGGCCTCCTCCCGCTTCAAAGTTCCTTGTTCCTTTTTTTTATAAATGTGTCAGGAGAAGTTTTGGGAGCAATATAGACTGAACTACCTTGCATTCAAATAAAAATAAATGTGAGTACAAAGAAGTGGTGATAAAATTAATATATACTAGAGTCAACTAGACTATCTCGAACTGATTGGATAGTATAATGCCCAGAACACACCAAAGGGCAATGAGTTTCACCCTAGCATCAAAGTGCAGTGAGACCCACTCCACTCCCCTCCCCTTCTTCTCCAAAGCTCCACTAAACACCAGCACAGGCCTGAGCCATGTCAGCTGATTACATGAAAAAAGAACTGCTTTACCGCTTATAAAAAAAACATAACATAAACTTGGTTCCGGAGTGCCTGTCCAACTCCGTGGTACATATACTTTATACTCTACTACCCGTACTTCATATATATGGTAAATAGATGGCCTCAAACTGAAAATTAATCTGATAGGCTGTTTTCCTAGCTATGCAACGAATTTCCCTTACTGCATTTTTTATTTGTTTCTTTCTTACTTTTCTTTCTTCCATTTCTGTATCCTGCTGTCAACCCTCTTCTGTTTGTCTTGGTGTGTCCAATAACCTGTTGCTATGAAAAACTTGAAAGGCCATGTAAACAACACCATGCAAGGCATGCATGAAATATGTGAGTTGTCAGTTTGGGTGTTGCCCAGAGTGAAGCTTGCCTTTTGTGATGAGCCATGAAGTAATGCTTTTGGTTTTGGCTGCAGTTCTGTTATCTTTGGCGTCAGACACCATGGAATACTCTCTGGAATGTGCATTCCCGTCTCTTGTGTTGGAACCATATTATTGTGGCATGGCTTAAATTACTTGATCCAGCCGCTGGAAACATTTCCAGAATGTCCAACTTGTCTTTTATTGTTTATCGGACCTCTGAATGTTCATTTGATGTAGCATTTTTAGAAGAATAAAAATGTGGTTGCTTGTCTCTGAGATTTAAATTTATGACTTGCATGTTTATTATTAAAGCACATTAGCTGAGTTTGAGGATTTAAAAAAAATGATTATTGCTTGTTTTTAGCTTTTCTTCACATGTGTTATTTTAATAGTTTATTTCATGTTTTTTTTATTTATAGCTTAATTTGTTGATTAGAAATATTGTGCAGCACATGCAAATCGGGCTGGCAGGATGACCTAGAGTACACTCATCTCTGAGCTATCTACCCTAGGTTTGAATCTCAACCTGGATATAAACTGCCATCCTGGTGTTTCAAAAGCAAGGCGAGGCATCAATGTTTGTGCCTTCCATTGGGGGGACATTAAACCGGGCATCCTGCTTGCCGCCATTAGTTGGTGGAGGTTAGAAATCCCACGGAGTCCTTCATGAAGTGATTCTTCACCATTGAGAGATAGGGCCAAAAACGATACACAGTGTAGCATGATATCTCAAAAAGTTGTTGACGGGTTATGACAAAACGTTGGTGGATGAGTTGGGTCAGTGACAAGAACAAGCCAATTAGGTTTTGCTTAAGTTCCGGATGCAGATCCGGCTTATCAGTGGTATACAAAATGTAAACTGTTCAGCTTGGCGGAAGTACTGTACGTACTCTACCAAGTGTCATTCCAATTCAAACTGTTCTGTTCTGTTCTTGTGTATGGCAGCTTGGCTGCCTGGTAGATATCATTTGTTTAAAGCGCAGCTGTGCCTCTGATGCTGTGCCCCTCTACTAGTACACTGGTACTCATTTCACTGACCTCGGAAAGATGACAGGCTGAGTCAACCCCACCTGGTATTAATTCAGCAGCCAACAGGATTCAAACTCAGGACCCTAAGATCCAAAGCCTGCCACCCTAAACACGAAGCCAGCCACCCTAACCAAGCTAGTTCAAACTGTATGTTTTTTTTAAACTATATTGTTTGTGCATGCTTTCATTGTGACCAGACCCAATTTTCTCTGCTCAGAGAAACTGTCTTATAATGGTCCTGTTGAACCATTTTTGTTACTCATTTGTGTATTGCACTTACATGTCTTGTGGAGTACCTCACTTGAACTTTTGTACTGGGTTTGTGTGACTTTGTCCAGGTTGCATGCTTGCGTAGGTCACACCTAGATCTGTTATTCACTCTTTCTCTCTCCTTTTTTTTCTCTCTCTTATGTATTATCCTTCATCTCTCCTCTTTCTCGTCTTTTTTTTTCATTTTAAAACAACAGCAAAAATTGTGTTGTTTATCCGTTTTTGAATTGTTCATCCATTTATGTCTTCTTTACCAGTTTTTTTTTATCTTCTTTAAACTTTTTGGCTTGTTTTCCGTTTTCGTCTTGTTTTACCATTTTTGTTAATTGTTAACATTGTAACATAAACAGTTAAGACAAAAATAGACAAACTATTTGTCTTGATTTACTATTGTTTGGATATCCTTCTTTCAGTCCTAACTTTGTGAAACGAATTTTGTGAACAAAACGTTTGTATCTTCAAAATAATGTTTTATAGATTTTCTCACCAGTACACATTTCTTTCCTGTGACCAAACCTGACTGTTAAATCCTCTTCACCACAGACCTGAAAACAAGTTGTGGTCTCCAAATGTCATGGATGAACAGTGCAGACCGCATCCATTCAAGATGAACCTGGAAGGATCTCCACAGGTTCGGATGATGACTGGTAGCATACTTTTACTTTCCATTACACCCCATCATAATCCGAACATTTGTCAATTGTTTTTTTGTTGTTGTAAATTTGATAAACAACTTCATCATGTTATTTGTAAAATGTGCTCTCTGTTTGTGATGATGTCATGGCAAAGCAAAAACCAGAATAAAAAAATATCCTCCCTTAATTTTAGTTCAACAGCTTGAAGTCATCTCTTTTGGGAAATGCTTGACATTCCTTTCGGCTTAACTTTCCTTAATGATTTACTCGTATAGTTGAGTCTCAGCTTGAGAAGCAGGAGCAGTGTTACAAATCATGAATGTAAGACGTTTTCTCTTTACAGTAATTTTATTTCACTTGGTCTTTACAAAAAGGGCAGTTATACTGTACGCGTGATGTCACAATTGGAATTCAACCAATCATGAACCAGACATGGCTGCTTCCACAACAATGACTGGGAAATTCATTGAAACGGCATATATGTACAACCTAATGATGCACTTCTTTTAAATATTAATGTAAAGTGAAAATATTTGATAATGATAAAATCGAGTAATTTTCCATTTATATCTTTTTTTGAAATGTTACTTCATTCACTTACATCACTGTTTGCCTACTTTTTTTCCAATCCACTTACATAATTATGACATTATCCTGCATTCACCTTGGGACAGCATAATGGTTCTGCAATCATTCTTGCACTGTTCTTATACGAAGATCTCTTACCTTTACATGCACAAACCTCAGAAACCTTTACAGCTAAACCCAATAACTTTCCTGCAAATTATTTATCATTGATCTTTAGTGGTAACTAGACGACCCGTGAATCCGATGGGTTCCCGTTGTGACAGCGGTTGATAAAAAAATCATTTCACAAAAAAATAAAATAAAATAAAAAAGATAGCTCCAGCGAACTATACCATGGAGGTTGTTTGCATTGATCAAATTATTCCAGAGTACTTGACTGAATCGGGAATTGATTTTTTAAATAATTTTTGTCGTTGCCCGATTTCAACAAAACTTGATACTGCACACCGCAGGCGAATGGTGAGTAATGTGGCCCTAAAATTTTTGTGCTATCGTGTACCGTTTTGGCTGTATTTCTGGAACATACATACATACATACATACATACATACATACATATATACAAGATGAGAGTTTTCGTAATATATAGAAAGAAGATAGATGATATGATTACTCTCACAGTTATTGGCTTCAAGATGCAGTAATTTGAATGTGAGTGGAGTATTCTACACTTTGACTTGAGATTAACTTTCCACTCTTAACTCCCATCTGCAGTGCAGTTGAGACTTTTACAGAAGTGCAGGTTTATTATGCGAATGAGCCCTAAAAGTGATATGGCTGCATGTTTATTGGTCTATCTCGAGTGACAACTTCTTCATTCTTTGATTTGTGCTGCTGCACAAAATTAACTCATAGTATTTTGCTTTGTGAAGTGCAAATCACATTTTGATTTTTAAATGATAATATCTGCAAATGCAAACATGTGGTTCAAAATTGTAGTGCATGTCCACGACAATTATGTCACTTTCTTTTCTTCATTTTGGGCCCTTCTTAGTCTGAAACAACCATTCTGGCCCCCCGAGAGGGTTTGAGTGTGTCAAAAGCTAAAGTATCAGATTTATGTCTCCAACAGCGTTTTACTTCTTGAATATATAGGGCCATTGCTTGATGTAAAGTATTTTTCGTGAGATCAAGGCTATTTATTCCTGGTACATGAAACACCCTGCAACCCAAGCCTGCAGAAAACGGATTTTTTTTTTGAATGAAGGCAACATTTTCCATCCAATCATAATGTAACTTTGTTAAAAAAAACAAAATCTCCATGGGTAGGTGCTCCTATGTTGAAAGTTTCATGTCAATAGCTTAGGTGGTTGCAGAGAAAACGAGAAGGGCACTCGGGAGAGCGCATACCTCCACCATGTAATGCCTGATCCATGAGAACATATCGGGCCCAATCAATCCATTTTTGAAATATCAGACTACACAGTACGATATCGTTTTTGGCCCACTCTCTCAATGGTGAAGAATCAGTTTGAAAAATTAAATAATTATCGTATCCAGATCCAGATTCGGATCTTCAACAAAATCGAATCAATACGTCCTTGTGACACACCCAACCAGTCCACCAAGTTTCGTCCGAATCCGTCCACAACTTTTTGAGATATCGTGCTATATATCATTTTTAGCCCTTTCTCTCAATGGTGAAGAATCACTTAAAAATCGTAGTAGTCGGATCCGGATCTGGATCTTCACCAAAATCTAATCAGTTCGTCCTTGTCACACACCGAACCTGTCCACATAATTTCATTCAGATCCGTCTACAACTTTTTGAGATATCCTGTACGCAAACAAACAGAAAAACAAACAGACAGACAAACAGACAGAATCCTTTGGTGGTGGAGGTAACAAATGTAAAAGTGAATAAAGGGGATAAAGTGAGGGTGGAAGAAAAAAGGTGAGAGCCTTGGCCGATGTTCCACATCATGGTCAAGGATGGTTGTGGACATCTATTTCTAGTTTCAGAGAATAATGTCTGCAACATAAAAAATTAAGATTAATCGACCTTCCCAGACACATTTTTATCTCTAATGGGTAACCCAACAGGTAGAAATATTTCATTGCTATCATAAATGTTCAACATATTCTGGACATTGATGTCATTATCAGGCATATACTGTATATTGGCCCACACGATATCGTTTTTGGCCCACTCAATGGTGAGGAATCACTTAAAAAATTAAATAATTATCGCATCCAGATCCAGATTCGGATCTTCAACAAAATCGAATCAATCCGTCCTTGTGACTCCAATTATGAACTACATCGACTGCGTAGCAAGGGATATCCAGCATGACATAGCGGACATGCAGACACTGATGATGGACAAAGACTCTGGTGCGGCATTGTGAACTCTATCTCGGATGCGTCCGCTGAGTAGTAGTAGTAGTAGTAGTAGTAGTAGTAGTAGTACTGTATATTGACATCATATCCTGGAAATGATGCCATGTTCATTTCACTGCTCTTTAAACAATGTCTGACAACTAAACCGGACAAAACTAGAGTTCGTAGAATGCAATACCCCTCACAGTGTAACTTAAATTTTAATAAAATAATGACTTTAACAGTTGTTTTATAAAATCCAGAAGTTTAGTGCAATTGAAATAGTCCAGGAGCATTTCTGAACACCACCCTTATACACCACCCCCATTGAATCTTTACGTATTTAAATTGAAGTACTGCAAAACTGGAGGTTCTTGGAAGTATTATGAAAGGTGATTTGTGTTCTACAGTCTTCAAGTATATAATTCTATTTGAATGAAATTAAGATTGTAAAACTTGTATAAATAAATTTATTCTGGTTATACCACCATTTTCCACAGTGTCTATCACATCACCCTATCTAAAGGGGCTGGCACACCTTGACGTTTTAGCCAGCGTATGCCGACGTATGAAAAATTTGACGAATACGCTGGCACACGTCGAATACGTTATGGGTAAGTTTTGTATACGTTAAGAGCACGCTGAAGCACGCTGGCATACGTCGTAGTACGGCGAGCTCGTCGACAAATTTTGTGCATGCTCAAATTTTTTCGACGTATGCCAGCGTATGACTCACACGTTCCGCATACGCTGGCCATAAGTTGTAGGCACGTTACGCGATCGTTGACACACATCGACACACGTTACTTGTAAGTTACTCATAAGTCGAAATACGTCGAGGTAATGTCTAGCTTACCGAAACTTATTTCTAACCTATGAGTAACGTGCTTTGAACCTATGTGTAACGTATCTCCAACGCATATTGACATATGTGACGTTTTGACGTCTTCCGGACGACCACAGAACTTACTGAACGTGTTTCTAACTTACAGCTACCGTATAATGGCGTATTGGCAGCGTTTAGGGGAATTGGTATATAAAAATGGGGTTCACACAGGAGGAACCCGTCAGTGTTCCAGACTCCATGGTTTTTTTTTTCTTTGGCATGACGGTGATGTTGACAACTATCGATGTCTAGTGCGGTTATGATTTGAATCGTCAAGCGGCAGCCTTTTAATAGGCTACGCCACGTGATCGTCGGCAATACCCTGCCGCGCTATGCATAAGTTAGACTATCGTTGGGCATAGGTTGTGAACGCCGACAACACGCTAAGCATGTATGATGTGTTTTTCAGTTTTGGGCGTATATTAACGAGTTGGACGTATGCATAACGTATTAGTAACGTACACAGAACGTTTCGATAACTTATAGATAACTTATACCAACGAATGCTTAGCGTGTTGTCGGCGTTCACAACCTATGCCCAACGATAGTCTAACTTATGCATAGCGCGGCAGGGTATTGCCGACGATCACGTGGCGTAGCCTATTAAAAGGCTGCCGCTTGACGATTCAAATCATAACCGCACTAGACATCGAAGTGTCAACATCACCGTCATGCCAAAGAAAAAAAAAACCATGGAGTGAACACTGACGGGTTCCTCCTGTGTGAACCCCATTTTTATATACCAATTCCCCTAAACGCTGCCAATACGCCATTATACGGTAGCTGTAAGTTAGAAACACGTTCAGTAAGTTCTGTGGTCGTCCGGAAGACGTCAAATACGTCTACATATGTCAATATGCGTTGGAGATACGTTACACATAGGTTCAAAGCACGTTACTCATAGGTTAGAAATAAGTTTCGGGTAAGCTAGACATTACCTCGACGTATTTCGACTTATGAGTAACTTACAAGTAACGTGTGTCGATGTGTGTCAACGATCGCGTAACGTGCCTACAACTTATGGCCAGCGTATGCGGAACGTGTGAGTCATACGCTGGCATACGTCGAAAAATTTTGAGCATGCACAAAATTTGTCGACGAGCTCGCCGTACTACGACGTATGCCAGCGTGCTTCAGCGTGCTCTAACGTATACAAAACTTACCCATAACGTATTCGACGTGTGCCAGCGTATTCGTCAAATTTTTCATACGTCGGCATACGCTGGCTAAAACGTCAAGGTGTGCCAGCCCCTTTAGATAGGGTGATGTGATAGACACTGTGGAAAATGGTGGTATAACCAGAATAAATTATTATACAAGTTTTACAATCTAATTTCATTCAAATAGAATTATATACTTGAAGACTGTAGAACACAAATCACCTTTCATAATACTTCCAAGAACCTCCAGTTTGCAGTACTTCAATTTAAATACGTAAAGATTCAATGGGGTGGTGTATAAGGGTGGTGTTCAGAAATGCTCCTGGACTATTCAATTGCACTAAACTTCTGGATTTTATAAAACAACTGTTAAAGTCATTATTTTATTAAAATTTAAGTTACACTGTGAGGGTATTGCATTCTACGAACTCTAGTTTTGTCCGGTTTAGTTGTCAGACATGTTTTAAAGAGCAGTGAAATGAACATGGCATCATTTCCAGGATATGATGTCAATATACAGTACTACTACTACTACTACTATACTACTACTACTACTCAGCGGACGCATCCGGATAGAGTTCACAATGCCGCACCAGAGTCTTTGTCCATCATCAGTGTCTGCATGTCCGCTATGTCATGCTGGATATCCCTTGCTACGCAGTCGATGTAGTTCATAATTGGAGTCACAAGGACGGATTGTTCGATTTTGTTGAAGATCCGAATCTGGATCTGGATGCGATAATTATTTAATTTTTTAAGTGATTCCTCACCATTGAGTGGGCCAAAAACGATATCGTGTGGGCCAATTACAGTATATGCCTGATAATGACATCAATGTCCAGAATATGTTGAACATTTATGATAGCAATGAAATATTTCTACCTGTTGGGTTACCCATTAGAGATAAAAATGTGTCTGGGAAGGTCGATTAATCTTAATTTTTTATGTTGCAGACATTATTCTCTGAAACTAGAAATAGATGTCCACAACCATCCTTGACCATGATGTGGAACATCGGCCAAGGCCTCACCTTTTTTCTTCCACCCTCACTTTATCTCCTTTATTCACTTTTACATTTGTTACCTCCACCACCAAAGGATTCTGTCTGTTTGTCTGTCTGTTTGTTTTTCTGTTTGTTTGCGTACAGGATATCTCAAAAAGTTGTACGGGTCTGAATGAATTATGTGGACAGGTTCGGTGTGTGACAAGGACGAACTGATTAGATTTTGTGAAGATCCAGATCCGGATCCGACTACTACGATTTTTAAGTGATTCTTCACCATTGAGAGAAAGGGCTAAAAATGATATATACACGATATCTCAAAAAGTTGTGGACGGATTCGGACGAAACTTGGTGGACTGTTGGGTTGTCACAAGGACGTATTGATTCGATTTTGTTGAAGATCCGAATCTGGATCTGGATACGATAATTATTTAATTTTTCAAACTGATTCTTCACCATTGAGAGAGTGGGCCAAAAACGATATCGTACTGTGTAGTCTGATATTTCAAAAATGGATTGATTGGGCCCGATATGTTCTCATGATCAGGCATTACATGGTGGAGTATGCGCTCTCCCGAGTGCCCTTCTCTTTTCTCTGCAACCACCTAAGCTATTGACATGAAACTTTCAACATAGGAGCACCTACCCATGGAGATTTTGTTTTTTTTACAAAGTTACATTATGATTGATGGAAAATGTTGCCTTCATTCAAAAAAAAAATCCGTTTTCTGCAGGCTTGGGTTGCAGGGGTTTCATGTACCAGGAATAAATAGCCTTGATCTCACGAAAAATACTTTACATCAAGCAATGGCCCTATATATTCAAGAAGTAAACGCTGTTGGAGACATAAATCTGATACTTTAGCTTTGACACACTCAAACCCTCTCGGGGGCCAGAATGGTTGTTTCAGACTAAGAAGGCCCAAAATGAAGAAAGAAAAGTGACATAATTGTCGTGGACATGCACTACAATTTTGAACCACATGTTGCATTTGCAGATATTATCATTTAAAAATCAAAATGTGATTTGCACTTCACAAAGCAAAATACTATGAGTTAATTTTGTGCAGCAGCACAAATCAAAGAATGAAGAAGTTGTCACTCGAGATAGACCAATAAACATGCAGCCATATCACTTTTAGGGCTCATTCGCATAATAAACCTGCACTTCTGTAAAAGTCTCAACTGCACTGCAGATGGGAGTTAAGAGTGGAAAGTTAATCTCAAGTCAAAGTGTAGAATACTCCACTCACATTCAAATTACTGCATCTTGAAGCCAATAACTGTGAGAATAATCATATCATCTATCTTCTTTCTATATATTACGAAAACTCTCATCTTGTATATATGTATGTTATGTATGTTATGTATGTATGTATGTATGTTCCAGAAATACAGCCAAAACGGTACACGATAGCAACAAAATTTTAGGGCCACATTACTCACCATTCGCCTGCGGTGTGCAGTATCAAGTTTTGTTGAAATCGGGCAACGACAAAAATTATTTAAAAATCAATTCCCGATTCAGTCAAGTACTCTGGAATAATTTGATCAATGCAACAACCTCCATGGTATAGTTCGCTGGAGCTATCTTTTTTATTTTATTTTATTTTTTTGGAAATGATTTTTTTATCAACCGCTGTCACAACGGGAACCCATCGGATTCACGGTGTCTAGTTACCACTTAAGATCAATGATAAATAATTTGCAGGAAAGTTATTGGGTTTAGCTGTAAAAGGTTTCTGAGGTTTGTGCATGAAAGGTAAGAGATCTTCGTATAAGAACAGTGCAAGAATGATTGCAGAACCATTATGCTGTCCCAAGGTGAATGCAGGATAATGTCATAATTATGTAAGTGGATTGGAAAAAAAGTAGGCAAACAGTGATGTAAGTGAATGAAGTAACATTTCAAAAAAAATATATAAATGGAAAAATACTCGATTTTTCATTATCAAATATTTTCACTTTACATTAATATTTAAAAGAAGTGCATCATTAGGTTGTACATATATGCCGTTTCAATGAATTTCCCAGTCATTGTTGTGGAAGCAGCCATGTCTGGTTCATGATTGGTTAATTCCAATTGTGACATCACGCGTACAGTATAACTGCCCTTTTTGTAAAGACCAAGTGAAATAAAATTACTGTAAAGAGAAAACGTCTTACATTCATGATTTGTAACACTGCTCCTGCTTCTCAAGCTGAGACTCAACTATACGAGTAAATCATTAAGGAAAGTTAAGCCGAAAGGAATGTCAAGCATTTCCCAAAAGAGATGACTTCAAGCTGTTGAACTAAAATTAAGGAGGATATTTTTTATTCTGGTTTTTGCTTTGCCATGACATCATCACAAACAGAGAGCACATTTTACAAATAACATGTGAAGTTGTTTATCAAATTTACAACAACAAAAAAACAATTGACAAATGTTCGGATTATGATGGGTGTAATGAAAGTAAAAGTATGCTACCAGTCATCATCCGAACCTGTGGAGATCCTTCCAGGTTCATCTTGAATGGATGCGGTCTGCACTGTTCATCCATGACATTTGGAGACCACAACTTGTTTCAGGTCTGTGGTGAAGAGGATTTAACAGTCAGGTTTGGTCACAGGAAAGAAATGTACTGGTGAGAAAATCTATAAAACATTATTTGAAGATACAAACGTTTTGTTCACAAAATTCGTTTCACAAAGTTAGGACTGAAAGAAGGATATCCAAACAATAGTAAATCAAGACAAATAGTTTGTCTATTTTGTCTTAACTGTTTATGTTACAATGTTAACAATTAACAAAAATGGTAAAACAAGACGAAAACGGAAAACAAGCCAAAAAGTTTAAAGAAGATAAAAAAAAACTGGTAAAGAAAATAAATGGATGAACAATTCAAAAACGGATAAACAACACAATTTTTGCTGTTTTTTAAAATGAAAAAAAAGACGAGAAAGAGGAGAGATGAAGGATAATACATAAGAGAGAGAAAAAAAAAGGAGAGAGAAGAGTGAATAACAGATCTAGGTGTGACCTACGCAAGCATGCAACCTGGACAAAGTCACACAAACCAGTACAAAAGTTCAAGTGAGGTACTCCACAAGACATGTAAGTGCAATACACAAATGAGTAACAAAAATGGTTCAACAGGACCATTATAAGACAGTTTCTCTGAGCAGAGAAAATGTGTCTGGTCACAATGAAAGCATGCACAAACAATATAGTTTAAAAAAACATACAGTTTGAACTAGCTTGGTTAGGGTGGCTGTTCGTGTTTAGGGTGGCGGCTTTGGATCTTAGGGTCCTGAGTTTGAATCCTGTTGGCTGCTGAATTAATACCAGGGGGGTTGACTCAGCCTGTCATCTTTCCGAGGTCAGTGAAATGAGTACCAGTGTACTAGTAGAGGGGCACAGCATCAGAGCACAGCTGCGCTTTAAACAAATGAATCTACCAGGCAGCCAAGCTGCTATACACAAAGACAGAACAGAACGTTTGAATTGGAATGACACTTGTAGAGTACGTACAGTACTTCGCCAAGCTGAACAGTTTACATTTTGTATTCCACTGATAAGCGGATCTGCATCCGGAACTTAAGCAAAACCTAATTGGCTTGTTCTTGCACCGACCCAACTCATCCACCAACGTTTTGTCATAACCCGTCAACAACTTTTTGAGATATCATTCTATACTGGATTATCTTTTTGGCGAATCTCTCAATGGTGAAAATCACTTCATGAAGGACTCCGTGGGATTTCTAACCTCCACCAACTAATGGCGGCAAAAGGATGCCCGGTTTAATGCCCCCAATGGAAGGCACAAACATTGATGCCTCGCCTTGCTTTTTGAAACACCAGGATGGCAGTTTATATCCAGGTTGAGATTTAAACTAGGGTAGATAGCTCAGAGTGAGTGTACTCTAGGTCATCCTGCCAGCCCGATTTGCATGTGCTGCACAATATTCTAATCAACAAATTAAGCTATAAATAAAAAAAACATGAAATAAACTATTAAAATAACACATGTGAAGAAAAGCTAAAAACAAGCAATAATATTTTTTTTAATCCTCAAACTCAGCTAATGTGCTTTAATAATAAACATGCAAGTCATAAATTTAAATCTCAGAGACAAGCAACCACATTTTTATTCTTCTAAAAATGCTACATCAAATGAACATTCAGAGGTCCGATAAACAATAAAAGACAAGTTGGACATTCTGGAAATTTCCAGCGGCTGGATCAAGTAATTTAAGCCATGCCACAATAATATGGTTCCAACACAAGAGACGGAATGCACATTCCAGAGAGTATCCATGGTGTCTGACGCCAAAGATAACAGAACTGCAGCCAAACCAAAAGCATTACTTCATGGCTCATCACAAAAGGCAAGCTTCACTCTGGGAACACCCAAACTGACAACTCACATATTTCATGCATGCCTTGCATGGTGTTGTTACATGGCCTTCAAGTTTTCATAGCAACAGGTTATTGGACACACCAAGACAAACAGAAGAGGGTTGACAGCAGGATACAGAAATGGAAGAAAGAAAAGTAAGAAAGAAACAAATAAAAAATGCAGTAAGGGAAATTCGTTGCATAGCTAGGAAAACAGCCTATCAGATTAATTTTCAGTTTGAGGCCATCTATTACCATATATATGAAGTACGGGTAGTAGAGTATAAAGTATATGTACCACGGAGTTGGACAGGCACTCCGGAACCAAGTTTATGTTATGTTTTTTTTATAAGCGGTAAACAGTTCTTTTTTCATGTAATCAGCTGACATGGCTCAGGCCTGTGCTGGTGTTTAGTGGAGCTTTGGAGAAGAAGGGGAGGGGAGTGGAGTGGTCTCACTGCACTTTGATGCTAGGGTGAAACTCATTGCCCTTTGGTGTGTTCTGGGCATTATACTATCCAATCAGTCGAGATAGTCTAGTGACTCTAGTATATATTAATTTTATCACCACTTCTTTGTACTCACATTTATTTTTATTTGAATGCAAGGTAGTTCAGTTATATTGCTCCCAAACTTCTCCTGACACATTTATAAAAAAAAAGGAACAAGGAACTTTGAAGCGGGAGGAGGCCATTCAGCGCATCATGCCTGCGCTTCACCAACACCAGACAAACAAATCTGTCTCAAGCCACAGACACAATCTCACTGGGGGAGATAGGCAGAGTGGGTGCCATATATGCAAACAAAATAATACTTAAACTGAATGATTTTATTATAATTATTACAGAAGCAAATGGTGTGTGTTATGTTGGGATATGGACATAAGCAGGACGGACTGGGCGGAAAGTCGGAATAGAGGGACGCACTGGAGAGAATGATGGGAATGGTTGAGCTGGAGGTGATGCTGTGCATTGTAGGGGACTTAACATGCATGTGGGAGTGGTGGAGCTGGGTGAAGAGAAATATGTTGGCAAATTTGGTTGGGGAACAAGAATAGAGAGGACCGAGAGCTGGTGGCAAGGAATGGGATGGCCGTAGCTGGTTCATTCTTTCAAAAGTGGGAAAGCCACAAAATGATCTATAGAAGTGGACATCATATAACAGAACTGCATTTGGTGTTGGTAATAAAGTGACAGTTGTGGAGGGTTAGGGATTGTAAGGCAGTGGTGGAGAGCACAAGCCTGTGATGTTTGTGGTATTGATGGAGAAAAGGAGGAGGTTAAAAGCAGTGGTCAGAAGATTATTAGGTGTGGAAAGTGTAGGAGAAACATCATCATTGAGTACAAGGAGAGGATGAGGGCCAGAGTATGAGCAACTTAGCGAAGAAGCGAAAGGTTTGGAGGAGCGGAAGAAGCATGGAGAGGCGTTCAAGGGAATTGCAGAAGTTTTGTGGAAGGACATCAGGAAAGGGTGCATCGGCAAGGGATAGAAACCAGGTTTGGTGGACAAAGGAAGTAGCAAAGGCAGTTTTTGAAAAGAAGGAGGTTTGGAAGAGGATAGAGATGATCAAGGGTAGAGGAAGGCAGCTGGAAGCAGGGTTGCTGCACCTGTTTGGGTAAAATAAAAAACAG
Source organism: Eptatretus atami (assembly GCA_035128595.1). NCBI lineage: Eukaryota > Metazoa > Chordata > Myxini > Myxiniformes > Myxinidae > Eptatretus > Eptatretus atami. The sequence goes on along the minus strand of CM068954.1, from coordinate 57,016,012 downwards.
CAAGGAGAGCTGTGGATAAGGCAAGGAATGATATGGAAGAGATATATAAATTGGTTTGCGATAGGAATGAGGATAGTAAGGACATGAAGCGAGGGGGGGGTTGATTAAGGATGGTAGCAGGAGGATAGTGACAGAGAGGGGGCAGTATTGAAGCATTGGAGGGTATTTCAAGGAGCTGTTGAACCGAGGAGGAAGCAATGATGAGCTGGAGCTCCCATGTTATGGAGAGGGGAAAGTGCAGTTCATGGAGTCATGGAAGAGAAAGTGCAGACAGTATGAAGGGCATGAGAAAGAGAAGAGCACCAGGCATTGATGAAGTGTGCAGAGAGAGGATAATTGCAGTGGAGAAGTCAGAGTCAGTTGGACAAAGAGGCTGTTGAATGCATGTATGAGTGAGGGCTAAATCCAGAGGAGTGGAGGACAGGGTTAATTGTGCCGATATGGAAGGGAAGGGGTGATGCTCAAGATCCAGTGAAGTACAGGGGCACTATGCTCCTAAGTCACGTCATAATGTGCTGGTTCGAGAGGATTATTGATGGAGGATAAGAAAGAGTGTGGAGATGGAAATCAGAGAGGAGGAGCAGATGTTTAGAACAGGTGGGGACAATGGATGGGATGTTCATGTTGAGCAGCTGGTGGAGTAGAGTTGGAGGTGCAAGGTAAAATGGCATTGGATTTGTGAAGCTGGAGGAGGCCTACAGCACTATCCTAGAGAGATGGTGAAGGTGACACTGAGATAGATGAGAGTGCCAGAAGCAGAATTCAGGTTGGTAGAAGGGATGTACAAGGGAATGAAGGGAAGGACTTTGGTTGGTCCTGGGATGTCTGAGGAGTTCGTGTGTGTACATTGGTTTGAGGTAAGGAAGCTCTCTCAGCCAACTCATGTTTATCATGGTGATGGAGTTGGTAAACAGATGGTAAATATGAGTTGTAGTATGAGGAGGATGTTGTATGTGGACCATCTGGCTGTTGTGGTGGACAGTGGGCAGGAGATGCAGGAAGTACTGGGGGAGTGGAAGAGGGTGTTTGGGAAGCATGGGCTGAAGATGAGTATGGAGAAGACTGAGGTGATGTGGGTCAGGCAGCAGAGAAAACAAATAATATCAGAGATTGGAGGGGAAGGAGATCAGACAGGGAATAGGTTTGAGTATCTGGGGGGAACAGTGACCCGGGATGGTAAATCTGAGACAAGGTGCGGAGGAGGGATTCCGGTGGATGTGAATGCATGGATGAGTGTGGAGGGATTCATGGCAAACAGAAAATATCAAGAGAATTGAAAGGAAGGTTCTGATGTCGTGTGTAACTCCGGCTACGTTTACAGTCTAGAAATGATGTCACTGACAGAGAGACAATAACAGAGGATGCAGGTTTGCAAGAACAACTGAGTTAGGAGGATTGCATTTGTGGAGAGGTTAGGTAGAAGGAGGATGGATGAACTGAGGGAGGAGATTGGTGTGCAGATAAGTTTGATGGGGAGATTGGTGAAATGCCGGCTTAGATGGGCTGAACACTTGGTGCGGATGGGGAAGAGAGAAGTGCAAAGAGAGCGATAGGTTTAAGAGCAAGGTAGGAGAAAAGAGTTAGACTCAGTTGAGATGGAGGATTGTGTGAGAGGAATATCATTAAGTGGGGGTAGTCAAGAGTGGAGAGGGTTGGATAAGGACAGAGGAAGTGGAGGAGTGTTGTAGTCAGGCAGGCAGAAGCTTGGTGCCATTGGACTTCACCCCTTACAAAGAAAGATAGGAGAAGAAGAAGATTACTATAACTAATTGTTTTTTTTAGGTTTTTTTTTAGTGCGGGAGGTGGGGTTTGAGGGAGAGGCAGAGGACATGTTAGAAACAGCACAGGATAGGTGGAGCATGCAGACCCTGGACATAGATATAAACATTGTGAAAGAAGGCAGTTATTCGGAGAAGAGCTAGAAAAATAGAGCTCATGGTTGATATATGGGAGAAATATATGGGACGGTGGTTGAGTTGCAAGCTGCAAGCATATGACTGGACAAACACATGGAGTGCTACACAGGTGGAGGAAAAGATGACCAAGGGAGGCAGTTAGGTAAAGAATATGTACTGAGAAAGGTTAAGAAAAAAGGTGATTTTCCCTCCCCTTTTGAAGCTGAAGTATTTCAGCTTTAATGTCCATCCAAGTGACGGCATCTCCCTGCATGCAAAACATAAGGATGACAGTAGATAGCTCGATTAACATTCAAACCAAGGCTAGACAGCTCAGAGATGAGTGTGCATACCTCTAAGCTATCCTGCCAGCTAGCAATTGCTATGTCTCTATATTTACAGCCTGACTATGTCTTGTGTTGCTGGCATGCTTGAACACAATTGAATGTTTCACCTGTGCCCCTGTTTTGTTCTGTTCTTACATATGGCAGTTGGCTGCCAGGTGGAAGCGCAGCTGTGCCCTCCACCAGTATACTGGTACTCATTTTGCCAATCTCAAAGGAATAACAGGCTGAGTAAACCCCATGTGGTGATAATTCAGTGCCAACCGGCTTGAACTCAGACCCTAATATCCCAAGCCAGCCACCCTAACCACGAAGCAACACCAGGCTTAACCTGTGTCACTAAAATTAAGCAAAAACTTTGCCTCATCATTTAGAAACACAGCATAAAAATTAATACATTTACAGCAGCAGGTGCTGATGTCTTACTTCAACGTCAGAAAAAAGTAGGAAAACACCCACAGAAGGTACCTACCTTTTCAATTATGAGCATGTTGATCAATGACGATGAAAGAAAGCTCCATGTGAAGACATTTGAAAATGTGACAGAAAAAGTTGTTAAAAGTGGATTGGAAATTTGTCTGGAATTTTTTCCCTTGATCAGTGCAACACATTGACATGAAAGAAAGCCAAGTTAACTGTATTTTGAGGGAAAGTATTTTAGTCCTCTGAAGTTATGATATCTGAAAGTGGTCCAGTTACATGCATTATTTATTATGAAAAGGATACAATCAGGATGAACATTTTGTGTAAGATTTATAAGAAGGTGGAAGGGTGTTCCTGTTCATATTAAACAAATACTACTGTCATTAACTTAGCTCCCTGTTTTGTGCAAATCCTTCATAAACATCAATACTTAATGCATTAAAAACAAGCTGATTGTCCAAACTGCCTTCATAATGAACATGTTATCAATCAAATAAAATAATCAAGATAATAAAACACCAGTCCATTTGGTGTCATGAAACACAGTGACCAGCCTATTTTTGCTTTGCCAGTTGAAGGTTATCCATTCTGGAAAGACAGAGTCCAAGTTTAGCAACAGAAGTTAAAGCCAAAAAATTTTTTCCGCATATGCATTCACCATTTCTAATGCTCGGCCAAATGTTTGGCATAACACTTGTTGAACACTATCTGTTATGTGCTCGAGAGGTTCCAAATACAGAAAAAAGAAACCCCCTGACCTACAACAAATTTTCTAAAAATAGCAATGAGTTTTGCCCTTGGAAACTAAACTATGTAAAGGATTGTGATGGGCAAAAGACATTTGTCGAAAAATAGCTGAGATGGATAATTTGGAGATTAGATAACTGTTATTTTCAAGAGAATGAATTTGAGAGGTAATTAAATGATGTGGTATGATTTGTTTTCAACAGTCAGCATGTCAGTATTTAAACTAGAATGCAATGAACTTTGATCAGAAACTTGATTAATATGGAACTGAAGTTTTATGTATAAAAGCATAAAATCCTTTGCTATGTTGATGATGCAGAGCCACTTATTTTCTATACTCTGTGCAAGGGTAAGCAAAAATAAATAATAATTTACATATTGGATGACAGTATCGGGGCATCTCCAAAAACTGAAGCCTTAAATAATAAACTATCAACTATCAGACAAAATAACTCTGAGCAAAAGCAATATAAGAAGGGAGAAAATACTGAAATACAAGATTGTTTAAACATCACTGGGGGAATATTTTATCCTACAGACCTCGGTGTTACAAACTGAGATATGAGAAAGTCTTATAGGAAGATTTGAATTGAATATGTTCACAGATGGCTGGACTTCACTGCTCTGTCAATCGTGTTCCAAAGATGAGGACCGTAAAATCTCATTGCATCATGGAGTATGACATGTAGGTATAGCGCAAGAAACATGTTGTTGCAAGATCGAGTTATTGGTAAGTGTGTGTGTCGTGTATTTAGGTGAAGTAAGAAGAAAAGTGCAGGGAAGAAGATTATGGATATACTTATACTAAATATCCCTGTGTGTGCAACTTGTTAAAATCATTAAGAGTTAGTGTTAAGACTAGCGAAACAAGTTGCAGGTGATCTCAAGGATGAGAGAAGGTCAATCCTCAATGCTCTTTATTGAGCAACAATGAGTGAATGAAGCTTATTGTTTCTGGTACATGCCCATGCAAATTACAATAAATGAGGTAGGTAAAACTCGAGTATTGTAAAGAGAAATTAAAGTGATCAAAAGTAGAAATAATGTTATCTAAAGGTAGTAGCATAAAACATGGAACACCAAAATAAAGTCATTAATAGGGCATTGGGCACCAGTGCGGCCAGTACGGCCTGAAGGCGCGTGTGGCATAGAGTCCACCAGTGGCTGAATTATGTAGGGAGGGATGCGGCACATTAATTCATAAGAAAATCAATCAACTCACACCTGTTGATGGAGATGCAAATGCTGTCTCAGGCATCATTCCAGAATATCCATAAATGCTCGTTTGGGTTCAGATCTGGTGACTGAGAAGGCCGTGACATATGGATACATCAGTGTCATATCATCAAACCATGAGGCGATCACACGTGCCTTTGGATGGGGAATTGTCATCCTGGAAGACACCCCTCCTAGTAGGAAAGAAATGCTGCAACATGGGGTGAAGATGATCACTCAGTACATTAAGTAGCGATGGCATGGACCTTGCCTTCCAAGGAATGACTGCACCCAAACCATGCCAGGAAACTGTGCCCACAGCATTACAGAACCACCAGAACACCAGAACCCTTCACTGTTGGAACAAGCACTCAGGGTTTTAGGGTTCTTTAGGTTGGTGCCACATGTGCACTCATCTGTTTGGCGTGAACATGTTGAAGGATGATTCATCTGACCATATCACATCTCTCCACTCCTCGGTCATCCATTGTTATGCTTTTGCACCACTTACTCGCAATGTGCATTGCCAGGTTGATAGCAGTTTGTGCACTACAATGTGACTATGTATCCCCCTCTGTGGAGTTCTTGGAGGACGTTTTTATGAAACTGGCTGCTTATGCCCAGGTTGAAATTTACAGTCAATTAATCTGCAGTTGCTCATGTGCTTTGCTTGCACTTCAAATTAATGCACAGATATCATGATCTTGGAGTATGCTTTGCACACTGCTACCCTTTGCTGATGTCTGTTCCGTCAGAGTTTCATGCTTGCATCATCATGGACACCGTTTCTCAAGAAACACAGCAAGTTGAGCTGTCTTTGTCACTGAGGTTCCTGTGAAACGTGCCCCAACAATCACCACTCTTTCAGTTACTTATGCCTCTCTTGCAGCCATGCTAGCCATAATTATAGGCAACCAGACCTGTGCAGCAATTGTATACAGTACATGACCTAAGCATGCTGGGATGTTATTCATAAATTAACACATGGACACACCTGTGTGAAAGCCATTGCTTCAATTACTTGGTGTTCTTCATTACCCAGGTGTTTCCATTTTTTGTCTATTACCTGGAGATAAAACACCTGTTCAGGAGAAACATTTTTTTGTGGATAAAGGAGATGTGGTCAGACCAGGTGGGTTTATCATCAATGATGACTCCTGAAAATCTAGCTGCCTAAACTTTAGTAATTGGGATATTTATCATTTTCAATAAGGTTTGTGCTGTTGGAGAGTTTATTCAAATTGAAAAGATCATTGATTGGTTTTATTATGGTTTCACGAAGGTTTGTTGGCTTTGACCAGGAGGAGGCCTTATTAGTTGAGAGTACAAGGTATGATTAAAGAATCGTCATTTAAATTTGAGTATACAATCAGTGAAATGACTACCAGTGTACTGGTAAATAGGGACATGCATCAGCGGCACAGCCGCACTCCCAGAAAATGATACAAACCAGAAACCACAGGCTGCACACGATTATATATATCATATATACTGTATATATCAATTGAAACTGAAATTCGCCAAACTTAGACAATGCATGATGACTCATCACGATAGCATCATGCTGCAAACTAGAAGGCATCCAGCATTCATGAATGTCAAGTAAAAAGCTGTCACCAAGCAGATGAAAAGTGAAGCTACCGACCTGGTTTCACCCTAATTGGGGCTCATCAGGGCAACATATCACTATTTCATCCACCTGGTGACATTGAAGCTTTTAGGTCATATACTGGCTATTGATGCCCCATTGATCATGATGGTGAGGCCAGATTGTATTTGGCCAGAAGTGCCATCTGCCACATGGACACATTGTGTTATGTCCACCAATCACAACAGGAATCACCATTGTTGCTATTAAGCAGGCAGGGGAATGTATCAATGGAAATCTGAAATTCTCCTAATTTAGACCAATACCATGATGACCTCATTGCGACGGTGTCATGCCTGCAAACCCAGAAGGGCATCTCGCAGTTATGAATGCAAAGTCAAATACGTAAATACATGTCGTATATGTATATGAGCAAATACAACCTGTGGGAGACAGAGGAAGGGGAGAGGAAAGGAGGGTGAGGAATGGAGGGGAGAGGCAGGTTGAGTGAGAGGAGGGGGATGAGGGACAGGTTGATGATAGGGGTGGAGAGGGAGCAGGGTGGGAGAGAGATCGTGAGGGGAAGGGTGGAGAGGGAGAGAGGGAGAGGGGTGAGAGAGTGGAGAGATGAGAGTGAGAGGGAAGAGGGGGGATTCCAGGAGATGCGATATCCAGTAACGTCCATCGCAGAGATGGTGCACAAATTGATGAATCACCTGCCTTGTGAAACACCGGGATGACAGTTTATAGCTGGGTTGGGATTCAACCCAGCTAGACAGCTTAGAGTGAGCATGCATACCTCTCGGCTACCCTGCCGTGATGTGACAATTCATTGCTTTGTAACAACGGAAAACATTTTATATTCTTTGCAATCATGTGATATATTTTTCTTCCTAACACGCCGCGGTGTTGCATGGAATTTGTGGAGAACGAAGCTTGAAGAGCATCCAAACAAGCACTCCAACACGTGGATGAAGAAACTTAAAAAGGAAATGTTTACTTGTTTTATATGTATCTATCTATGTCGAAGTGCCGGGTCGTAGAATGAAGATCACACAAAAAGGAAAAATGTCAAAAATATCGACAACATTTTCAGTAGACGCAGAGCAACACCACCTGAGGAGACCGCCATGACAATACGCTGGTGTGACTGAACAGACGGCGAAGTCAGGCCTGAACTTTGCTTCAAGTTGAATTGATATAATCTACGTACATACGTGAACGATACTCTTGCCCATGCAT
>CM068954.1:56987574-57000017 GCA_035128595.1 Eptatretus atami | reverse complement strand
GGTTTAAGTCTGGAGACTGTGCTGGCCATTCTACCATCTTGTTCTTTTCTTCTCAGGTAGTTCTGACGTAGCCTAGAGGTATGTTTTGGGTCGTTATCTTGCTGTAGGATGAACCCCTGACCAACTAGGCATAGACCAGAGGTATTGCATGGTGCTGCAAAATGCTGTGGTAGCCCTTTGGTTCAGGGTGCCATCACTCTGTGCAAGTCGCCGACTTGGATCCAGCAAAAAGCCCCAGATCATCAAGCTTCCTCCTCTGTTTGACAGTTGGTGTCACACACTGAGGAACCATCTTTCGCTTACTCGACGGCTACAAAATCCCTGCGTGATGAACGAAGATTTCAAATTTTGATTCATCGGTCCATAAGACCTTCTTCCAGTTTTCAGTAGTCCACTGGCGGTGCGTCATGGCCCAGGCAAGCCTCTTTTTCTTATTTTGCCCTCTTAGCAATTGCTTTCTTACTGCCACTCGACCTGTCAAACCTGCAGCTCGAAGTCTTCTCTTCACAGTTGAAACTGAGACTTCCTTACTTCAACAGTGTTAAGCTGTGCTTGAGGCTGCTGTCCTGTGAGCCGCCTATCACGCAAGCTGTGGACTCTCAGAAACTTGTCCTCTGATTGTGTTGTGGCTTTGGGTCTGCCAGACCTCTTCCTGTCAGAGGTTCCTCCAGTTTCCAAGTGCCTTTTGATGGTGTAGGAAACTGTACTCACTGACACCTTGGCCTCTTTGCAATTTCTCAAAGGAAAGACCTACATTTTTAAGGGTTATAATGGTCTGTCTGTCTTCCCTTTGTTAATTGTCATTTCTCGCCATTATGATAGCAATATACTACTTCTGCAGTGCAATATTGTCCAAATAATGCTTCAGAGGGTGTAGCAACACAGTCTGTTTCAACACTGCTTTTATTTAGACAGAGGGTTTGTAACTAATCAACAAAAGTTGGGACACCTGTAGGAATTGTTTGCACTCAACTTTCAAGGCTTAATTTACTTCCATTTCTGCAGAACAGCTGCAGTTGCTAACCCATTACTTGCAGCCTGATGTTGGCTCAGTGGTTAGGGTGGTGGCTTTGGATCCTAGGGTCCTGAGTTCAAGCCCGTCGGCCGCTGAATTAATACACCAGGGTTTGACTCAGCCTGTCATCTTTCTGAGGTTGGGAAATGAGTACCAGTTCCAGTGTGTGTACTGGTAGAGGGGCACTGCATCAGTAACACAGTCGCGCTTCAAGAAATGATAGCTACCCTGGCAGTAAGCTACCATACAACCACCCATTACTTGTTCCCTGAAAAGGGTCTTTTTAACAACTCTGAAATTTACATTATTTTTCAAGTTTTTGGTAACCTAAACTTTTTTATAACCAAAGTGTCACTGGACTTGAACTGCTTAAATTTCAGTAAAAAGCTGAAAAATGGGGGTGTTCGAAAACTTTTGACCGGTAGAGTATATATAAGCTAAGTGCTGAATGGTATCAATAGAACCTAACCAGACAACCTCCTACTACTACTTGTAATCCACATGCCCAACTAAGAGGTGTAGTGACCCCCACGACTGTCGGTTTCCCACCTTCTGCCAACATTGATAACCTCCATCATCTGTATGAGATAATAATAACAAGACTATTAGTAATATGAGTTCCTTTGCAAGGAACTTCAATGCAGGAGGGGGCCATTCAGCACATCAAAGCCTGCGCTATGTTTGCCAGCATATGGTTGTTTGTCCATGCTCTATCCCTTTTAAATGTTGAGCATCCAGCAAAGAAGCAGCATGCACCATTTTTAAAGCTTTTGGTATACCTCGACAAGATTCGTACTGCTGACCTCCCAAACTAAGAATGGACACCAACAACTATAAAGCTGCAGAGTCTGGTTAATCACATCATAGTCAGCAAGATTCAAACCTGTGCTGGGAGATCCCAATAGATTTATAGTTCATCGCCTTAACCTCTCGGCCATGAGTACAGGATGAATAATTATAATGATATTAAAACCTGCAAGAAAGAGAGTGGGTCAACTAAAATAGGCAAGAAGGAAAAAAGATTGAAAAAAAAGGCAAAACATGAATGAAAATCAGAGCTTGCTGCAGTAATTATCGACCACACTTTGGAGCACATTCACATTATCCATTTTTATGTTAACGTCTCAGAACATTAACCATGATGCCCTGATCCTCGGTTCAACTCCATTATACCGGTGAGTTATCAGATGTGTCCTAATATCTTTCTTCATGAAAATGTTTCATGACAAAAAATGAAAATTTGGCTGATCAGAACGAAATTGCCTTTTCTCGTTGTCTAGAGAAAGCCACATTTAAACTTCATTTACATCACACACCACCGAATTAAGGATATGGCAGTCTGAAAAAAATGGCAGTCTGAAAAAAAAGAAAAAATATATATATTTTTTTAAATCGCTCAATTTTACCAATGCGGAATCTCAAAGACCACTTTGCCTTCCAAGATGTTTTTGCATCATAATAGTGTACTTGCACTGAAGTTGTCATCTGATATTTGGTTCGTGTCCCTGACCTACTTTTTCGGATTGTGACCTAATTAACAAAAAAACACATTTTTGATCATAACTTGAATAATTTTAATCAAATTTTCATGATGTGAGGTTTATGGATAGACTGTAGATGGGGACACATTTTTCTTAATCGACACATCCCTGAATGTTGAAGGTCAAAGTCATATGGTGTTCCCAACAAAATATGGCCATCATTGGATTGCAGGCCAAGGGTAAGTCGCGGGCGTATGGCAAGGGTAAGCCTCTCCAAGTTTTATCCTTGGCGATCGCTTTGTGATCACAGATATCTAGTTCTTACTGTTCTTGACGTTCATCCTACGATTAATTTTGACACCAATACAAATTATTATTATGGACCTGGGCATCAAAAAGCTACAGATATCGAACAAACAGTTTCAACTGGAGCACTTTGCTGCCATTAGAGCATTTAAATTGCATCAGATGTGGCAATAAATGGGAATTGGCACTCCCAGCTTGCCAGCTCTATAACAGAAGATGCCATTTGCATTTTTGCCACTTAATCCCAACCCCGTTTAGAATCCCATGTGGGCATGGGCAACTTGCTCATGTAATATTAGTTCCTTTACACACCTTGTATGATGTATTATAAATACAAAAGGTCAGTGTGTTTGCTGTAAGTTTGCAAATGTATTGAAGTTCCTAAGCCACAAAAGTGGTTTTTACTCGTGAACAAGAGAGAAAAAGATGGCACGAGGAAATGCGATTCAGACATTTACTTCTTTCTAGGATTAGTGAATGTCACATTTTTGTTTGCAGAATCATTGGCTTATTGAGCTGGCAGGATGGCTTGGTGGTATGCACACTCACGTCTGAGCTGTCTTTTGTGGTTTTGAATCCTGACCCAGCTATAAACTATCATTTTGGTGTTTTCACAGGCAGTGTGATTCATCAATGTGTGTGCCATCTCTCAGATGGACGGTTAACTGGGTGACCAGAATATAATGATAAACCAGAATATAATGCTGTGTAATATAATGATAAACCAGAAAGGCATATATATTAAACAGTTGCATTTGAGGATAAAATAGGTGGCAGAGCTTCTAAAACAGTAATGAAAAAGATACAGTATTTTCATTCAGTTAAGCAACCCAGTATGGAGGAGGCTGAACTCTCTTGGCATGTAATGGGAAGCAGCTGTTTCAACAGAACACTGCGTGCCTGCAGCCTTTCACTTCGACAGAGAGGAAATTTACTCAGGCTTAAAACAGGGAAAATCGTATTATGTATATTTTGAGAATTGTCTGTTTGTTTGTATTATTGTTTGTTTGTATATTTGTTTGTTTGAGGGTTTTTTGTTTGTTTGACTTGTATGCATTCCTAAACTGCTGGACAGAATGAGATGAAAACTGGTGATTATACTTAGGGTGTGACCGGAAAGGTTTTAGGTGGTAGCGAATTTCATAGCCACCAGGATACTGGTGGGGGGGAGGGGGGGGGAGGAAAAAGAGGGTGGGAGGACATAAACGTTGTCTTTGCCAACGGGTGTCGTATAGCACCACTGCTGGTGTGATGTGGTATTACAAGTCTTAATAAAACAAGCCAATTCTCTGCATGAAAACCAGACATCATGGAAGTTGGGGAATTATCACACTGTAATGTCATCCCGTTTGTGTTTTTGTTTTGGTTTCATGCACTCCTGAACAGCTCGACAGAATGAGTTTAAAACTCCTGGTTGCACTTGGGGTGTGCATGGGAAGGTTTTAGGTGATTAAAAAAAAATTAATAGCTCCGGAAGTTGAGGGTGGGACCACAATTTTTCCTGATATAAATATTATCAAACAGCGCCACCTGGTGGGAGATGATATTACAAGTCATACTCAACTACGAGAGAGTTCAAAGAACACGATACCCCCACTGTGTTACTTCAATTTTAATAAAATGATGATTTTGACGGGGTAGCTCCAGTGTTTCTGAAAAATAATGAAAATGATGAAAAAAAAATATTTTTTTCATAAAATAATGAAAATAAAATCTGAAAGTTTAGTCCTATTGAAGTCGTCCACAAGTAGTCCTGAACACCACCCGTATACACCACCTCATTGTACCTTTATTACCCTCGCCGAAGGAGAGGGTATTGCAATTGGGTCCATTTGTTTGTTTGTCTGTTTGTTTGTTTGTTTGTTAGCACAGAACTTTCGTGTTTTTCTCCGCAATTGCTTGTCGGATTGAGACAAAATTTCAACCATTGGTGCAACTACTCATGTATAATGTCAAAATTATAATTATGACATCATAGGTCACGTGGTGTGGCAGCCATGTTGGAAAAATGGAAAAACTTTGGACCTCTGTAGCTCTGAAGCCGCACCAAGGAAAAAATTGAAACTCGGCAAATAGCAAGTACTCGTCATTGGGAAAATGAGTGTGATTTTTAATGACATGTTTCGATTCGTGTTCGGAACATCCGAGAGGACGTACATCCTATTTGTGTTCAAAACATAACATTCGATTTAAATACGTTGTTCCTCGATCACAAACTGATGACCATAAACTGCTAAGACAGGCAGACAGACTGACCAACGGACAGACGGACTGGAACCAATTGCTTAATCCTCTTCACTTCATGTGCATGGGGGTAAAAATACATCATAGACGTCAAGGAAGAGGGGGAATTAACCCATCCATTAGGATGGATATCTGCTCATTTGTAAATTAAAGCTAAGATAAAATTGTTGAATTGTGTCAACTTACCTTTAAATAACAAAAGGTTTTGTAGAACCATAGGAAAGAAATTAAAAAATTGACAGGGTGACAAATGACGACAAATAAATAATACATTCCCTATCAATGCTTGACAGGAGAAGAAAAAACGAACACACCACACACACACACACAACAAAACACAAACAACACAACTATAGAAAGGAGACCATCCCACTCCACACCTCCCCCCCTCTTTTTATGTCTGTACTGTATCTTCCATAACCCAGCGATTTCATCTATCATTTATTTATCTTCTATGTACTAGCCGCATTTTCAGCATCAGCCGACATAGAGGGTTTTCAGAGCTATCCCATAATGTCATGCATGCCGCCATGTTGGTTGTATTCATTTCTCTGGCTATGATAGCATCAGTAGCTCCACAATTTAGCATGTTTAGCTCATTATTCTGACTTACTGCAATGGAAGGTTACACTAATTATTTGACCTTGTTAGGTCTCGTTTACCTTTTCTCGCTTGTTTGGCTTGCCAACCAAAATGGCACCCGGACACTGCATCATGGGTACTGAAACCCCTCTATAATAGACAATAACATCGACATCCCTTTATAATTAATGTACAAGTCCCATTTAAACTCCAGGCAGATAATGTAGCAAGGTTAATGGCACCTAATGGTCTACTTTTTTGAGAGATGGTGAAAAGCTGTGAATGAGATGGACTTCGTAGGACTCCGTTAACATTGTTGCAGACCCGGGTTCGCGGAGGTACTACAAGGGTGGGGATATCCCTAGACTGACCAGGAATCGAAGCTGTTGCACACGAATAAGTCTGTGTCATGGTGGGTTGCTAATCCACCGCAAACGCCAACAATTGTCTTCCGTCTGACTTCACACCATGACCCAGTGTCCTCCATCTGACTACCGTTTAATTGTGGTACATGCAGTCTCCTTATCGGGGAATCACACCCTCAGTTGTGCTACTTTTATCTTTATTGGATTTTGATTAAGGTGGCCAAGCTTACCACTAGCACAATGCCCGACTGATGTGAGAGCCAATCTGTTGAGGAAATATAATCTCCCGGCAAAGCTAATGTGCGGACCATGCTGGACCAATGAGGGAAAAGACGAAAACGAGCTGGGCACATTTATAACAAGCAATTTATTTACACAGCAAGGCGAGAAAAAGTATGTGGCACAATAATGGGTTTATTCACAAAATGCACAGCAGGGGAAAGCAAGGAATATGTGGGTGCAGCAAACGAAATGCAATTATTTATAAAGGAAGGCACATGAGAGTTCCCGATATAAACTTCTGCAATCTTACTTATGTTACACATATACAGGCACCATCACTCACACACACACACACACACACACACACACCACACACACACACACACACACACACATACACAACACCACATTCTGAGGAAATTATATTGAGTCCACAAATAAGAGAAACAGTTGAGGTGTAGCGACCTCGTTAAACCTGGTGTGGTCAATGGACTTATGCAACCCAATTGCTTTGGTAGGGGGGAGGAGGGAAGAAAACTGGGGTGTCTATGGTGTGTGAGAGGGAGATGCAAAGATGTCAGGCAACATGATGCAAGAGGAAGGTGTGAAAGGTGCGAATCGGTAATTGTTGCTCTTTTAGTTCGTGTGTCTACAGTGGACGAGACAGATGGGAGAACAAGATGTGTGAGAAGAAAGCTTAACAGGATGTGTGAGACAGTCTGTAGGTGTTAAAAATATTGGCTGAGGAACGCAGCCAATGCCGAGCACCGATGACCCAGGGATGACCCCAGCAACGACCCCGGCAACACTCGCTCAGCCCCGCTCGCCTCGCTCGGTTGTGCTGCTCTCTCAGCTCGATGGCGCTCGGCTGGGCAAAGGTTCCAGAGAGATTCTGCTCGGAGGCTGGACGAAAAAGAGCTTGGACGAAAGAGCCTGATTTGCTTTCTTTTATAGAGCCTGGGCGAGGGAGGGGCCAAAAAGTGGCTCAGAAGGCCTGGTGGGCATACCTGAGCTCCCTCATTGGAACATAGCAGTCACCCCTCACTGTAGCCATGCCCTGTCAAACTCCCGAGTCGAACATGGCCTCATTTTCTTCTTGGCCAGGCCACACAACAGAACTCCACATATTAACATTGGCCAAAGGTTTTTGTGAGCACTCTCTGGTCTTGAACATACGCTGGACTCCGGTTGAGCGAGTTTATTTAGGGAAACACTGGAGCTACCCAAATGTTGCCGAACAACCCCCAGCGTACGCCTGCCCTTCAAGTTACACGCCGAAACACCCCAGCTCACAATGTCCATCATTCCTCCGGCCCCCTAAGAGACTGTTGTGAGCGTTCCGGGAGCTAACAGTGGTTGTGGCAGTTGTAGCATTTGTGGTGAAGGTGTTGAAATGTTGGGAATGGTTGAGGTGATCATAGTGAGGAGACTGAAGTGAATGAGGTGATTGTGGCGTTTGTGGTGAAGATGTCAGGCATAGGTTGTTGTGGGAAATTTTAGGAGGCATTTGTCATGATTGTGGTGGGCGTTGTAGTATTGTGGTGAGTGTGGTAAGGGACTGAGGTGAGGCGTTGGTTGGTTTGTGGTGTGCCATTTAAATAAGGAAATGGCATGCATATGCAAATGAGGCGGTGCTGCCTCCTCCCGCTGGCGAGTAGAGTCTCTGATCTGGCATGCGTGCCTGACGGGTTTGTGTATGAAATAAAGTAAATTAAAATAAATGAAAGAATAGCGCGTTGAAGACCTAACTAAAAGCCCTACGCAATATATCTTGACCCATTTACCCACTAGACATAATATGGAAAAGGCTAACTAAAGGAATACTAATGAGATAACTGTCTTAGGATCGCTATATGTTGAATGCCATTGCCTCGGAGGAGTGCCAGTTGAGCAGAATCGTAACAACATAAAGGCAGACAGAAAGCCATCTTTAATCTCCATCTTTATATCCGCATCTGAAGTATATAGCATTGTTCAAGATTCAGCACTTCCTGCAGACAATACCTGGGACATGTTCTGTTCACAAGCAGGTCATTTTCAACGAGCCAAGCGACTCGTTTGATTCGAAGCACTCAAGCGAGCACCTGCAACGGAACGGAGAGCTTGGCACTGTTTAACAACATGGCGGTATCCAACAGTGCTGTCGTGGTACTCAAGCAAACAAACTCAGTTTTACTCGATCCTCAATTGTGACAACAACATTCCCACACAAATTTCTTGTGTTAGCAGCGGCCACAGAGAGTACTATAGGAAGAGGCAAAGAAAGAAATAAAGTAATGAGGAGTGAGAAGGAGGAGCTCCCTGCCATTGTGCATTTTGGAGAGGGGTGGAGGAGTTTATAATGTTTATAATGTAGATCTTAAAGAATTAGGATGAAAAGTAGAAATAACAATAAAAGTATGAACTGCATTTTTCAAAAATATTATGAATTTGCATAACAGGGTGTATACATATACTGTATATACATATTTGTATATATATTTATTTATTTATATAGATAGATACACACAGTATATGCTTCTAAATATTTCATTGCATGTAGTATCGTTTTGAATCAGACTACGGTGGCCATTTTTGTTAACATAATGAAGCACCTCTCTTACTCACTTGCTCCGGTTGCTGAGCGGTTAGGCAAGTGGCTTGCAAAGTGGTTGATATGGAAAGGCTGCCTGGGAAGGTGATGGCATTCCACTTGCTAACAGAAC
Organism: Eptatretus atami; assembly: GCA_035128595.1. Taxonomy (NCBI): domain Eukaryota; kingdom Metazoa; phylum Chordata; class Myxini; order Myxiniformes; family Myxinidae; genus Eptatretus; species Eptatretus atami. Next base: position 56,991,097 of record CM068954.1, on the reverse strand, counting down.
ACGATCACCCTAGGGTTGCAGTTTTCATCATATGTGACTCAACATCATACTAAAATTTGGCAACTCTCTTTGTGGTTATATCTGTCTGACCCTTGTTGAACATAAAACGGCTTGGCTGATATCCACCAAATGTTGCATACATGCTGTGGAGGATACCCAGGGTCAGGTAATGAACACAAAATAATTCCACCCCACACCCTCCACGAGGGTGGGGAGGCATCTTGCAAATTTCACCAGTACATGTGGAAGGTGGTTACTTCTCACAGGTGACTTTTTAGATGAATGGTGGTTATCCGACTTGTCCAGGACTTTCCTGATGGTCCTTCCAGAAAAAAAACCATGCCAGTGTTTTTATCTGCTTTTGGCAGCCAATAATGTCTTATGACCTACATTATGAAGCACGTCACAATGCATCTCACACGGTATCAGAACCATCGCAACGTTACAATGCCTGCAGCCCTTCCCTCTTTGGACCACCTTCACCTGAAGCACTGTGGTGTGGTAGGTTTGGAATTCCAGTCCTGTGACCTGAATGTTTTATCAGAGTGACCCCTCTGTGGAAATCATTTGGAGCAGTGACCTTCCCACCCCTTCCTCTCCTCTTTCCCTGCTTGGACATATATTTGGGGCACTCCAAATTGCTGGCAGATCTACATCTCAGTGGGTTATCGTAGTAAGATGCATAGAGCCATTTACTCCATAGTTCATGTTCTGTCATTATAAATTCATTTTTCCTCTGATCATGTTTGTCCTTTAATCTGTTGCTTTTACAGCTGCACTTTGTCTGCTTGAGAGTTCACGTTTAATGCCACATTTGTCAGTGGAACAGGAAGCCTCCTCATATGCTGTGGATATTAATCACCATATTTTGTCTTTATTTGCTTGTCTACCTATTTTTTATTGCAGATGTACTTTTCAATAAGTGGCTCTCTGTCTCTTCTGTCTCTGTCTCTGTCCTCTGTCTCTGTCTCTGTCTCTCTCTCTTCTCTCTCTCTCTCTCTCTCTCTCTCTCTCTCTCTCTCTCTCTCTCTCTCTCTCTCTCGCTCTATCACACACACTGATGTACCATATTCTTCGTAGAATGTCATTGCCGCTGAAGCAGCAATTCCTGAGCTAGATTATACAGGGTGGTTTGCCATTGTCTTCCAGCAGGAGTTAGGACAGGGAATTTGGAATTTATTCATGGTGCTGGCAATAGCTCGCCGACTCTTCGCGAAGGACATAATGAGATATTTAATGTCCAACAACTAATACAAGCAGAGGGGACATCCTTTTAATGTCCATCTGAGGGATGGCACACACATTGATGGATCACCCTGCCTGCTTCATTATCGTGTTTGACTTTTCTTAATTTCTCTCTCAAAAGCCTCTATCCGATTGTCTTAATTTAAACAAGTGCACATAATATTAATAATAAAGTAAATACAAAAGTGCACAATCGTGAAAATAATAAATTGTACTTTATGAAATAATACTCCCAAAATCCAGAATCACTGTTCACCTTATCTCATTTGTTTCTCTTTGTTCCCACCTGTGGAACGAACTTCCACATTCTCTTCAATCTCATTCTTCACTCCAAGTCTTCAAGACAGCTGTCACCACCATCTCAGATCATCCCCCATTCAAAACCATGATCTTTTCTGCTCCTGCTTAACCCATCCCACAATCCCACCTCCTTCCAAATTTCCAGTTTTTCCTTCCTGAGAGTTTGCTTCTGTATCCATAATGTCCACCCTGTGCATTCTTCCCTACTCCTCATTCCCCCCCTACATCCATTGCTTGTCCAAGTTTTCCTAGATTTTATCCTTCATTCCTGCTGTTGGTGTTTTCCTCTACTGTTCCTTTTGGTCTGTTGCATCCTGATCAGTTCAGTGTTCTAACTGTTCCACAATCCTTGACTCTGCATGTAATTTATTTTTTTCCCCCCTTTTCCTGTTTTATTTTTTATTTTTTGTCCTTTGGATGAATTTGCATTGCTGAGCCATGGCAATGTTTGTTATCGTTCTCATTTATCCACCATGCCCATAGTTTATGGATCTTTGGGCTACCACTTAGCTGTAAATTGGGATTTTAACTGTTGGGGTTGTTTATTGCATTTTAAATGTCATATTACTTTACGTTTTAAAATATCTAGAAACTTACTGAAAAGCCCATTTTATTTAAAAAAATACATACACAAAAATGAACAATTTTGACACCTCAACTGATGAAGTTGGCTGAGGCATTACGTCTCTGGGTTGTCCGTCCATACATACATAAATCCGTCCATGCTAATTTTCTCTCTTTTCTCTGCAACTGCTAATCCGATTGTGCATTTTGGTCTGACAAAATTGTCACCGTTTCTGCGACTACTCATGTAGAATGTTTTAATGATAAGTATGATGTCATAGGTCACATGGTGTGGCAACCATGTTGGAAAAAAAATTTTGGACCTATGTTTCTCCAAAACTGCTCCGTTGGAAAAAACTGAAACTTGGCACATGTGATGTATTCCCCATGGGAACCAAGTGTGATTTTTGCCTCCTCTACAGAAGGTGGAAGGAGGTTATGTTTTTTTTACCTCTGTCTGTCTGTTTGTTTGTGTGCAGGATATCTCAAAAAGTTGTGGACCCATCCTGCCCACCAAATTTCAAATGAAATTTTGAGGACAGGTTGGGTGTGTGACAAGGACAAACTGATTCGATTTTGGTGAAGATCCAGATCTGGATCCGACTATGATAATTTTAAAGTGATTGTTCACCATTGAGAGATGGGGCCAAAAACGATATATAGCATGATATCTCAAAAAGTTGTGGACGGATTCGGACAAAATTTGGCCAACTTTTCATATAGAATCTGGAAACTTGTAATTTTTCACTTCCTATGTTTACAGTGAACACAAAAACAGTTTCGAAGCTTCCATGGTGCTACGTAAATCGATGAGCAGGTCAAAAGGACCCATGGGTTTTCAATGGAATGCTAGAAAACTCAGCAGAAGATGTAGTTCCCCATGAACTACATAGCATGATTCTATGGATCTTGAAGGGCATGTACAGAGTAAAAACTGAAGCCCGAACACATGATTTGAATCAGTCAGCAACGGTCATCTCTCAGCAAATACTGCAAGCACATAGAGCTCTGCAAGTGTAAAGTAAGTGCTTTTTACGTAAAAGTAAGTGCTTGCACAGAGCTCTGCAAGTGTGAAGAGCTGAGGACACATGCAACAATGTCGCAATTGATGAGAAATCAAGCGATGACGAGGAAAATGAGGACTTGGATGACTAAATAATTATATATGCCTAAGCATCTTGTGTTTTGTATTTGCAAATCCATTCAAATTGTATGTTCTCAGTACTACAGAACTCCTTGTTGTGCATATTTGGCTGTCATCTTTTTGGGGGTTCGTAAATAATTCCTAACTGGGTTAAATTTAGCTGAACAGATATTTTTTTATTATCTCTGAATGTGCTATAATGGGTAAATATGGCGATTTCTCAAATTTTGGATTTTGGCGACTGCTTATGAATAAAAAATTGGAAAACAG
>CM068954.1:56968285-56979145 GCA_035128595.1 Eptatretus atami | reverse complement strand
CATCTGCAGGAATAGTGACATTACTTGGCCTCCAAGGTCCCCATATCTGTGGCATGACTTGAAGAAAAGGAGTTTTAACCTCATTTAAAAAGTTGTTTTAAATCACCGTATGGTAATATAAGGCATGTGCTTCAGGAAATGTTTATGTGTCCTGGACCATGACTATTTTGAAAGTCAGGTAATTTACAACTGACTGAGATTTGTTGTATTTTCTAATTAGCCATGTTATTTTGAGAAAATGCAAATCTGTGGTCAACCAAGAACAGATATTGTGAGTTTTAAGCCATCGAGTGAGAAGTGGAGCAAATTGCTCAAGGGTAGTTGAAAGTGTCTAAATTGAGACCAATTTTTGTTCTGGATTATCAAGAAGGTGTGCAAAATCGGGATTGAATCAAAATTTCATGCCTAAGTGTTGAATATGCTCATCTGTACTGCAGGGTGGGGGTAGACAAACGAGAGATTTTAAAAACTGATCTCCGCTATGCCGGCATGATCACAACTTTTTTGACTGATCAACTAGCTACGAGGTTTCCTCAAGTTAATGAGGCCGGTTGGTTTCAACAAGATGGCGCGATGTCTCATACTGCCAGAGTGTCAATGGCTGCCGTTCGAATACTTTTTCATCAACATCATCATCTGCAGTAATAGTGACATTACTTGGCCTCCAAGGTCTGTCAGCATTGACATTTTTCTGGGGGCACTTAAAAAGCAAAGTGTACACTGTACACTCATTGCCCACACAATATTGAAGAGCTGAAAGAAAGACTTTGTCAAAAAATTGCCGAAATTTATTTGGAGATGTTAAACCACGTCATGGGAAATGTGTGGAAATCTAGAGGAATGCCTGTGCAGAGACGGAGGTCACGTCGAGGATGTGATATTCAAGAAATAAATGGCATGCTATGTGCTTCATGATGGCATATTTGTAATTTGGCAAATACAAAATGTTTATTTAATGACTAGGTTTTTTTTTAATCTCCTGTTTCTCTGCCCCACACTGTATGAGGAAAACAAATTGTACTGAAAATAAGTCATGTTTCCAGTTTTTTCCTGCAATTTCTAAGGCGTCTGCAAGAGCATATGTCCACATATATTGACTGGACGAAAAACAAGGACATTGGGAAACAACAGATGATTCAACACAGTATGTAGAATTTTATGAGATTTCAACCTGGGGTTGCTATAACCTTTTGAGCTACATGTAAGTGCTCAGATGAGATACAAAACAGTAAACCTGATTTTTATTTAGAGACGGAGGTTCTATATTGAAGAAAAAAATTTTTTTTGTTGTTGATGTGTATCATGATTGTATAGCTTGTTTCTGACAAAGTGCAGTACAAACAAGATGAAATCTTTCATTTACTCAAATGGTAATTTGCAACACATTGTATTACAAACTTTTAAAATCACATTGACATTTCTTAGTAATTTGTGAATCAACAAGATAGACCTGCTGTAATCGTTGGTGTACTCCTTGATTATTATCCCCCATTGAACTTAGTCCAAAACGAATTTGATCTCACCCGATGTTGAACACGTTCTCAACCATTTCTCTGACATGCATTTACCGATGTTCTTTAAACTTGGCAAACAGATAATGAATAATGGCTTACATATGCACATCATTCTTTATCGAGATCATATCCAAGATGGCTAACTGGCGGCCATTTTAGTTGTAAAAAAACAAAACACCCGGTGTCGAACACGTCCACAACCATTTCTTAGACATGCATTTACCGATGTTTAAACTTGGCAAACAGATATAATGAATGATGGCTTACATATGCATGTCATTTCTTCTTGAGATCAGATCCAAAATGGCCAACTGGTGGCCATTTTTATTTGTAAAAAAAACCCGATGTTGAACACGTCCTCAACCATTTCTAGGACATGCAAATGCCGATGTTGTTCTAACTTGGCACACATATACGGAATGATGGCTTACATACGCATGACATTTTTTTTCGACATCAGATCCAAGATGGCTGACTGGCAGCCATTTTATTGTAAAAAAAAACCTGGTGCCAAACACGTCCTCAACCATTTCTCGGACATACATCTCACACATGGATAAAGAATGATGGCATACATAAGTGTCATTTTGTTTTGAGATCAGATGCAAGATGGCCAAATTGTGGCTATTTTGTTACTTAAATGTGTCCCCAACCATTTCTCAGACATGCATGGTCCGATTTTGTTCAAACATGGCACAAACACAGTATATGATGGCATACATGTGCCCCTTACTTTATTTTGCGATCTGATCAAAGATGGGCGACTGGTAGACTGGTGGCCATTTTAGTTGTACATAAATGTGGGTTAGCCCTTTAACTCCATGCAGCAAAATTACTAAAACAATGGGAGCTGTGACCTTTTATGTCTTTTTTACTTCTTATTAAAAGGTTGGCATTTGATTGTACCCCCGGAAGCATTGTTTTGGAAGTTGGCGAAGTTAAAAATTTAGAATGAATACTTTGACGGTCACAGATTAACAATTTCTCAGAATGATGTTGACAGTGTAGTTCAGTTCAGCATTTCAGCTTTAGCAGTGCAGCAATTGCTCAACCGAGTTTGATTTTCATTGGAGTTTCATCTCCATCAACCCCAAAATATAACTTCTGATCTGGTCCAGAGAGTACCATCAAGTGGGTGCATCATAAAGCACATCTTTTTTATGAAAGATCTTATAAACTGACTGTCCTGTTTGCAATATTAGAAGATCCAAGAATGCCTTCCAAGCCTGTGGTGAAAAGCAATGTTAGTTAAGTGAAATGTGACTTCAGTGTACCCAATTACAACGCAATTGCAACATTTGGAACCAAGATTTACCCAATCAACTGTGTTGAATAAATCAATAAGTTGGTAAACTCATTTTATTATTTTCTTTTCTTGAAGCATCAGGTGAATACGTTTTCAACTTAGAACATTTCTTATATAACCTCCCATTTTTTGAGCTCATTCAACCAGCACAAGAATAAAAGGCTGTTTTTTTTCTATCCTGGTTTTCTTTTTTTTTAACCACAGGATGGGGTTCTGATAGTATTTACATATATAATAGGCTAATTCTGGCTGTTTGCCTGTCTGTCCCACGCTGAAACACATAAACGCTCCTCGGAGAGAAAAAACAATTATGTAAAAGTTGCTTCAAATTAATCCAAACCTCTGGGAAAATTGTAATTTTTTTCAATCAGACAAAAAATTGAACCTGGGATGTGACTAAGCAACAGACTGCTGTCTCAAGCACTCCCAAAAACTAATTTTTTTTCTTTGCTCTTCAGAAATACACATAACCTCCCATTTTTGAGTTGTTTCAACCAGCACAAAAACTAAAAGGCTTCCTTTTTTACATCATGGTATATTTACTACAGTCTTCTGGGACCATTCTCCATGAAGAGCATTGGTGCTGCCGAGGCAGTCTCCTTGGCTGTTGGGCACAATCCTAGACAGGTCACCACTCTGACACAGTATACCAGCATGACAGCACTCATTTTGCTGACCTCAGAAGGATGACAGGCAGAGTCAACCCCACCTGGTATTAATTCAACAGCCGAGTGGGATTTGAACTCAGGATCCAAGGATCCCAAGCCCAACACACTAACCATTAAGCCAACACCAGGCATGTGCATGTATGTATATGTATATATATATGTATATATGTATATATATATATATGTATATGTATGTATATATATATATATATACATACATACATAGACGTATATTGTGATCTGTCCCACCCTGAAACACGGCAAGGTTCCTTGAAGAGAAAAAAATATTAACTAAAAGTTGCTTCAAATTCATCCAAACGTTTGGGGAAATGATCATTTTTTTTAATCGGACAAAAAAAATTGAACTCGTGCAATGTACAGGCAAAAGACTGCTGCTTCGATTGCTCCCAAAATAATTATTTGCTGTTAAGAAATATATAATCTCACATTTTTGAGCTCTTTCAACCAATGGAAGAATAAAAGGCTTCCTTTTTTTTCATTTTTATATTGTGGTGCAGTATATTTTTTTTTCCCATGGGCTTCTGTGAGTGTCCTTTTATAAAACGAGAAAATATTACTTTAATTTTTGGGAAAACAAAGCAAAATGCAAGAAAATTTATATTTACCAGACTTGTTAGTAAATAATGTGATGGTTTTGTAATCACCAATATATTTTTTATGATAGTTACAAACAATGTGACAGAACTTTTGCGAGGGTTCTCGTCATCAAAGATTTTCCAATTCCACTTGACTAGGTGATTCCACAAACCTGTTTTGTCGGCCTCAATTTTTTTTATGATGACATTGTGCAAATTTCTGCGTGCATGTGCGATGCTGTTACGCTTTCTTTGAAGCCTCAAGGGCTCCGGACTGATGAAAGTGACATCATGTGCTTGCACAGGATACACAACAGGTTGGCAGCTCACACAACCGGAGAGGCCAGCCATTTGTGGCAGCCACAGACCAGGATGCAGCCCAACAGATCATCAATGCACAATACAACACTCCAATCAGCCTGTACTCGAGTCGTAATATTGATGACGTGATACAGGGGCAACATGGAAGTCCGAGCTCAGAAAATTATGTTCATGTCAGCCCCAGCGTGAGTCCAAGCCTGCTCAAGTGAGTCTTGAAATTCTCTTTTATTCGTTAAGTTCTATGAAAAGTTCAATTCTGCTTTTTTTTTTCTTCCTATAGTAGTCATTTGTATTTAATTTAAACCTTCTCCACTTTTTTATTTTTCAAAAATTCGAGCAACGCAGTCAAATTCCCATTCAATAAACCTCCCCCGAGTCTGACGTTGATTATGACTCATAATTGCATGTGCAAACTCGAGATTTCAAAATCTTTAAAATGTATAACAAATATAAATATGTTGTTGCTACTTAGGAAGATATGAGCTTGTTATTTTTGTTTTATTTTTGTATACACACACAGAGTCAGGGTACTTTATTAGAACTAGTTTACCCTTTTCGTTTTTACATTTACTTGAAAATATTTCTTTGCAAAGGAAAATGAAAATATTTATGTGATGTGACATATGATCAAGGAGCATAATAAAGCAGTATAAAGAGGAAAATTTCAAACAGAATGGCAGGAGGGATCAGCTGGTTGCAAGCATGCCTCTTTTTATATGAGAGGACAAAGCTCTCGGTCTAAATGGAATAAAAGTTGGAACGCTCCTTCCTGGACTAATTTTGATCCCAAAGCAAAGCACATTTAACCATAAATTGTCTTTCATTGTGTTCTTTCAGAGGGGATTTTAAGAATGCTGTCCATCAGTCGTCATGTGGATATGAGAGATCTTAAAGTAAGGGTTTTCGCAAGTCTGTGGTCTCATTGCAGATTAGTACACCGCAAAAGATCCTCAAATTTACGGGAAGCTTCATGTTATCTGAATTTGGACAAGGACATAAACTCCTTTCCTTGAAAATGTATGTAAAACTGAAAGGAATAACAACAAAATAATGTGGAGTGTTGAATTGGTTGCCCATCGTTGTCAAGGATGGCTGTTCACATGAGCAATGTGAACTACCTGGTGAGATTGTACAGTGGAGACACTGCTGCCCAGACAGCAACCACACTCTCAGGTAGCAATCGATGTAATATGGTGTCAAGGAGCCTTACCACCAGCAGTCGAGGCAGGAATTTGGAACTTAGCTCGGGTGCCAGCCATAACTCACCAACTCTTTACGAAGGAGACTGTGGGATCTTTAACAGCCACTACCAATTGCTTACAGATGTGACAGCCAGATTAACTTAATCTCCAAAGGACAACACACTTTGTGATCTTGCTTGCAAAGCAACCGGCCGACAATTTATTGTTGGGCTTGGAATCCAAACCCAACGAGACCATTCAAGGAGTAGTCCAATACCTATGAGCTCTCCTGTGACTCAAGAATTTAGTTCAATTTTCCATCATAAGTCTCTTTAAGGGGAAAACACTGATGCCCACCACTCTTCCTTTCAAGCAATTTTGAGGGTCACCTCATTTGTGGTCATTTTTGCTGAGGACCATGATGTATCTCCTCCTGGATTTGATGACAAAGGACAGAATTACCTTTAAATACCTGCAACAATGAACCTGGTATCTCCAAAGCCAACATGTCCGAACATTTCTGATGCTGATATTCTGAATGATGTTGATGAAGACACTGAGGAGAAAGCACCAATGCCCCCTGATACTTTTATTGTCAAACAGTGTGATTGTGGTTGTTGGGCTACACTCATTTGAAGGCATTTTTGAGGCCAAATGATACCTTTAAAAAGTTTCCCAGTATTTAATCATATTTTGTCTACTCTGTATTACTGCATTATCAAGTCTTATCAGAAGCAATGCTGGGACTGAACTCAACTACTTTTATTGGAAATGCCTTTGATTAATCATCCACTATCAGAAACAATGCTCCAAAAGCATTTCACACAATCTAGTACCTGGCTTTGTTTGCCAAACGTTCTGCCTTTGGAATACAAGACCACCTTCTTCCTTGGCTTGCTTACTTCCTCAACTCACACCATCAGTGGTAGCTCTCAATGGAATCCTCTAACTTCCTCTCTCAGTAGATAAAGGCAGACTCTTGAGTCCAATAACTGTTCCTCATATCCATTAATGACCTCTCTGATGCTCTGGAAACTCTCTTTTCCTCTTGGGAGATGACTCCACAATATGCCATATAATACAGAATCCCACCTAATGCAGGAAATAGTTGCTTCCTCTCTAATGTCCTGGAAAGATCAGATACTGGTCAAACATTTAGAACATGTTATTCAATCCAAGCTAATCATAGATTCTCATCCTGTATCTCCAAAAAGATCGTCAATTGAACCTACCTAACTATTTTCACAATCAACCACTGGAAGAGTGTCCTTCCCTCAAACTTGTTCAATCTCTCCTGCACAGACTGTATATCCAAAGTTGCTTCTGTTATATTGGAATCTGTTATAATTATTCATCGCAGACAGGTTGGTGGCTTCGCTATTTTCTCGCACCTCTCCCCTATTCATGGTCTCTCTTCTCATTAATTCCTCGAGCCGTTCCCACTTCCTCCAGGTCACATGTGTTCTTCAAGCAATCTCCTCAAATTCAATCTCTCACTTTTTGTGAAATTCCACAAATTCATGCTCTCTGCTTACCATATCTCCTTTGTTCCTCTCTTTTACTGTTTATCAAACATCTGCACTCAGTCTGTTCATTCCCACCTTTTCCTCCAGAGCCTCAAGTTGGCAATGCACCACCATCTCAGTCATCTTCTATCCTGACTCGTAATATTTTCTACCTTCATTAAACCTCCGCTAACCCATCCAGAAGGACAGTTGTTATGTTTCTTTCCTTCTTAGTATGTCTCCTCTCCTTTCTCATCCTGTTCATTCACCCCCTTGTTTTGACCACATGTTGTGCCACGACACCACTATTTGTGCATTGCCTTTGGCTCTCTATCACTTTGTTCTTCCACGAGTCTTGAATTTTTTTTAATGTAAAATGAGACTAAAATCCTGGTAACTAAGGAAACTATTATAATCCCTACTCACAATTATCTCGACACTAATTTAGCCATTTCAGATGACATAAGTTCAACATATCTTCACCAAATATCATGGTTATACAAAAATGTAAAATTGTTGAAAAGCTTATGACTCTTTATCACCTGGTAATAATAACTAACTTTTGATAATTATTGGGGCAATGTCACGAAATTTGATGTCACAAGTCACGTGTATCTAACTATGGATTGCTTAAGTTGAATTTATTTTGCTTTGATTTCATGTAATTTATTTACTTTCATTCCATTAATAAGTCATGAACATCCCTTTTGTTTTTAACTTGTTTAATGAACCATTTTTAGCTGCACTACACAACACGTATTCTTGCCGAATCTGCCAGATGGGCCTTTTTATTTTTATTCTTTTTAATGTTGAAGGCTTCAGTCACGGACTAAATTGTCCTCATCGAGGCCAAGCCTTAAATAAAAGAACTGCGTTGATAGAAAAGTAAGGAAAGAGAGAATAGTCTAAGAGTTTTTGAGGAAGTAAAAAAAATCTGCTTTTTGAAAAGGGAAAGGTCGTAAGTGTTTGGGAAGACATGAGAAGGTAAAGAGTTCCAGAGTTTGGCAGTGGAGGGGAAGAAACAAACATCGTAACGGTCCACCCTTCGGTTGCCAATGGCGACACAATAATCATGTGATGTTGTGGCTTGTCGAGTGTTCCTTGGTCTCGCTCATGGTAGAGGTACACAAGCAGCAAGTTCTTGCGAATATAAACCAAAGTAATATCTGTAGAAAAGAGAAAGAGAGCCTACTATGCGGCGTAATTTGAGCGGGTCGAGTTTTGAGGTCACATTGGTAGAGTAGACAAGTCGAATAACTTTGGATTAAATTCTGTCCAGTAAGTATGTGGAGCTGGAACCTCCCCAGATGTGAGAGCAGTACTCTATATAAGGACGAATCAATCCTTTATATAGTTGGAGAAACTGTTCAGAGGAGAGGAATCTTCAACATCTGAACAGGACTCTTAATTTCTTCGAGGCAGACTTAGCTATTTTCGTAATGTGTGGATTCCAGGATAAATTTGATGTTAGAGCAATACCTAGTAGGTTTATTGTATCACATGGTGTAATTGTAGAGCTTTCAAAGGAGATTGGAGAGTTTAGAGGAGTTTTAGAGAGAGAAATCAGAAGAAATTGAGTTTTGGAAGCATTAAACTTAACTTGATTACATTCGTCCAAATCCGAATTTAAGGAGGTGGCTGTGGTGAAACGAGATGTAGATTGAGTGAGGGAAGACGGGGCAGATGGGAAAGACATGGAGGAATGTAATGTTGAGTCATCAGCGTACGAGTGCATTTGGTTATTTGTGGAAGAAAAAAGGTCATTGATAAAAAGAAGGAAGAGCGTTGGATTCAGGACAGAACCCTGAGGTACACTGCTATTGATCGGGAAGGGGGGAGATGTTGAACCATCAACAATTACGGAGATAGAGCGGTCTGAGAGAAAGCTCAATATGAGAGAGCAGAGTGAAGGAGGAAAGCTGAAAGAGGGAAGCTTGGATATCAAAGCCTGATGCCAAACTCTGTCAAAGGCTTTTGAGATATCAAGGCCAATAACAAAGGAATCCCCTAAAGTCTCTCGAAGAAGAGGCCCAGACATTCGTAATGTAAGAAAGGATATCACCTGTAGATGTTGCCTTGTGAAAGCCGTATTGATGGTCAGAAAGAAGACTGTGAGATTCAAGATGCTTGAGAAAATGAGAATTGAGAAGACATTCAAAGACTTTGGAAACAATACAAGTCAGAGCAATAGGGTAATGCCCATAGTTCCTAGCATTATGGGGTGCGAAAGATCTCTGGTGACCTGCTGTCTCTGCTGCCAATCAGAGGGGGGGGGGGGGGGGTCAAACAGTAGTAGTATCGGTCCTCCCAAGACCTTTGCCTTTTGACCAACGTGACTCTTTTTCAATTAATTTCACCAACATTCGTGGTCTTGTTTGAATCTTTCCTTTGCCGAACATCATCTATCAAGCTCCTCTCCTAATATTTTGCTTCTATCAGAGACCACAATTATCACATGATGTTCTTGTTAATTCTTATAACATTTCGAAATTCAACCTTCACTCACGATTCCACTTCAGAGGAGGAGTCTGTGTCTACTCCAACATCAACACACCTGCTGTACATCTTGTGGACCTCGAATCTCCAAACTTTGATGTCATCTGGCTTAAGATTTGTCTGCTGACCATCACTATCTCTCTCTGTTTCACTTACTGCTCTCCCAATTCTTCAAACTTATCGCTTATTTGACTATCTTAACTCTTGCCATGGCCATGACATCCGAAAACCCTCACGCAGAATTTCTCTATCTATGAGATTTCAATGTGCACCACAGGGAGTGGCTGAAATCTTCCACAGGATGTTGGGGGAGTTGAAGCTCTTATGTTTCCATTCTTATGATTTGGAAAAAAATTATCACCCACCCTACCAATATCCCAGATCGTCATGACCACACTCCAATACTTTGGATTTACTTTTCACCTCCAATCTGTTGCATTACAACTACACAATTCCACCTCCAATTGGGTCTTCTGACCACAATCTTGTGAACATCCATTTATCTTACCACCACTTCTCCTCTGACTGCTCCAATGAAACACCAGTGTTGGCATTTCAATAATGCTGACTGGACTGGTTTACGAAACTTCTTCTCTGACTTCCCTGGAAAGACTACTGCCTCTCCTCGGGCGATTCCTCTATCTCTGCTGAACGTATAGCTGAGGTTATTGTTGCAGGAATGGAGGTTATATATCCCTTCTCTTTCAAATCTATCTCTTACCAATTCCTGGTTCAATCATTCCTGCTCTGTGGCCATTCATGCAAGGGATTCGCGTATCGGACATGGAAAAACTCTTCTTCCTCCGACTCGCATTCAGCTTTCATATCCGCCAGAAATCATTGCAAACATGTTATATGTAAGGCGAAGCATTCCTTTATTCAAAAGAAATGTGACAACCTCTCATCTTCTTCCACTAATAGATCTTTCTGGTCCTTAGCTAAAAGTATCTCAAACAACTTCTGTCACTCTACCTTTCCTTCGCTTTTCCGTTCCGATGATACTATCTCTGTCTCTCCGACCGATAAAGCAACTCTTTTTGGTTCTCTTTTCTCCTCAACTCCACACTGGATGACTCAACATTCCATCTCCATCTGACGGTCCCCTCACTAATCCTATGTCCATCCCAATAATCTCTTTTCATGCAGTAAAAAAAATACTCCTCTCTCTGGACATAAGCAAGGCTTACAGGCAAGATGGCATTCCCTCCCGTGTTTTGAAGGAATTTGCTTCAGAACTTGTACCTGTGCTTGCTCCTTTGTTTCGTTTTTGTTT
>CM068954.1:56939743-56959268 GCA_035128595.1 Eptatretus atami | reverse complement strand
GGCATATGAAGTGAATGGCAGGAATTGCACTCGCCACCGTTAAAACCCTTCATTCCGCAAAACACAAAAACCAAAGAAATCTGAAAACCCACTCCATGGGAGTACCATCCTGTGGCAGCTTCTCCTCACAGGGCAGCTCACCAGATGACCGGATTGGGGCAAAGCTTCGGGGCCCCAATCTTTGATGATAGGAAGGAAACCACGGGGTAACATTCCCGGTCAGATTGCAGGAGAGTGTGTCAGAGTGGTGCTGAGGTGTCGTCCACCAGACGGCCGTCTCCTTGGGTTAACCTGAGGCGGTCCCTTCGGGTGGGTGCCTGGAATGTCCTATCCCTAAGAGAGGATGATCCACCTGTTCTGTTATCATCTGGGCTAAACGTTGAGCATCGGTAATGCAGCACTCTTCTGAAGTTCAGAGACGCGATTGCGGTGAGATCATGGTGGGTGGTTACACCTACTATTGGTCTGGTTGTTCTGATGGTTACCATTCCAATGAAGTTGCTGTAGCTGTGTCCAATAAGCTGATTCCAATGATAAATGAGGTAACACCGGTCAACAAGCATATTATGAGACAAAGGATTCATCACTCCTTAGGTGTCATTTCCTGGTCTCTGTTTATGCTCCGACTAAAGTGAGTGATCTCACCGTTGAAGGATGCATTCTACGCCACGCTCGAGTCTGTGGTTGATCAGTGCCCCAGAGAGATACACTTCTAGTCTTGGGGATTCAATACATCGACTGGAAACTGATAGGGATGGTTTTGAGACATGTGTTGGTCCCCATGTGTCAGAACTGTGAACCTGAATAGCACTAAGTTCCTTGACTTTGCAAGAAGTCATGGACTTAGGGTGGCCCGTTTCATGGTTTCAGCACCCACAAGCTCATCGCTGGACTTGGTATTCCAATGCTGGCGTGTGGGCAAAGGAGATTGACCATGTCCTCATTGATGGTCGCTGGAGGATGATCCAGAACTGCAGGGTCTACCGGAGTGCTCAGTTTCTCAATACGCGACACCGGCTTGTTTGTAGCACTCTGAAGTGCACCTTAAATCCAGAGAATGGTACCATCCCAGCCTAGCTGGATGTTGGCAAGCTCAAGGATGAGAGAGTAAGCTGAGGATTTGCGAACAGGCTGAGTGGAGATTTGGGAGTCTGGGTACTTTGGGAGGTCTGAAGAGTTGTGGAGTGCCTTCAAGTCACCGTCCTTGATGTTTCCGGTGGATGTCGTGGAACTCACCATAGGGCAAAGAAGAATTTTGTCTCTCAAGGGACACTGGATACCATGACCAGAGTCGGCAGGCCAGGCTGAATGGCAGAGCTGAGCTGTTTCAGGGAGCTGAGGCGTAAAACTGTACGTGGCGCTAAGTTGTGGACAAGGAGGCTATGTGCGAGGAATCTGTGAGGGTGAAGAGCATCACCTGTGGTCAAGTGATTCTCGTCCTACTTACAGGGGAATTCGCGCATTGTGTTCATCCAAGCCCATCCCTGCGATGTACTGCAGTTAGAGCAGAGGGTGGTAGGTCATGACAGAGGATCCGAGTGAAGGCCGCTGGGCCGGTTACTTTAAGCAGTTTGTACCAGGCTGAATCCACCAGCTGTTGAGTTTGACGTCAGGGGTGTTACAACAACTGTTGCTGAACCTCCAATCAACTGTGGTCCACTTCGCTTGTGAAAACACAGGCTGCGGTGAACCGGTTGAAATGGGGGTAAAGCTCTGGGATCTGTGGCATCCATGCTGAACTTCTCAAGGCTGGTGGAAATGCTGCACTCATGTCGTTGCCTTTACAAATAAATAAATAAAGACAAAAACCTTTACAAATCCCCTCAACTCATTGTCCTCTTACTCTGACCTTCATTCATTCTTGGTCATCCTTCGACTTCTCTTAACTTCTTTCTTTCTTATTTTTGAACAAATTGTTTATTAATTATGTTCAAAACTTCTTTTAATGACATTTTAATATGATTTGTCTTCCTCTACTGTCCTTTCCAAATAACTGTGTGTCAGATAACTTCTTCTTCACAAATTTTATGTCCTTTCTGGTTCACATTGCAAATCTGTGCTCACGTCCTTTTGTCACGATCCTACGGTGCAACTTTCCTTCATCCTTTCAACTACCTTCCCTACACCCTGTTCCTAATGACTATGTTTGGCTAAACTTGGATCTAAAAGGGAAACCCAGTTTTAGTGAGTTGCCGGCTCACGGTGTTTACCCTTTCATGTCTGTAAGCCCTATATCCTCCATCCCAGCCTGCATCCTCTAATTCTAACCCCTTGCTCCACATCCACAGCTTTGATTCCACCTTGGTAACTCCCACTTTAAAAAATGCTGGTGCTTCTCTCTCAGCAATGGTCAGAGCCTCTAAATCTCAAACAAGAAGGTCAGAACTATCCCATTGGATTATCTCAAGCCATTCGACAGTCTGACATCCTGTTTTGTTTGCCAACCTCTCTACCTACAACATGCAAGACTACTTTACACCTGACTTTCTCACTTCCTCCACTCGTGCAGTGAATATGTTGCTATCAATGGAACCCTCTCCTCTTCCAGTGGAAGATGGAAGTGCCTCATTGCAGTGTCCTGGGCAAATATTGTCCTCAACTGAAGAGATGACCTCTCGATGCTCTAGAAAACCCTATTAAGTAGTACGTGGATCGAGATCTCCAAAATAAACGTTGAACGATACGCCACTCAATATAACTTGCAGGCCTTATATATTTTTTTGATAGATAGATAGATGTCTCTAGTATATAATTAAGAGGTCTTGCTCAGCCAAAGCTCTTGTAAAATTTAGTTATTGGGCAAAAGGTGATCCCATGTGTGTCGTGATTGAGCAAAAAATACGACATTGACAAAAAATTGCATTTATCCTTTAGAATCATCAAAATCAAGATATGTCCATTATTTATTTACATATTCATTAAAGTATATGCCTGGTGTTGGCTTAGTGTTAAAGTGGCTGGCTTGGAACCTTCGGGTGCTGAGTTTTGAGCTCCTGTTGAATGTTGAATTAACAGCAGGTGGGGTTGACTCAGCCTGTCATCTTCTGAGGTTGGTGAAATGAGTACCAGTGTACAGGGGTAATAACTATTGGAGTAAGCTGTGTTGCAGTGGTGACCTGTCCAGGACTGTACTCCTTGCCAATGAAACTGCATTGGTAGCCCTATGTGCCTTTATGGCATGAAAGGAATGGTATTATTATTATTATTCAACTATGCATAGCATATAATAACAACGCCCACTCGGTTTATGAATTTTGAGACAATTCAGAAAAATCAACAAATATTGTTTAAAAATAATTATTTTACTTTGATTTCAGTATTTCAGTAGCTGCAGTACTTCTAATGACCTGGTATTAGCTGAACAGAAGGGGGTGGCAGCATTTGGCATGGCTGAGCAGAAACAGAGTACCAGCTGTGGAGCCTGTCAAGCTTCCAACATTTGCTGAGAAAAGAAGAAGATTCCAACAATTTCTCAGAAAGTGAAGAAAATATACCAAGAAGAAGCATGGTCACCCAAATGAGTACTTTGTTGAAGAACTGGATAATGATAAAAAAAGGTAGACACTTTCAGCTATGAATGGACATATCCAATCATCTATTTTTTGAACGCTGATCAAGATTCCAAGCAAGGTTCCATCATGTGCAAAGGAACAAAGCTGACTGCATATAATTGCCCTAACAATCACTTGGTGATTCATGAGTAGAAGAAAATACGGCTCCCTCGCATCTTCAAACAATGCTCGTCATGCGACGAAATGGAATTTGTTTAATGATATCAAGACCTTGGCTGCATAACGTTTGTGAACTCCAGAATAAGTATTTAGAGAAAATACTTTCTTGATGCCAGCTAATTGTGACTATCAATTTCGTTGTGACAGTATGATGTGACCTCAACAAAAGTTTGAAAAGTGAGGAAAGATTCAAACATGAGAGGACAGGTGAAGAGCAGAACATATGACATCCTAGATGTTCTAACAACCCCTCCATGAATGGAAACCTTTTTAATCAACACCCATTAAGCAAGGCAGGCTTCTGAACTTCTTGGAGAGTCATGGATCAAGCATCACGCTGCATTACCAACAGGAATGAGGCTGATACTATTAGTGTGGTCAGTTATGATATTACCGTAACACTTCTGGCAGAAAGCATGAAACTTCACACAATAATAATATGACACCCATCAGAACAATTTCAGCCTGGGAGCCACTTCATTTTCTTTCTCACTAATTAAACAGCGTGTTTATTAACGAACGATAAAACTGGGCATGGCACAGCCGTGAACGTGCTCATATTCATCCAAATCTAGGCTGGAGTAATGAAAGAATGTTGGACAAAATGGTGGACGAAAGTAAATTTTGCAAGAATTTCGAACCAAATCTTCGTTTTTTCAATGTTTACCGAACAGTAAATGATCCCAAGTATGATTCAGCCGTCACAACAGATAAGATTTGCTATTGTTATTATTATATAATATGAAATGGGTGGTAGAGACAGTCTGATGAGCACCTAATGACATAGTTTGTGCTGGTTTTTTGTCGACAAATACAACGACGGTTCTCGATCAGATTAATTCGCTGTCTCTGTAATATCGTGACAGATTCAGTCATCAGAAAACATTCAGAAGCCCTAAAGCACCTTGCTTTATAGCCTTGACAGAATAATTCTATCTGTGCTGGCCACTGGCTGTGCTGGTGTGAGGTCGATCCTATGCTATTTAGTCGTGCCAATTTGCGACACGTTCAGGGGCCGCTGGCTTCATGCGGTTATTACTCAAAAAAGAAAGTGATGTTCACTTTCTGAAATCAACTCACAGGCTGACCTAAACTCTTCATTCAGATATACTGGTGTGTAAATTATCCGATCACAAATTGAATTCCTTTGTATTTGGAGGAATTTGGAGAGAGGTCTGCCTGATATGTAAAGATTTCCTGCTGACGCAGTGCTTTCCACTCACGGAAAGGACCAATTTTTTTTTACTTATTTTAGAAAAATATATCATTATTAAACTTTTTTATTGTCTGATACATATTTATAGTGATTTTTAAAATTCTATTATTGGAATTTGATGCTTTATTGCTCCTGAATTATTTTATGTTTGTTTGGCTATGCAAATCAGAGGTGTGGTGACAAAACCAGTCGACCCTTCTCACGCATGACGACCCCAATCTCTATCGCGCTAAAGAGATTGGATCACGGATGTAGTCTTGCTGCGCACAGACAATTTCTCTCATTTTGTGCCATTGCGGATGTTAAGGTTTTCCCAACAGTCTGGTGCTGCGGTCGTGGTGTTCATTACTAATTTTGTCTCCCTCGGGCCATCTTCACAAAGCTCATAGTGTGGACATGAAATATAAATATTGTCCTCCTTAGTTCAAATTTTAAAATGTCCAAAGATGATATCATTGGCCTCATCAGCCCAATATGGATGAAACATACTCAGCAGGCTGGTGTTTTGTATGAAATTATGTTGCTATGCACACCATGATTCGGGAGGGTGTGTTGGAGATACACTGTGTGGAGAGCAGGCCTATTGTTGGAGTTTTGCTGAGACTATGGCACATCATCATGTTCTTCTTAAATCAGTTGTCGAAAAACATGAAATTCTCTGCCCATCATTAATCCTCCCAGAGTCAATAAGACTCAAAAGTTTTGATTGTGACTACCATGCCCCGCGAGACAGGATGAGAATAATCGATGATTATTTCAATGTGGAGTTCTCTTTTTCCAGGTCCCTGATGCAGAAGGCAGTAGGAGAGTAAACTGGGAACTTTTGTATCGTTTGCCAAACAACAACAAATGAGGCACTCAGTGTCCTGGCCGGCTCGCGCTTGCTCCTGAGTCCGGTGGCAGAAACCTATATGAGCTTCCTGAAGAATGTTGTGATGTTCAGGCAAGATGGGTATATGCGGCTTCATTCCCATTCGCTGAAAGTGACAGAATTTTTCATTGAAAAATGTGCTAGTTGACACAAGACTTGCAAGCTGAAGTTCAATGACACAAAGTTGGATCGGCAAGAAAAAACGTTTGTGCTGATGCTCCATCAACAAGTACAACACCATCTAGGAGACAGAGGTGCATGTGCTTTTGATGCGAATCTTTGTTTATTCTGCCAGGATAGCACGAATAGTGATCTGATCTGCTTCTGTACTCTGGAGGCAGATGACAAAATTTGACTGATGGCAACAGAACTTGAAGACGAAACTCTGCTCGCTCGCCTTGCTTTTTTTGAGCGTATCCTGAATTTTTAATGGTGAGAATTGTCACACTGGCGTGAAAATGATCACAGAAATCGATTATATGCACCAAAATTAGTATAAATCCTTGTATAACGCGAAAGTTTGGTCCTATTGGTTCGTTAGCGGGAAAATTAGCCAAACGATGGACGCCATATTGTATTTCAAGTCCAAGATGACCTCCAAACATGAAAATTCAAAAGTTATTCCTTCACCAAAATCAATATGATTTCATGTTTCATTTGTGCAATTTCGTTGGTTGCTTCAAAAGTTATGAAACAATCCAATTTGACGTCGTTGAGGGACCTAATTAGCATAATTATGCAAATTATGCTCTCAAAGTCATTTTCCAGTGTGGCTCCCAGGTCATTTTTTTGTTAACACCTTGGCTACCTCCATGCCAAATTTGGTGGTGCTTTCTGCCAGAAGTGCACGGTACATTTGAATATCCTGACTAAAGCATGAGTCACATTTGTCTACGCTAGGATACGGCGGCGTACCCCCCCCCCCCTGAATTGACAGAAACGTGGCGGTGGCCGCAGAGTTTCTGAGGTGGCCTCAGGGTGGCCCTACGCCATATGGCTATCTTTTACAGCCGTAGGGGTCTCCGTGGAATTAAAGCGCGGAGTTATAACTTTTTTCGATTCTAGGTTGGCCGTAGCAATTCGACAAGCCGTAGCCATGACGTAGATGTATGTCCACGATTCTCACGTCGACCGTACGAGGCGTACGGTGGTTCGATTCTTTTTCCGTAGGCTCTTCATTGCAATAGTTTATATGAAATGAATTTTGACAACCCCAAAAAATTACGGCGGCGCACTATTTCCCGTTCGCCTTAGGGCCCCCTGCGTCCCCTGCGGTTGCCTTGCGGGCACCTTGAGGCTACCTTGCGTATGCCTTGAAAATTCTATGGCCACCGCAGGGACGCCTAAGGTCACAAGGATAAATAAAGGTGTGACAAGGATAAATTGATTGAATTTAGGTGAAGATCTGGATCCAGATCCAAGAATTTGTTTTTATTTTTCAGTGATTCTTCGCCATTGAGAGAAAGGGCCAAAAAGTGATGTATAGTGTGATATTTAAAACTGTTATAGATGGGTTTTGACAAAATTGGTGAATGAGTTGGATAGGTGACAAGAACAAGCCCATTAGTTTGGTTAATGTGGCGGATGCATTTCCAGCCTATCAGTGGCATACAAAATGTAAACTGTTCAACTGGCGAAGGTATGCACTCTTGCAAGTGCCGTTCTAGTTTCCTCCTCTTTTTCTAATTATGTTCTTCAAATGGAAGACATTCCATGTTGGTTTGTTTACAGGTTACTGAACTGTGTTGTTACAACTGTTCATGTTGCATTTTATCCTCTTGGCTCATGTGCTGTGACATGTGGGCATCACTTGATAAGTGGGCATCAAGGGAAATATTGACTGAAGATTTATTTAAATACATCCTTCCATGCAGTCTTTTTTTCTGGCAGAACATCCTGAACATATTGATTTGCTACTGGAATTGTGTGATTACTGGAATTCTTGCATGTCTGACAGTAGCCTATATGATGATTTATTCAAACAACTATCGCTGGTTCGCGATTATTTTCAACTTTTTGGGATACTCTAACTAGAGCATTTGTAAGTATAAAGAGAAAAGCATTCCAATTCAGTTTACATTTTGATTTTCTTTTTTTTAGAACGTATTCAAGAACAATTGGCAATATGACAAAAAAAAGTCGTGTTCATACAATTTTTTGAATGCACCTCATAATTGCATTAATCTGGCATTACTAAAGTTGTCAGGCAATCTCAGTCACAGTTCAAGAAAACAGATAATATTATTGAAATGTTAAATCACAACACCAAAAGGGGATTATTAGTAGGCATACAGTGGCCTGCAAAAGATTCACCCCCCTACCAAGTTTTCACATTTTGATGCCACCTGAGCTTATTCCATGATGCTTTCAAATCAAACTTAACATAAAGAATCTTCACAAACTACTCGAAAGTGATAAAGCTAAAAAACGCAGATAAATGTAAATAAGTCAATTAACGAGAAATTCGATGATTCTCAGTTACATAAGTATTCAAACCCTTTACCTAATTAACCCAAAATCATTAGAAGCAAATTTATTGAAAGGTTACAAAATAAGTGTAATTATTTTTCACCTGTTTGTCATCAGTGTTTTAACTTAAAAATCAATCTCCCCTTATGTGAGGAGTTTTAAGGTGCAACTCACATGATCAACGAACAAGGCAAACATTTACTTCTCACTTTTGGAAACCAAGGGCTTTCAAAGAAGTCAGACACAAGGGGTGGAGAGCACCGTTCAGGAGAGGGTTATAAGAAGATTTCAGTCACTTATTATCCCTTTGAGTATGGAGAAATCCAACATTAAGAAGTGGAAGATGTATCACACCACCTAGACTCTACCCCAGATCAGGTCGTCGCATCAAACTCAGCAGCCGGGAAGCGGGAAATTGCTTTGGAATGTCACTGTCAATCACACAATGACTTTGAAATATCTACAAGGCTCTATGTCCGACATGGGATCAGTGTTCATTAATCAACAATATCCGTTCCCTTCACAAATCTGGCCTCAATGGACAGGTGGCAAGGAAGAAGCCATTACTGAAAAAGATGCATCTAAAAGCTCATATGGAGTTTGCGAGAAAGCATCTTGCTGACACTATTATGTGGAGAAATGTTTTGTGATAGACAAGACAAAATTGAACTTTTTGGTTTAAATTCAAAGCGTTACGTCTGGTGCAAGCCTAACAACTGCACATCCACCAGTCAACACCATCCCTACTGTCAAGCATGTCATGGTAGCATCATGTTATGGGACTGTTTTCATCCGCAGGGACTGAGAAGCTTATCAGGATGAGACTCTTGACAAAACCTGCTTGAGTCAGCAATGAATCTGAAACTGGGTAGGAGATTTACATTTCAGCAGGACAATGACTCAAAGCGTGAAGTTAAAGCCACACTGGAGTGGCTGAATAAAAATAAATTAAATGTTCTTGAGTGTCCCCAGTCAAAGTCCTGCCTGAACAAAATTCAACATTTATGGCGAGACTGTCAAGATTGCAGCCCATCGACGATCCCATCAAACTTGGGCAGAACTGGAGCAATTTTCATGTGAAAAAATGGGCAAATATTTCACCATCTCACTCTGAAAAGCTGGAAGAGACCTACCCAAAAATACTCATGGCAGTCATTGCTGCAAGGTGCTTCCACCAGGTGCTGACGTAAGGGCTGAATACTTTTACAACCAGTGAACTTTGATTTGTACATGTTTTTTGAGGGTATTTCCTGACATGTAACCTCCTCACCTATTAAGTGTTCATTTTGATTCTTTCTAGTTATGATATAAAGGTTCATTTGGAAAAAATTGTTTCTACAGTAATTCGTATTATTCTAAACGTGGCATTAATTGGTAGGGTGTGAATACTTTTTGCAGGACATGGTATATTTAAAAATGAAGAACATCAATGAAATGTTTGGACGTACTCAGTACACATTGGGAATGTTCAAATATCAACCCAACCCTCACACTTGCAGGTTATGTATTTTCTCCCCTTCTCTCTCTCTCTCACCTTTCCTGTTCATCTCATTGCCTTATTTGTTTTGTCCATTGTGAGTCTCTGTGACCTTACTGTCCTACTTACTGTCACTATGTTAACTTTTTACCTTCTGTTATCTCATTCTTCCATAAGCAGATCTTGTATGGAAAAAAAAAGTTTAAAATATGGGGCTGTGTATTGAGAAAAAGCCTGCGTCAATTCTGTGTCTGGGAGGCAGGATATTATAAATAATTGAAGGCAATATTTCAATTCACAGGATACCCCTATGCAGGACAATATTTTCATTAAAAACGTAAAATGTCTGGAAGGAGAAATATGTGATAAACATTTTTTTCTTCAATGTCTGTTTTATTCATGCAATGCAACTTTTTTTCTTTATTTTGCTTTTGCTATTATTTGTCTTTTTATGATCATGTCATGTCAAATAATGATCATTCCTCCCTTTCCCAAACATTCATAATGGAAATATTTCTTTAAATTTCATTTAGTTGCAACAATCACACTGCCTCACTCACTGCCTCATAAAGACGTGGATTGAATTACAGCCTTAGCTATCAGCATGGTTTGTCTGCATCCCATCGTTGCAGTAAACCCTCCAATATCATGGGGTTTAGTTTTCTGGAAAATGCTGTGATTGTTAAAACTGTGATCATGGAACCAACTGCCAATGTGGGGGGTTCAGTTCCTGGACTTCGAGAAAATAAAGAGGAAGATCGACGGCAGCCAAAATATCACATTCAATTGAAATAAACACGTAAAATATACATTGCCGAAGAGAGTCTACAACACCTTTCCAAATTTTTACCTTTTGTTGCCTATAGCCTGGAATTAAATTGCATTAAATCAGACTTTTTCCCCCTTTTTATTTACACATCGTACCCACAACTTCCAATGAAAACAAGTTCTACAAATTTCAGAAAATTAATTAAAATAAGAAAACTAGAATATGTTGGTTGGATAAGTATCCACCCCCTGGTTAATACTTGGTGGAAGCAGCTTTGACAACAATTACAGCTGTGAGTCTGTTGGATGTGTCTCTACAACCTATACTCACCTTTATTGGGCAATATTTGCCATTCTTCTGTACAAAACTGTTCAAGCTCAGTCAAGTTGTGTGGGGAGTGTTTATGGACAGCAATTTTCAAGACATGCCCAGATTTTCGATTGGATTTAGGTCGGGGCTCTGACGTGGGCCACTCAAGAATTTATCTGTTCATTTCCAGCCACTCCAGTGTAGCTTTGGCTGTGTGATTCAGGTCATTGTCATCCTGAAAGGTGAACTTCCGTCTCAATTTCAGCTTTTTTGCAGAGGGCAGCAGATTTTCCTCGGGATTTTTTGTATTTTGCTCCATTCATTTTTCCTTCTATCCTGACAAGTACCGCAGTCCCTGCTGATAAGAAACATCCCAATAACCCAAGGCTGCTACAACCATGCTTCACAGTCGGGATGGCATTCTTTGAGTGATGTGCTGTGTTGGGTTTGTGCCAAACGTAACGTTTTGCATTTAGGCCAAGAAGTTCCATTTGGTGTTTGTTCAACCACAAAACTTTGTCCAATGAGATCGGTGGGAGTGCTCGATCACAATCTCCACAGTTTTTGATATATACATAGCAATATATATATATAATGTAATCATGTTTAACTTGAATAACATGTAACTACAATAAATAACAGTGTAAATTAACACAAACACAAGTTTTTACCTTTTAAATTTCTTCGCAAAAACAGGCAAGATGGTGAGGTAAACATATTACATACTCGTTCATACTGTACTCTAGCCAACGAGAAACACAAGACTTAGCTCAAGATGACATGATGATGCTGTTGTAGGTGGAGTTAGAAAAGATGTGATGTAGAACTTGCGATGGCTGTTGGGATCATCACGAGCACGACAAAGGTCGCCCTGCTGCATTGCCACATGAAGAAGGGTAAACGATCCTTAACCACCGTGAGCCGGAGCAGATCTTCCATTGATTGGACAGAAAGGTAGCAATATGGCATCCCCTTCATAATAGTCCCTGTCTCTTCAGGCGATAAAACACTGCTTCAGCATAAATCCTTTGGCGCTTCGATTATGTCCTATGAGCCACGTTGAAACTGGAGCCTTCTGCGTTCCTCGTGTTGCCTCCGTGGAAACATTGCCAAAACTGAAATGATTTCTTCTCATACACTGGTCTACTTAACAGGCATTTTTCTATTTCGTCTCAGTCCGAACATGAATGCTTTTTTTCCATCCTTTCAACATGATGATTCAGGGACTGGGTTGAGCCTTTTGTACTTTGTTGGCCAGGAACCCTTTGCACGGATATTTGATTCAACGTTTACGTACAGTTGATTTATGATCCGGAAATGGCGCCACAGATGCCACAACTTTCACTTCTGCCAATATACTTAACAACTCGATTTCTTGCAGCAATGTCATAACCTTTCTCTGCCTTTGGGCACGATTAATTTTTGTGCATCGTTTCATGTATGGTGCACCATTTATTAATGTTGTGTGCATACTAGATCTAGATCTAGTATTACAGGATCTCCGATGTTTTCCTGTTGAATGACGATTCATTATTAAATTTTGTTTTGTTGGCGCCGATATGTGGGTTCTGCATTACTACAATTAATGGTGTGGCGAAAACAATAAAAGGCTCGTAATGGAGAGGTAATCATACAGCAGATGCAGAATCAATGATCATCTTCGCTCAAAAACGCGTTATTGGCCGAAATAAACTGCGATAATGATAATTGGAACGCATAGGTTGCTCTGCCGATTGTAGTAGAACCCATGGATATTTTAGCGTTTACTGTTTTGATTTTCTGGCAGAGTTAATTTGCTTAGCTCTATTTTATATACACTATATCAACGATGCTTAAAGATAAACTCAAAGCTACCTGCTCTGCGAACAATGGTGACATGTTTAAACATGCTTTTGTCCCCACGCATTCTTTCTCTCAACGCTTCTGCTCTCGTGGAACAGTGGAATGATGTGAAGGTGGCGAGGACCAGTACAGACACACCCGAGTGCTTTGTTATGGCATGACTGTGGGCAGTAGCCTCAACAAAAAAGGCTAGCATTTTTTTGTTGAGGGGCAGCTTTATGTGAGCAGCATGCCAAAGGCCGCGTGTACAGCCACCTGAGGATACGAAGTGGTTGCCGTTTACGCCCAACAACTAGAAAACGTTGTCTATGACTGTACTTTTTATGGAGGCAAAGCAGTTGGTCTTTACATTTTGCCATCTACACATTTTGGCTAAGATGGCAAATTATTGCTACAACATACTGTTGGTGCACATCTGACTGGTTAGGCTGTGAAAATATTAAAATCCTTTGTCAGCAAGATAATGAAAATGCGACACTTACGCACCTTTACATGGATAAAATAGTTGTGTTGATAGACTTAATATTTAAACATACATGCTGTTTTGAATTCTCATTATTGTAGGGGCCTATGACATGCACAGAGTATTGAGTTCTGCTTCGTTCTATCAGAAATTCTTAGCCTTGTTACTGGTCTTTTATCTGAGCTTGATGCTCAACTCGCATTCATTAACCTGCCCTCTTGAGCTTGCTTGTGAGCTGTCTGCCTGAGTGTTTGTCTGCGTGTTGTTTTTCCGCCCAGGATTTCAAATCTTTCCGCATTTTAACCCACTGAGCCCCTTATTTCTCTCGTGAACTTTTTTCTCTCGCCTTTCATTACATCTCCTTTTCTCACATTATGGTGTACCTTCACATTCTATGCACACACGTTTGCTTCCCCTTTAGTGCTTCCTTTATGTCTGTTCACTCACGATGCCTCTCTTTCTTGCTCATCCAATGAGTTTTTCAAATATTATTTGTACATTTTTGCAAAGATTATATTTGCAGCATTTTTTTCTGCCAATGAAATGTCCAGCAGAATACAATGATTCGTTGCACAATTGTCACTGTGTCAAACATGTATAAATCCAAGGATTGTTAAGAAAGTAGTTGGGAGGGTTTTCCAGACGGTAAGAGAGGTGAGAATGTGATAGAATAGAGGGAGATTTGCACTAACCAAACATGCCATCCAAAACATGATCTTTTCATTTCTTGTTTTTTCCTTCCTGAGAATTGATTCTCTATCCAGCCTTGTCCACACTATGCGTCCTCCGTACTGCCTCTTTCTTCCCACATTCGCATTGTTTGGCCATGCTCTATATATTTTTGTCGGCAAAAACTGCTGTTGTGTGTTTCCCGTCCTTCTTTTACTGCTGTTCTTTTTGTCTCTAACTATTCCATTTGGTACATCATTCAAAATTTTACCATGTTTTAAACAAATGTTCAGCTTGAATTATTGGCAACAGTTCGGTGCACATGAGGGGATATATGATATGGAGAACATACTGTGCTGCTAGTTTAAATTCCTTAATTCCATTACAAGGCCAAGCTGATCTCAATGTCTGCTAAAGATTATTAGCAAGCAGATTTGTGCATTCATCTGTTTTTCCTATCCAAATTAATAATATGAATTTGAAAATAACAATAACCACTCTCCTTGAGGCCCAGTGCCAATGCAGGCACTGGTTTGAGAAACTTGAATGGAATTTTCACATCTTCCCTGATCCAATGGTTTCTGGATGCAGATCCAAGAAAAGCTCTTGGAATATATGTTATTACTTTGCATTAGAATCAATTTCCATACATATAATCATCTTTTGCCCATAACTTATGGCCATTCTTCTAGATTTCATGAAATACCACTGCATGTCGTGAGAAACATCCTGTAAAATGTTTGCCCATGTTTATAGTTTATGCTGCGATCATTCAGACCCAACCATGCAAGTAGCATTCTGGTTATTCCTGGTGGTATGATCATAAATTTAGGCCATAAATCTGGAGTTTTTACAGAATTTAATTTTCTTTTCATATTTTTTTCCCCATTTTTGAATAAATTAATTTTAACGCCATAACCTTCTATGTTCTCCAATTGAAGTTACTGCTGTCTGTCTTTTTCTTTTTTGTAACATGGCATGGTTGCATTGCACTTTTGAATGCAAAGGATGAATCTGGATTCGACCTAAAAGTGGGATACAACCATCTCTGTTTTTATTTATTCTAATGGAGGTAGAGTATCCTTACAATCGTTACCTTTGGTGATATTTGTAGCTTGTCATTGACGTCAACTAAGGAAAAACGTTCATATCTTTAATGCTAAATTTGTTGCAATAAGATAGTGAAAGCAAGTTATTTTCTGAACAACGTTTGTTCCTTACACTTAATTTATCAAAAAACATGTCAAGAACTTTTGGATAATTTGATGATATGCCATGAATGTGTGATAACACCTGTGGGGTAATTATTTTTGTTTCTGAGTTGTTATACTTTATAACTGTTTTATTCTGGGTAAAATCCTATTCCCTTTCTCTGAATTTGTATGCTTCCTGTATTGTGATGTACTGCAGTTCAGTTTAATGTGAGCACTAACTGTTACCACTTATGTTTTCTCTGTGCTCTTATCCAACATGGTGGGTTAAGTACTTGTGCAAAAATCGGTAATGCAGCACTCTCTGAAGTTCAGAGACCGGATTGCGGTGAGATCATGGTGGGTGGTTACACCTACTATTGGTCTGGTTGTTCTGATGGTTACCATTCCCAATGAGTTGCTGTAGCTGTGTCCAATAAGCTGATTCCAATGATAAATGAGGTAACACCGGTCAACAAGCATATTATGAGACAAAGGATTCATCACTCCTTAGGTGTCATTTCCCTGGTCTCTGTTTATGCTCCGACTAAAGTGAGTGATCTCACCGTGAAGGATGCATTCTACGCCACGCTCGAGTCTGTGGTTGATCAGTGCCCCAGACGTAGATACACTTCTAGTCTTGGGGATTTCAATACATCGACTGGAACTGATAGGGATGGTTTTGAGACATGTGTTGGTCCCCATGTGTCAGGAACTGTGAACCTGAATAGCACTAAGTTCCTTGACTTTGCAAGAAGTCATGGACTTAGGGTGGCCGTTTCATGGTTTCAGCACCGACAAGCTCATCCTGGACTTGGTATTCCAATGCTGGCGTGTGGCAAAGGAGATTGACCATGTCCTCATTGATGGTCGCTGGAGGATGATCCAGAACTGCAGGGTCTACCGGAGTGCTCAGTTCCTCAATACCGACCACCGGCTTGTTGTAGCACTCTGAAGTGCACCTTAAATCCAGGAGAATGGTACCATCCCAGCCTAGCTGGATGTTGGCAAGCTCAAGGATGAGAGAGTAGCTGAGGATTTTGCGAACAGGCTGAGTGGAGATTTGGGAGGTCTGGGTACTTTGGGAGGTCATGAAGAGTTGTGGAGTCCTTCAAGTCACCGTCCTTGATGTTTCCGGTGGATGTCGTGGAACTCACCATAGGGCAAAGAAGAATTTTGTCTCTCAAGGGCACTGGATACCATTGACCAGAGTCGCAGGGCCAGGCTGAATGGCAGAGCTGAGCTGTTCAGGGAGCTGAGGCGTAAAACTGTACGTGGCGCTAAGTGTGGACAAGGAGGCCTATGTGCGAGGAATCTTGAGGGTGAAGAGCATCACCTGTGGTCAAGTGATTCTCGTCCTACTTACAGGGAATTCGCGCATTGTGTTCATCCAAGCCCATCCCTCGATGTACTGCAGTTAGAGCAGAGGGTGGTAGGTCATGACAGAGGAGTCCGAAGTGAAGGCCGCTGGGCCGGTTACTTTAAGCAGTTTGTACCAGGCTGATCCACCAGCTGTTGAGTTTGACGTCAGGGGTGTTACAAAACTGTTGCTGAACCTCCAATCAACTGTGGTCCACTTCGCTTGTGAAAACACAGGCTGCGGTGAACCGGTTGAAATGGGTAAAGCTCTTGGGATCTGTGGCATCCATGCTGAACTTCTCAAGGCTGGTGGAAATGCTGCACTCATGTCGTTGCCTTTACAAATAAATAAATAAAGACAAAAACCTTTACAAATCCCCTCAACTCATTGTCCTCTTACTCTGACCTTCATTCATTCTTGGTCATCCTTCGACTTCTCTTAACTTCTTTCTTTCTTATTTTTGAACAAATTGTTTATTAATTATGTTCAAAACTTCTTTTAAATGACATTTTAATATGATTTGTCTTCCTCTACTGTCCTTTCCAAATACTGTGTGTCAGATAACTTCTTCTTCACAAATTTTATGTTCCCTTTCTGGTTCACTTGCAAATCTGTGCTCCACGTCCTTTTGTCACGATCCTACGGTGCAACTTTCCTTCATACTTTCAACTACCCTTCCCTACACCCTGTTCCTAATGACTATGTTTGGCTAAACTTGGGATCTAAAAGGGAAACCCAGTTTTTAGTGAGTGCCGGCTCACGGTCGTTTACCCTTTCATGTCTGTAAGCCCTATATCCTCACTCACCAGCCTGCATCCTCTAATTCTAACCCCTTGCTCCACATCCACAGCTTTGATTCCACCTTGGTAACTCCACTTTAAAAATGCTGGTGCTTCTCTCTCAGCAATGGTCAGAGCCTCTAAATCTCAAACAAGAGGTCAGAACTATCCCATTGGATTATCTCAAGCATTCGACAGTCTGACATCCTGTTTTGTTTGCCAACCTCTCTACCTACAACATGCAAGACTACCTTTACACCTGACTTTCTCACTTCCTCCACTCGTGCAGTGAATATGTTGCTATCAATGGAACCCTCTCCTCTTCCAGTGGAAGATGAAGTGCCTCATTGCAGTGTCCTGGGCCAAATATTGTTCCTCAACTGAAGAGATGACCTCTCTGATGCTCTAGAAAACCCTATTAAGTAGTACGTGGATCGAGATCTCCAAAAAATAAAACGTTGAACGATACGCCACTCAATATAACTTGCAGGCCTTATATATTTTTTTGATAGATAGATAGATGTCTCTAGTAATATAATTAAGAGGTCTGCTCAGCCAAAGCTCTTGTAAAATTTAGTTATTGGGCAAAAGGTGATCCCATGTGTGTCGTGATTGAGCAAAAAATACGACATTGACAAAAATTGCATTTATCCTTGTAGAATCATCAAAATCAAGATATGTACCATTATTTATTTACATATTCATTAAAGTATATGCCTGGTGTTGGCTTAGTGGTTAAAGTGGCTGGCTTGGAACCTTCGGGTGCTGAGTTTGAGCTCCTGTTGAATGTTGAATTAACAGCAGGTGGGGTTGACTCAGCCTGTCATCCTTCTGAGGTTGGTGAAATGAGTACCAGTGTACAGGGGTAATAACTATTTGGAGTAAGCTGTGTTGCAGTGGTGACCTGTCCAGGACTGTACTCCTTGCCAATGAAACTGCATTGGTAGCCCTATGTGCCTTTATGGCATGAAAGGAATGGTATTATTATTATTATTCAACTATGCATAGCATATATAAACAACGCCCACTCGGTTTATGAATTTTGAGACAATTCAGAAAAATCAACAAATATTGTTTAAAAAAATACATTATTTTACTTTGATTTCAGTATTTCAGTAGCTGCAGTACTTCTAATGACCTGGTATTAGCTGAACAGAAGGGGGTGGCAGCATTTGGCATGGCTGAGCAGAAACAGAGTACCACTGTGGAGCCTGTCAAGCTTCCAACATTTGCTGAGAAAGCAAAGAAGATTCCAACAATTTCTCAGAAAGTGAAGAAAATATACCAAGAAGAAAGCATGGTCACCCAAATGAGTACTTTGTTGAAGAACTGGATAATGATAAAAAAAGGTAGACACTTTCAGCTATGAATGGACAACATATCCATCATCTATTTTTGAACCTGATCAAGATTCCAAGCAAGGTTCCATCATGTGCAAAGGGAACAAAGCTGACTGCATAATTGCCCTAAACAATCACTTTGGTGATTCATGAGTAGAAGAAAATAACCCGGCTCCCTCGCATCTTCAAACAATGCTCGTCATCGACGAAATGGAATTTGTTTAATGATATCAAGACCTTGGCTGCATAACGTTTGGTGAACTCCAGAATAAGTATTTAGAGAAAATACTTTCTTGGATGCCAGCTAATTGTGACTATCAATTTCGTTGGTGACAGATATGATGTTGACCTCAACAAAAGTTTGAAAAGTGAGGAAAGATTCAAACATGAGAGGGACAGGTGAAGAGCAGAACATATGACATCCTAGATGTTCTAACAACCCCTCATGAATGGAAACCTTTTAATCAACAACCCATTAAGCAAGGCAGGCCTTCTGAACTTCCTTGGAGAGTCATGGATCAAGCATCACGCTGCATTACCAACAGGAATGAGGCTGATACTATTAGTGTGGTCAGTTATGATATTACCGTACACTTCTGGCAGAAAGCATGAAACTTCACACAATAATAATATGACACCCATAGAACAATTTCAGCCTGGGAGCCACTTCATTTTTT
This sequence comes from Eptatretus atami, assembly GCA_035128595.1. Taxonomy (NCBI): domain Eukaryota; kingdom Metazoa; phylum Chordata; class Myxini; order Myxiniformes; family Myxinidae; genus Eptatretus; species Eptatretus atami. Next base: position 56,940,106 of record CM068954.1, on the reverse strand, counting down.
CTTTCTCTACTAATTAACAGCGTGTTATTAACGAACGATAAAAACTGGGCATGGCACAGCCGTGAACGTGCTCATATTCATCCAAATCTAGGCTGGAGTAATGAAAGAATGTTGGACAAAATGGTGGACGAAAGTAAATTTTGCAAGAATTTCGAACCAAATCTTCGTTTTTTTCAATGTTTACCGAACAGTAAATGATCCCAAGATGATTCAGCCGTCACAACAGATAAGATTTGCTATTGTTATTATTATATAATTATGAAATGGGGTGGTAGAACAGTCTGATGAGCACCTAATGACATAGTTTGTGCTGGTTTTTTGTCGACAAATACAACGACGGTTCTCGATCAGATTAATTCGCTG
>CM068954.1:56925905-56938092 GCA_035128595.1 Eptatretus atami | reverse complement strand
TTTTTGAGCCAGTATCCTGAATTTTTAATGGTTGAGATGTCACACTGGCGTGAAAATGATCACAGAAATCGATTATATGCACCAAAATTAGTATAAATCCTTGTATAACGCGAAAGTTTGGTCCTATTGGTTCGTTAGCGGGAAAATTAGCCCAAACGATGGACGCCATATTGTATTTCAAGTCCAAGATGACCTCCAAACATGAAAATTCAAAAAGTTGAATTCCTTCACCCAAAATCAATATGATTTCATGTTTCATTTGTGCAATTTCGTTGGTGCCAAAAGTTATGAAACAATCCAATTTGACGTCGTTGAGGGACCTAATTAGCATAAATTATGCAAATTATGCTCTCCAAAGTCATTTTCCAGTGTGGCTCCCAGGTCATTTTTTTTGTTAACACCTTGGCTACCTCCATGCCAAATTTGGTGGTGCTTTCTGCCAGAAGTGCACGGTACATTTGAATATCCTGACTAAAGCATGAGTCACATTTGCTCTACGGCTAGGATACGGCGGCCGTACCCCCCCCCCCCCGCTGAATTGACAGAAACGTGCGGTGGCCGCAGAGTTTCTGAGGTGGCCTCAGGGTGGCCCTACGCCATATGGCTATCTTTTACAGGCCGTAGGGTCTCCGTGGAATTAAAGCGCGGAGTTATAACTTTTTTCATTTCTAGGTTGGCCGTAGCTAATTTGCGGTTATTCAGTAGCCGTGTGAGGCCATGCCGACGTAGAATGTGTGTCCCACCGGAGGCTTCGATGATAGGTGGTGATAACCGATTGGAAATAGGTCAGGAAACGTCGACCGTACGTAAGGCGGTAATTTTGTCTGAGGGTGGTGTGTGCGAAATTCCATTTTTTTCATTGATTAAGAATGTGAACTACGCATAGGAAAACACAGGTGCTGTGCTTAATATTGCACGACGCTAGGCTCTTATGCATTGAAAAATGAATTTGAACAACCGCAAAAAATTACGGGCGGACGCACTATTTCCCGTTCGCCTTAGGGCCCCCCTGCGGTCCCCCTGCGGTTGCCTTGCGGGCACCTTGAGGCTACCTTGCGTATGCCTTGAAAATTCTATGGCCACCGCAGGGACGCCCTAAGGTCACAAGGATAAATAAAGGTGTGACAAGGATAAATTGATTGGATTTAGGTGAAGATCTGGATCCAGATCCAAGAATTTGTTTTTTATTTTTCAGTGATTCTTCGCCATTGAGAGAAAGGGCCAAAAAAGTGATGTATAGTGTGATATTTAAAACTGTTATAGATGGGTTTTGACAAAACTTGGTGAATGAGTTGGATAGGTGACAAGAACAAGCCCATTAGTTTGGTTAATGTGCGGATGCATTTCCAGCCTATCAGTGGCATACAAAATGTAAACTGTTCAACCTGGCGAAGGTATGCACTCTGCCAAGTGCCGTTCTAGTTTCCTCCTCTTTTCTAATTATGTTCTTCAAAATGGAAGACATTCCATGTTGGTTTGTTTACAGGTTACTGAACTTGTGTTGTTAGCAACTGTTCATGTTGCATTTTTATCCTCTGGCTCATGTGCTGTGACATGTGGGGCATCAACTTGATAAGTGGGGCATCAAGGGAAATATTGCTGAAGATTTATTTAAATACATCCTTCCATGCAGTCTTTGTTTCTGGCAGAACATCCTGAACATATTGATTTGCTACTGGAATTGTGTGATTACTGGAATTCTTGCATGTCTGACAGTAGGCCTATATGATGATTTATTTCAACAACTACATCGCTGGTTCGGCGATATTTCACTTTTTGGGGATACCTCTAACTAAGCATTTGTAAGTATAAAGAAAAAGCATTCCAATTCAGTTTACATTTTGATTTTCTTTTTTTAGAACGTATTCAAGAACAATGGCAATATGACAAAAAAAAAGTCGTGTTCATACAATTTTTTGAATGCACCTCATAATTGCATTAATCTGGCATTACTAAAGTTGTCAGCAATCTCAGTCACAGTTCAAGAAAACAGAATAATATTATTGCAAATGTTAAATCACAACACCAAAAGGGGATTATTAGTAGGCATACAGTGGCCTGCAAAAGTATTCACCCCCCTCCAAAGTTTTCACATTTTGATGCCACCTGAGCTTATTCCATGATGCTTTCAAATCAAACTTAACATAAAGAATCTTCACAAACTACTCGAAAGTGATAAAGCTAAAAAACGCAGATAAAATGTAAATAAGTCAGATTAACAGAGAAAATTCGATGATTCTCAGTTACATAAGTATTCAAACCCTTTACCTAATTAACCCAAAATCATTTCAGAAGCAAATTTATTGAAAGGTTACAAAATAAGTGTAATATATTTCACCTGTTTGTCATCAGTGTTTTAACTTAAAAATCAATCTCCCCCACTTATGTGAGGAGTTTTAAGGTGCAACTCACATGATCAACGAACAAGGCAAACATTTACTTCTCACTTTTGGAAACCAAGGAGCTTTCCAAAGAAGTCAGACACAAGGCGGTGGAGAAGCACCGTTCAGGAGAGGGTTATAAGAAGATTTCAGTCACTTATTATCCCTTTGAGTATGGAGAAATCCAACATTAAGAAGTGGAAGATGTATCACACCACCTAGACTCTACCCAGATCAGGTCGTCCATCCAAACTCAGCAGCCGGGAAAGCGGGAAATTGCTTTGGAATGTCACTGTCAATCCAACAATGACTTTGAAATATCTACAAGGCTCTATGTCCGACATGGGAATCAGTGTTCATTAATCAACAATATCCCGTTCCCTTCACAAATCTGGCCTCAATGGACAGGTGGCAAGGAAGAAGCCATTACTGAAAAAGATGCATCTAAAAGCTCATATGGAGTTTGCGAGAAAGCATCTTCATGACACTAGTTATGTGGAGAAATGTTTTGTGGTAAGACAAGACAAAAATTGAACTTTTTGGTTTAAATTCAAAGCGTTACGTCTGGTGCAAGCCTAACACTGCACATCACCCAGTCAACACCATCCCTACTGTCAAGCATGGTCATGGTAGCATCATGTTATGGGACTGTTTTTCATCCGCAGGGACTGAGAAGCTTATCAGGATAGGAGACTCCTTGACAAAAACCTGCTTGAGTCAGCAATGAATCTGAAACTGGGTAGGAGATTTACATTTCAGCAGGACAATGACTCAAAGCGTGAAGTTAAAGCCACACTGGAGTGGCTGAATAAAAATAAATTAAATGTTCTTGAGTGTCCCAGTCAAAGTCCTGCCTTGAACAAAATTCAACATTTATGGCGAGACTTCAAGATTGCAGCCCATCGACGATCCCATCAAACTTGGCAGAACTGGAGCAATTTTCATGTGAAAAATGGGCAAATATTTCACCATCTCACTCTGAAAAGCTGGAAGAGACCTACCCAAAAATACTCATGGCAGTCATTGCTGCAAAGGGTGCTTCCACCAGGTGCTGACCTAAGGGGCTGAATACTTTTACAACCAGTGAACTTTGATTTGTACATGTTTTTTGAGGGTATTCCTGACATGTAACCTCCTTCAACTATTAAGTGTTCATTTTGATCTTTCTAGTTATGAATATAAAAGTTCATTTGGAAAAATTGTTTCTACATAATTCGTAATTCATCTAAACGTGGCATTATTGGTAGGGTGTGAATACTTTTGCAGGACATGGTATATTTAAAAATGAAGAACATCAATGAAATGTTTGACGTACTCAGTACACATTGGGAAATGTTCAATATCAACCCAACCCTCACACTTGCAGGTTATAGTATTTTCTCCCCTTCTCTCTCTCTCTCCACCTTTCCTGTTCATTCATTGCCTTATTTGTTTTGTCCATCTGTGAGTCTCTGTGACCTTACTGTCCTACTTACTGTCACTATGTTAACTTTTTACCTTCTGTTATCTCATTCTTCCATAAGCCAAGATCTTGTATGGAAAAAAAAAGTTTAAAATATGGGGCTGTGTATTGAGAAAAACCTGCGTCAATTCCTGTGTCTGGGAGGCAGGATATTATAAATAATTGAAGGCAATATTTCAATTCACAGGATACCCCTATGCAGGACAATATTTCATTAAAAACGTAAATGTCTGGAAGGAGAAATGATGTGATAAACATTTTTTCTTTCAATGTCTGTTTTATTCATGCAATGCAACTTTTTTTCTTTATTTTGCTTTTGCTATTAATTTGTCTTTTTATGATCATGTCATGTCAAATAATGATCATTCCTCCCTTTCCCAAACCATTCATAATGGAAATATTTCTTTAAATTTCATTAGTTCAACAATCACACTGCTCACTCACTGCCTCATAAAACGTGGATTGAATTACAGCCTTAGCTATCAGCATGGTTTGTCTTGCATCCCATCGTTGCAGTAAACCCTCCAATATCATGGGGGTTAGTTTTCTGGAAAATGCTGTGATTGTTAAAACTGTGATCATGGAAACCAACTGCCAATGTGGGGGGTTCAGTTCCTGGACTTCGAGAAAATAAAGAGGAAGATCGACGGCAGCCAAAAATATACACATTACAATTGAAATAAACACGTAAATATACATTGCCGATAGAGAGTCTACAACACCTTTCAAAATTTTTACCTTTTGTTGCCTTATAGCCTGGAATTAAATTGCATTAAATCAGACTTTTTCCACCTTTTATTTACACATCGTAACCCACAACTTCCAAATGAAAACCAAGTTCTACAAATTTCAGAAAATTAATTAAAAATAGAAAACTAGAATATGTTGGTTGGATAAGTATCCACCCCCCTGAGTTAATACTTGGTGGAAGCAGCTTTGACAACAATTACAGCTGTGAGTCTGTTGGGATGTGTCTCTACCAACCTTACTCACCTTTATTGGGCAATATTTGCCCATTCTTCTGTACAAAACTGTTCAAGCTCAGTCAAGTTGTTGAGCGAGAGTGTTTATGGACAGCAATCTTCAAGACATGCCACAGATTTTCGATTGATTTAGGTCGGGGCTCTGACTGGGCCACTCAAGGAACATTTATCTGTTCATTCCAAGCCACTCCAGTGTAGCTTTGGCTGTGTGATTCAGGTCATTGTCATCCTGAAAGGTGAACTTCCGTCTCAATTTCAGCTTTTTTGCAGAGGGCAGCAGATTTTCCTCGGGATTTTTCTGTATTTTGCTCCATTCATTTTTCCTTCTATCCTGACAAGTACCGCAGTCCCTGCTGATAAGAAACATCCCAATAACACAAGGCTGCTACAACCATGCTTCACAGTCGGGATGGCATTCTTTGAGTGATGTGCTGTGTTGGGTTGTGCCAAACGTAACGTTTTGCATTTAGGCCAAGAAGTTCCATCTTGGTTTTGTCAAACCACAAAACTTTGTCCAATGGAGATCGGTGGAGTGCTCGTCACACTCCACATGTTTTTGATATATACATACATATATATATATATGTAATCATGTTAACATTGAAATAAACATGTAACTACAATAAATACAGTGTAAATTAAACAAAAACACAAGTTTTACCTTTTAAATTTCTTCCAAAACAGCAAGATGGGTGAGGGTAAACATATTACATACTCGTTCATACTGTACTCTACCAAAACGAGAAAACACAAGACTTAGCTCAAGATGACATTGATGATGCTGTTGTAGGGTGGAGGTTAGAAAGATGTGGATGTAGAACTTGCGATGGCTGTTGGATCATCACGAGCACGACAAAGTCGCCTGCTGCATTGCCACATAGAAGAAGGGTAAAACGATCCTTAACCACCGTGAGCCGGAGCAGATCTTCCTTGCTTGGACAGAAAGGTACAATATGGCATCCCCTTCCATAATAGTCCTGTCTCTTCAGCGATAAAAACCTGCTCCAGCATAAATCCCTTTGCCTCGATTATGTCCATGAGCCACGGTTGAACTGGAGCCTTCGGCCTCGGTTGCCTCGTGGAAACATTGCCAAAACTGAAATGATTTCTCCCATACACTGGTCTACTTAAAGGCATTTTTCTATTTCGTCCTCGGTCCAAACATGAATCTTTTTTTCCATCCTTTCAACATGATGATCACGGGACTGGGTTGAGCCTTTTGTACTTTGTTGGCAGGAACCCTTGCACGGATATTTGATTCACGTTTACGTACAGTTGATTTATTGATCCGGAAATGGCAGCCCACAGATGCCACACTTTCACTTCTTGCCAATATATTTAACAACTCGATTTCTTTGCACAATGTCATAACCTTTCTCTGCCTTTTGGCACGATTAATTTTGTGCATCGTTTCATGTATGGGCACCATTATTAACTGTTGTGTGCATACTAGATCTTAGATCTAGTATTACAGGATCTCCGGATGTCATTTCCTGTTGAATGACGATTCATTATTAAATTTTGTTTTGTTCCCATATGCTGGTCTGATTACTACAATTAATGGTGTGCGAAAAACAATAAAAGGCTCGTAATGGGAGGTAATCATACACGCAGATGCAAACAATGACTCATCTTCGCTCAAAAACCGTTATTGGCCGAAATAAAATCCTGCGATAATGATATTGGAACACAATAGGTTGCCTGCGATTGGTAGAAACCCATGATATTTTAGCGTTTACTGTTTTGATTTTCTTGCAGAGTTAATTTGCTTACTCTATTTTATATACACTATATCAACATGCCTAAAGATAAACTCAAAGCTACTGCCTCTGCAACAATGGTGACATGTTTAACCATGCTTTGTCCCCCAACCATTCTTTCTCTCAACCTTCTCTCTCGTGAACAGTGGAATGATGGTGAAGGTGCGAGACCAGTACAGACACCCCGAGTGCTTTGTATGCAATGACTGTGGCAGTAGCCTCAAACAAAAAGGCTACATTTTTGTTGAGGGGCAGCTTTATTGTGAGCAGCATGCCAAGGCCCGTGTACAGCCACCTGAGGGATACGAAGTGGTTGCCGTTTACCCCAACAACTAGAAACGTTGTCTATGACTGTACTTTTATATGGAGGCAAACAGTTGGTCTTTACATTTTGCCATCTACAACATTTTGGCTAAGGAGGCAAAATTATTGCTACAAATCACTGTTGGTGCACATCTGACTGTTAGCTGTGAAAATTTAAAATCCTTTGTCACAAGATAATGAAATGCGACACTTACCACCTTTACAATGGATAAAATAGTTGTGTTGATAGACTTATATATAAACATACATGCTGTTTTGAATCTCCATTATTGTAGGGGCCACTATGACATGCACAGAGTATTGAAGTTCATCTTCGTTCTAACAGAAATTCTTACCTTGTTACTGTCCTTTTATCTGAGCTTGATGCTCAACTCCATTCATTAACCTGCCCTCTTGACTTGCTTGTGGAGCTGTCTGCCTGAGTCGTTTGTCTCGTGTTTTTTTCCCCCAGGATTTCAAATCTTTCCCATTTTTACCCACTGAGCCCTTATTTCTCTCGTGAACTTTTTTCTCTCCCCCTTTCAATTACATCTCCTTTTCTCATATTATGGTGTACCTTCACATTCTTGCACACACGTTTCCCCTTAGTCTCCCTTTTGTCTGTTCACCCGATGCCCTCTGTTCTGCTCATCCATGAGTTTTCCAAAATTATTTGTACATTTTTGCAAAGATTAATTTGAAGCATTTTTTTTCTCAAAATGAAATGTCACAGAAATACAATGATTCGTTGCACCAATTGTCACTGTTCAAACCATGTATATAATCCAAGGATTGTTAAGAAAGTAGTTGGGAGGGTTTTCCAGACGGTAAGAGAGAGTGAGAATGTGATAGAATAGAGGGAGATTTGCACAACAAACATGCCATCCAAAACCATGATCTTTTCATTTCTTGTTTTTCCTTCCTGAGAATTTGATTCTCTATCCACCTTGTCCACACTATGCGTCCTCCCTACTCCTCTTTCTTCCCCACATCCATTGTTTGGCCATCTCTATATATTTTGTCCCAAAAACCTGCTGTTGGTGTTTCCCCCTTCTTTTACTGCTGTTCCTTTTGTCCTACTATTCCATTTGGTACATCATTCAAAATTTTACCATGTTTTAAACAAATGTTCAGCTTGAATTATTGGCAACAGTTCCGGTCACATGATGGGGATATATGATATGGAGAACATTCTGTGCTGCTAGTTTAAATTCCTTAATTCCATTACAAGGCCAAGCTGATATCAAATGTCTCTAAAGATTATTAGCAAGCAGATTTGTGCATTCAATCTGTTTTTCTATCCAAATTATAATATGATATTGAAAGATAACAATAACACTCTCCTTGAGGCCAGTGCAATGCAGCACTGGTTTGAGAAACTTGACATGGATTTTGCACATCTTCCCTGATCACAATGGTTTCTGGATGCAGATCCAAGAAAGCCTCTTTGGAATATATGTTATACCTTTGCATTAGAATCAATCTTTCCATACATATAATCATCTTTGCCATAACTATGGCCATTCTTTCTAGATTTCATGAAATACCACTGCATGTCGTTGAGACATCCTGTAAATGTTGCCATGTTATAGGTTATATGCTGCGATCATTCAGACCAACCATCAAGTACATTCTGGTAATTCCTGGTGTATGATCATAATTTAGCCATAAATCTGGAGTTTTACAGAATTTAATTTTTCTTTTCATATTTTTTCCCCATTTTTGATAAAATTAATTTCTAACCCATAACTCTATGTTCTCAATTGGAAGTTACTGCTGTCTGTCTTTTCTTTTTTTGTAACATGGCATGTTGCATTGCACTTTGAATGCAAAGATGAATCTGGATTCGACCTAAAAGTGGGAACAACCATCTCTGTTTTTATTTTATTCTAATGGAGGTAGAGTATCCTTACAATCGTTACCTTTGGTGATATTTGTAGCTTGTATTGACGTCCAATAAGAAAACAGTTCATATCTTTAATGCTAAATTATGTTGCAATAAGATAGTGAAAGCAAGTTATTTTCTGAACAACGTTTGTTCCTTACACTAAATATCAAAAAACATGTCAAGAACTTTGGATAATTTGATGAATATGCATGAAATGTGATGATACACCTGTGGGGTAATTATTTTGTTCTGAAGTTGTTATACCTTATAACTGTTTTATTCTGGGTAAATCCTATTCCCTTTCTCTGAATTTGTAATCTTCCTGTATTGTGATGTACATGCAGTTCAGTTTAATGTGACACTAACTGTTACCACTTATGTTTCCTCTTGTGCCTCTTTATCCAACATGGTGGGTTAGTACTTGTCAAAATGTAAAGCCCATTTTTATCGTTGGTTACTTGCTGTGCTCATATCTTTTAAAAAAGAAATTCCGAGGAATGACAGAATCACTTGGTGAAACGATTTTGAGGGCTTGCATTAAGCATCTTTTACTACTGCTGAAAATCACTTCAACCCTGTTTTTGGGCCATTTCTTTATTATCTACATAAATCTGAAAAATGTTCCCCACCTCTCCTTCACCTCCAACTCCCATCTCCTCCCCAACCTCTTTAGCTTCTCTCTTTACTTTGTCAGCAATTTCTCCTATTCTCCTACCATTCTTTCTCTCTGGCTTCTCTTCTTTTCTTTTTTTTCTCAATTTAAAATTTCTTAATGTTCATACATGATAAATTGAGGGCAACATGTCACTTTTAGGCTTTGCCTCAAGTATCATGAACCATGTACCATTTTCACCATTTTCTCAAGTACCATTTTCAAGTCAAGTACCATGGACCCAAACACTTCTTGAATTTCAACAGTCACTGAAAGCTGCACTTTTAAAATGATTGATGTGACTTGATGTGTTTTAGAATTCATTCTGTGGTGATGAAATTTTGGGATTACTTGATCTTAGGCTAGGATAGCACTTTTGCCATAATTGCTGCAACTTTTCTCCGATTTATTTTTGTGTTTTATCAGAGGAGTTATTTTGGCTAACATGGCATCTTCTCCCATTTTTCTACAAAACAACTTTCCATGGAAATGACTCCACGTAATGGTAATCCGAAAAGAGCAGCAAAAATGGAAACATTTTCCTTTTATTGCCGCAGCCAAGCTCATGTTCTCGTAACAACTTTTACTTTATGGAAGTTTATCAACCACATGAATTCTCTCTTTAAAATATTTATCTTCTGCTTTCTAAGCAGGTTTGACAATCTGAACGATTGTTGTTGGGCTGTGAGGATTTATTTTGGGAAATTTTGACACTGAACTTCTTCAAAATTCTCCTGTGTTAGTTTTATCACTGTTGGTGAAGGTTTGTGCAGCACTGCGCTGTTCCTTATGTGGTTGCATGATCGCATACACCTACACATAACTAAACAATTAATCATTTGATCTGTTGTTTTGCTGAATTAGGAACACAAAACTGTCTTCGGCACATCAAACAAATAAAGTTCTGTTTCTGGGAAAAAAGTTTTTCAGCATTATTGGTTGTTTGTTTGTTTTTTGGCATTGCAAGCTAAACTCTTCAAAACACTTGAAGTAATGTTGGGCATTAGCAATATTTCTAACTGACTAGTTACATATCATGTTGTGGAAATGTCCAGATATTTTTATATGCTACATTTCAAAAGAGTTCTACTGTTGTTCAAAACACTAGTCTGACAAAATCTTTGCCGGCAACAAAACGAAAACAAACAATGAAGAAAGATGTCGTGCATAGCATGATACTTGCGAAATCTAAATAAGCAATAGTTGCCATGGAAACAGCAGTTTGGTAATTTCAAAAATTCCCAATTCTAATGTACTACTTGTAAATGTCTGCAGCTGTGGAGGAACCCCGGTCAGGTTTGAAACAACAAAGGGCTTTAAAACAGCAAACCGAAGGTAGGCCAAGATGGGCTCTGTATACTCAACTGCAACACCCGATGCTAGTATACTCAATTCAGAATAGTTGAAAATTGATTATTCAGATGACATTGACATTAAAATTGTCATGAAGGTCAGCGCTGGGGAGAGGTTACATACAGTTCAACATTTGCATACAACTCTACCTATCTCTCAAAAGCATGTGTGTGACAGTGTCTGTTCACAAGGAGGTTTATCAATTGTGCTATCGGCTCGTTCACTACATTCCTATTCATCACGCATTTTCCTTGGTTGTTTCATGACATTCATTCACATACAATTTTAGCAGTCTTACAAAAAATGTGCACCATCAGCATCTCTTCGTTTCATCTCGCGTAGATAACATATCGTTGAGATATTCCACGTACTTGTAATTGCATTGGTCCTGCATATTTGTACTTTGAAATTCATAACAAAGTGCACCCAATAAAATTACAGTCAGAAGTCGATTGATAAAGAAGAGAGCTGCAATGCAAATTCATTCATTCATCCTCTCGGCAGAAAGTGTGAGAGATTGTGTAACTAAACTTCGGTTTCTTTTGTTTCCATACTACCCCTCAAACCTGTCCGTGTAATTATATTCGGTTCGTGTGAATTTCCCAGACATGTCTGCAGGTGTGAAGTGGAGTGATGTGAAGCAGGAGCCACTTTATTCAGCAGTGATATTTAGGTGTGGTTGAGGTATTACTGTAAAATAATGGGCAATCTACATTCTCCCAAGGGCAAAAGGATGACCACCCTCCACCTCCCAACATTCCACTCCCAACACTCCACCTTTCACCCCATACTTTCTGAACAGTAGACGCTTCAAACTACCACCCGACACCCCTTCCCTCCCAATACGCTACACCATTAGAAACATGTATCAGCTGACACCGACCACGACAACAAAATAATGTTGATAGCAATGCAGAATAAACACAACAATGTGAAATTATGCATAGTAGTTAAAAATATAATGGTGATATGAAGCTCATGGATGAGCTTGTACATTTTCCGCATGTAGGACAAAGACATTAGGAGACATCTCTGTACTTCTACATATATTAGGTCATTACACGATAGACAAACCAACACTATATGTGGTTTGAACATGGGATACCACCCCTAGACACGTCTCCTGTGTGACCCACTCCAAGATTGCCCCTTGCATCATGTAACCTCTATTTCGTTACACTTCGCCGTCCCCAGCACCTTACATTTCATTATGTTATACTTAAACTACATGTGTCATTCTTTTGCCAATCTATGAAAGGATATAGACTTTCCTGAATCTGATCACCACACCCCCCACCCCTCACCACCACTTGTACATATATCCCTTTCCTCCCTTTTATTTCATACAAGAAAATACCAGCCGTTGATTTGCTAATGGTAATACTAGAGGGGGGGAACAGGGGGG
>CM068954.1:56915474-56925895 GCA_035128595.1 Eptatretus atami | reverse complement strand
AAAGGAGAGTGGAGGGAGAGGGAGCGAGGAGGGGTGGGGGAAGGGAAGACAGTGTGAGGTGAAAGGAAGGGAAGGCAGATCTGTGGTGGAGCATTAATTACGATTTATACCGTCTCATCAAAATGAATAACAGTGAAGACTGAAACAAAATAATGTCTGAAATCCATTTTCTACCACTCATACTATAAACATGGCCCGGAGACAAACTCCCATCTAGAGACAAACTCCTGTCCGGACAAGTCTGAACACAAACTCCCGTCCAGAAATAGATACCACCCGGATGTATCCAGAGCCAAGCTGTCCGGAGACAAACACTGTCCAGACGCATTCGGAGACAAACACCGCCCGGACGTATCCAGAGCCAAGCTGGCCGGAGACAAACTCCCGTCTGGACATAAACACTACCAGGACACATCCGGAGACAAACCCTGCCCAGACACGTCCAGAGACCAAACACCCTCCAGACATAACCACCTCCGGATGTGGCCAGAAAGAGAGAGAGAGGGAAGAGGAGAGAGAGAGAAGAGAGAGAGAAGAGAAGAATGTGGGAGAAGGGTACTGCACTGTATTGGGAGGTTGGGATGGGGTAAAGCAAGGATGGACAGAGAGAGAGCGAGGAGAGAGGGGGGAGAGAGGGGGGAGAGAGAGGGGGGAGAGAGAGGGCGGGAGAGAGAGGGGGAGAGAGAAGAGTCGGGAGTTAACAGAAATAATATGTTATGCTTTATGAAACAACCACACATCCACACACACACACACACACACACGTGCTTGGCCGATGTCAGCAATTTTTCGGGAATCGACAGGGTGGAGTCAGTGTGATTGCCAACTGCAGTGCTTACTGTATCCAACCCAGAAACCTTGAGTAGCTTTCACTGAAAAACAACGTTGCATTTATATAGACATTTCAGGGAGATGTTCACAAACATTAATCTTTATAAAGAGCTGTGTGCGAAGGGTGGGAAAAATGGCTTAAGCACTCATGCAAGCACTCCAATTTAATGGGTGATAAGGAATGGTTGGCCAGGCTGTCGCTGCAGACATAAAGGATATCCTTTAACTTTACAGCCCGGCTTCACCACGCAAGCAGCAGTTAATGAAATAAAATGAATTAACGAAATAAAATTACTTCATCCACATAGGAGTTGCAGCTTAATACACAACAACCCTGGAGTTATCGCAAAGTTCCATTGCCCGTGAAATTAACATTGCAGAATATGCCCCATTTTGCCTGCTCGTCTGTGCATGTGTCACATGGTACATCTGTTCGGAGTCTGCGCAAACCATATGGAGGAGGGAACATAGCCTCCCTCGCTTGCTTAAAGTAAATAGGTGTATCGGCTTAGTTATATGACTCATTATTTCTTTAACTTATCAGATTTCACAACAGATTTTGACACTTATTTCGTCCGGAAGAGATCCGATCCTCAAAACCGAAATAGAATTTTGATGATATACTTTTAGTTAGTCAGTGAGAGTAGATCGTGGAAAATCGTATCATGTAATGCATGGAATCGGTCCAAGCTCCTAATTTGAAAAACTATATCGTGCTTATAGAAAGCGATGTACACAACGATTTGTAGATATGACGAACAGGCATTCGATATGATTGAAAAAGTGAAAAAAATACTTTATCGTTAATAAATCGTTCTGGCCTGTTCCAAGTCAGGGAATGGTTGAGCAGACCAAAAAACATGGTGGCTTCAGACCCCAGCGAGGTTACCCAGGAAATGCCTTCAGCCCCAGAGAGCGAGGTGGTTGAGAATCGCCTGATGAAGGATATAATTAAATAAGGCCGTAAATTATTTTCAAAAGGGTGTTTTAATTAACCCAAACACCCAATTTTCACTCTTGTACTTCCTTGGAGTTTTCTTCATGTGCGTGCCAAGTTTCAGGTTGTTGGGTTTTATGGTTTTGGAGTTATGGAGGAGACACACTGACACACACATTGCCTTTTATTAGTATAGATAATAATCTTTCTCGTGAGTCCAAACTTCTCCCATACCTCCCAACTCCTTTCTCTTTTCCTTTTGTCATTTTAATTTTTCTCAATGTGCCCCTCCCCCCACAGATAACCACTGAGATAACCATCTTCCGGATACATGTGGAGTTGACCCACATCTGTGCATAATAACCACCATCCAAATACCTTCAGAGGCAGATACCAGTTTAACGGCACACACATTGATGAATCACACAGCCTGTGAAACACCGGGATGACAGTTTATAGCTGTGTTGGGATTCAAACCCAGGCTAGACAGCAGCTTAACGTGAGCATATGTACCTCTCGGCTATCCTGCCTTGATGTTGATGAAACATTTCAATATTTTTTTTTGTATTTAACAATGCCGAAATGACCGCAGAACAAAGTGGGGCTATCGCAGGCAAGTGGCCCCTGAACGTTGTTTAAGTTGATGATATACAGTATTTAGTGACAGTGCGAATATTGTAGATCACTCGCCAAGTGGCTTTAGCACTCCAACAAAATGGTTGATAAGTAATTGCTCACTTGGCAAGCAATTAGAAATCACCGAACCGTCATATTTAACACACACCTCCCAGAGATGCCCGGAATATCAAATGTCTGGCTTTGACAAATGAACACTCTTTAGCAGTCAAAACTGCTGCTAACTTCAACTCTGGAGCTTAAATTTTGTAATTTGGTTTATTTTAAGAGATTCTCGAGGTTATGGCATGTGCAGAAATGAACTAAAGCCATGAACGCTGCCGTCTCCGGGCGTTCATAAACATTGCAATGTACCCAGTGATTATTCGGTATCGATAATATGAGTGAGGAGAGTGAAAAAAAAAACTTTATCGAGATGATATTGTTGTGGTCTGTTCCAAGTCAAGGCATGGTTGAGCAGGCCCAAAAAACATGGCGGCTTCAGACCACATTGAGACTGAGGTGGCCGAGGATGCGCCTGACAAAGAATTTAATTCAAAGGGTTGTTTTAGTTAACCGAAACACCCAAATTTCACTGATGCACTTCCTTGGAGTTTTCTGGGTATGCATGCAAAGTTTGAGTGTGCTAAGTTTCATGTTTTTGGAGTTATGGAGGAGGGACACACACACACACACACACACACACACACACACACATATTTGTATCGATATCATTTGAAAACTGTATTGATTATTATTAAAGGTATTGTTCACATGACAATCATAATTAGAAGCATTCCTATAATTATCGGAACAGAGCTCCTGTAAAGTTAAACAATTTAATAAAACGATTTTGGTAACTTGCAGGTTTTAATGTTTCTTTTTGCATACTAGTAATACCATAATATGTAAAATGTACACTCGTTCAAAAGTGAGGAGACATGGGGCAAAAAGGCAGCCAGCATATGACAGTGAGGCAGCAGTCAGAAGCAATTTCTACCTCCGCCACCAAAGGTGGGCTGAGGTTGTTTTCACCCCTGTCTGTCTGTCTGTCTGTCTGTGAACACGATATCTCAAAAAGTTGTAGACGGATTCAGACGAAATTTGGTGAACAGGTTGGGTGTGGGATAAGAACGAATTATTTTGTTTTTGGTGAAAATCCGGCTCCGGATCTGGGTACGAGAAGTTTTTAATGATTCTTCACCACTGAGCAATAGGGTCAAAAACGATATATAGCACGATACTTCAAAAAAGTTGTGGATGGATTGTGACAAAATTCGGTGGATGAGTTGGGTAGGTGACAAGAACAAGCCGATTCGATTTTGGGTCAGGTCCGAATCCACGTCTGGTCTATCAGTGGGATACAAAATGTAAACTGTTCAGCCTGTTGGAGGTGTGTGCTCTACCGATTGTCGTTCTCGGTTTTTTCATGCTTTTTCATGTGTAATGCCTTATGTTCACACCTGGTGGCGAGCTGTAAACATAGAATTAAGCCATGTGTGTTGGTCACCTTTTAAATGCAGAGGTAGATCAGAGTTTGGGGGTCAGAGTTTGGGGGTGGTGGAGCGACAGGTATACAGTCCAAGTCATTATTTAACGGGCGAGCATGTTAAAACTAATTATTTAGATGATTTGTAAACTTTACACGTTAACTTTTTTTTATCACTCCACTGATGAGGGATGAACTTTTTCACAAACTTCCACTTTAAAGAAGGAATGGCAAACTTTTCTGTTTTCTTTAACGGCCCCGATTATTCCACGTTCTTGGTGGGGTTGGCTGGGGGAATCTTTGCCCATGTTTTCACGAACCGGCTGGCCAGGGCTGAATAAATAGAAATATAGTAAAAAAAATACAATTGAATAAATGGTTGTGATCGACATAAACTCAGGAATTTCCTTGCTGTCCCAATCAATTTGTTCTGGTTTGAATGTTTAATCCGCTGAACAATTACAGTTATGGTGATTGGGGATGGTGCCGATTCCTTGCTATTTGGAGCCCTGGGAGGCATGAGAATTCCATAAAGAAGCTGTGGTTGGAGTGATGGGCACATTTGAATTGTGGTCCATGGTAAAAGCAGCTCATCGACTAGGGAAATTAGGCAAGAAAAGGGGGTCAACACAGAACAAATTGTAATGGTAATGATTAAAACATTATTTAACACAGACACATGTCTGAAATAACATGTCGAAAGTATACTCAAATGCAAGTTTGGGAACATAGTCTAATTTGCCTAAATCTAAGATGGCCGCCGAGATGATCAAATGTATCATACTCCAGCGGTGATGTTATTCAATGTTGAACAGTTCATGTTTGATGGTGTTGAGAGTTCTTACAATTGTTATGAGAGGAATAAACACAATGACATCTATGAGGCATTCTGCAGGCAGAAACTTGGCATAAAGTGCTTTGACTAAAGCATTCTCAGCATCGATTACAAAGCCCCATCGGTTTTTTTGTTATTTTTTCTCTTCCTAATTATTGACGAACAATCAATTTTACAGTGTATTTTGTTGTTGTCTGTCACTTGTAATACTGTATGTGTGTGTTCATTGTAATCTAGGTTGCCTGCAATGTTTCCGCTTCTCAGCGACGTCTCATTGCTAACAGTGACATGTTTGTACACAGTCCTCGCAGCGTCAACAACACTGCAGAGCAGTGGGCAGTCCATTCTAATGACAAGTACACTGTCTGGTACTACACCCAGATTTGGCAGTTGCATCTGACTACTTCAAGGCAATGATGAAAGAGCTGGCTCTGTCAGTGAGCACCAGCTGGAACTTACTGTGTCACCTTGTTTGTACCAGCGCCCATCCTCATCTCAGTAGCTGTACCCATCCACTCCTGAATTTGCAGGTAAACACTTAAGCTGTGATATGCTACAGCAGCTGATGAGTGTGGGAGCACTTCAAGGTTGCACGAGTGATACACCACTACTTACCTTCTGGTGGAAGCGTTGAAACTTGAGGAAGTTCAATCAGGGAGAACTTTTGTAGATTTTGAAACTAATGCTTATTTCCTGCGCGGCGATTATCTTCTGCCCTTGTGCTGTTCTGTTTTGAGAACACCTGTGGCTTGCTCAAGAAGACCTTATTTGTGCCAATCACCTTCAGACATATCTTCTTGCCAACACCATGTAAGAAAATGTCGTGTCACATCCCAAGATGGCATGTACAAACAGATTTGTTATCGCATATCTGTGGACCTAGTATGTTTGCATCACTGCATAGTCCAGCATTTTGGAGCGTTTTATGTGCCTTCACGAAACTCTGGTCTGAAATAATATAAATAATAATTCTAAGCCTGGTGTTGGCGTAGTGGTTAGGATAGCAGCTTGGGATCCAAAAGGTCCTGAGTTCAAGCCCCGTTGGCCGCTTGAATTACTACACACCAGGAGGTTGACTCAGCCTGTCATCCTTCTGAGGTCGGCGAAGTGAGTACCAGTGTACTGGGCCCGGTGTATGCCCGGTTAGAATAGGTGTACATATCCTGTGTCATAAGAGGCGACCAGGGTTGCGTCACGAAGGGCATCCGGTGTAAAACCTGTGCCAAATCATTATGCGGATCATAACGGATGATCCGCTGTGGCGACCCTAACGGGAGCAGCCGAAAGAAAAAGAGATATATATATTTATATATATCTGGAGTTGATAGTTTTATATGCCAGCACAGCAGAATGAGGATATCTGCGCCATCAGGACCAGGGTTATTGGCCTAGAGGGAGACTGGTGGCCACCAGCAATGGCATTCTGAACAATCAGCAAGTCAGCATCTGCTTTGGCGTGTTCAATGTAACAGCCTGAGTGACTCAAGTGATCAGCTAATAGGTGGATGAAATTTTGTTTTTTGATTATATTGGAGAGGAAGTCATCTTTCTTCCCTTGAAACACCATGGAATCAGATACTTGTACATTAGCGGCTCCATACATGAACCTTCTTCTTCGACGAGTCACATTTATATTTGATGCCCCTCAAGATATCCATCAAATACAGCAACTGCTCTTCTATAATGGGATCTGACATACTTCATGGACACTTGAATCATCATATATCATTCCCTGATTCCAAATTATTCTATACAGCAGCGCACCACCATCCAGTTTGTATTGGACATCACCTGATGGAGTGGATATGTCAGAAAGCATCATCTTCCACAGTGCATCGACCAATGATGACTTAGTTGCAAGCCTGGTAGTTGTCGTGCTCTCAAACAGTGTGGGTGGATAACCGCACACCTCATAATCAAACACTGTAGTCAGATTGTCATACCATGTACCTGCAGTAACAAGTCTCTGGAATAGGAGCTGGGGGTCAATGTCAATAACATCATCTTTAACGTTCACAGCATTGTTGTTGCTAAGAGGGATTACCTGTTCTTTCCTTTTGAATGAATGTTGTGTTACTCTTTTACCAATCATGTTCTGCAAAATTTTAGCACCGACTTCTGATACCTGATCAACATTGACGGACATAACCGCAGTTAAGGCGCTGTCACACCTTGACGATTTAGCCAGCAATGGCAACGTATAAAAATGTCATTGTAAAACGTTGGCGTACGCTGAAATTTGATGTTTTTTTAAGTTTTTGTCGTATTCATAACGTGTTGGTTCTATGCATAACATATTAGTAACGGGCACAGAACGTTTCGTTGTCATATAGATAACTTATACCAACGAACATAGCCTGTTGTCGGCGTTCACAACCTATGCCCAACGATAGTTAACTTAGTCATAGCGCGCTGCACGTATCGCCGACGAACTCGTGGCGTGCCTGTTAAAAACCTGCCGCACGCCGATTTAAATCATAACCGCCTGAGAATTGGAAGTGTCAACCACGCAGTCACACCTTGACGATTTAGCCAGCATATGCCGACCTATGAAAAATGTGTCTAAAACGCTGGCACACGTCGAATACGTTATGGGTAAGTTGTATATACGTCACGTCGATTGCCTCTTCAGTTTGCTCATGTCTTATTCTAGTTCCTCCTCTGTGAATATTTTCTGTTTGAGGATATTGTCACGTCGACGTCGAAACTTAAAAGCAAATGTCCGAATATATTTTTTAAATTTGTGATAGACTAAAAAAAAAATAATAATAAAAAACAACAACAACAACAACTTCAGATATTTCGTCACGTGCCTTCACGCGAGCCAAGGAGAAAAAAAGAAAATGTTGCCTTGACCGAGAGAAAATAAGTTTCGGGTATGCTAAACATTACCTCGACGTGTTTCGATTATGAGTAACTTACAAGGAACTTGTGTCAACGTGTGTCAACGATCGCATATCGTGCCTACAACTTATTCCCAGCGTAGCGGAACGTGTAGCCATACGGTGAGTACGTTGTAAAATTTTCAGCATGCTTGAAATTTCACGACGTACTAAACGTACCACGAAATATGACAGCGTACTTCATCGTTTTCAGCGTGCTCTTAACGTTATACAATACCTTACTCCATAAACGTATTCGACGTGTGCCAGCGTTTTAGCCAAATTTTGCATACGTCAGACATACGTTGGCTATATCGTCAAGGTGTGACAGGGCCTTTACACCAGCAACTAAGCTGTACAATACATGATTATCTGTGAAGGGATTTCTTGAAGATAATCTATCCATCCACCAGGAACCTACTCTGTGCAGGGCATTGGTGCTGCTCTTGCAGTCTCCTTGGCTATTGGACACAATCCTGGACGGATCACCACTCCAACACAGGATACCAGCAAGCTGGCACTCATTTTGCTGACTTCAGAAGGATGACAGGCAGAGTCAACCCCACCTGAAATTAATTCAACAGCCGAGTGGGATTTGAACTCACGATCCGAGGATCCCAAGCCCACCACCCTCAACCATAAAGCCAACACCAGGCAAATGAAGATAATAAACCAACCAATTTGTTGGTATGCGACATGTCCTTTCCCATTCTGGAATTTGTTGTGTCTTTGTGGTGCTCTCTGGTTTCGTTGCTGACTGCAGACGTTTCTTACATTGCTGAGTTCACCTCCGATGTGACACTGCTTGAGAGTAGCCACACCAGATGCTGTGTCTCACCCATACCTCACCCATGAGTCAGTCTACCCATTGTCTTCCGGCTGCGCATCAACACCTGTTCAATTACGAGGTCAGCAGACAACCCAGCCCAGAATCTCTCTGATCTCCTGATCACATGGAATCCTTGCAAGAAATGTTGATAGACTTTAGGATGCTGCTCCTCTAGCCAATCCATCTTCTGCAGGTACAGATGGAGTGATTTTGTGCAGTGGTTATGTCCGGAAGCTGCTAGGAAGGGCAACATTCTTCACATCACAGTCAAATGCATCATCCAATTGCCTGTGTGTTCAGCCCAGATGAATGCTTGAAGGATAGAAACCATTTCTCGGTATTGGAGCCAGAGCTTTGATGTATGCGATTGTTTGAAATCTTTATAAGCCATATCCAGCTGATTCTCTAATTGTTCCAATGTATATGATTTCTCTACATCTTCTAGAGTGACTGCTCCACTCATCAGGTCATCATGTAGTTTCCAGGCATCATTGAGGATATCTGGTGGAGGTTTGTCTGCTTCAGATGGATTGTTATTGGATTAATCAGATACAGTGAATGATTCATTATTTGGTGAATCTATGTCCTTAATAGCACCTGCTGTGTTTGGTAACTCAGTTCCAAATGCCTTCGATATGAGGAGCATGTTGAGTGCAGCACTGACAAGAAGATGCCCACGAACAGTTCTGGCAATTGCCTTGTCGATGAGGATGTGAGTCTCAGCATTACTGGCATAGACAGTTTCCAGTAACTCGTGAAGTCCTGAACCTTTCATTATGTGACCAATAGTTCCAAGATAACTCATCTGGGTATGGAAGCCTCCGAGGCATAAAACGATACATCTAACGTCACTGTATGCAGGACTTCCTTCTTGTATCATAAGAGCCTTTAACCATAATGACTGATCGAATGTGAGGATAAGCATGGCACTATAACGAGTAGCATGTTCACTTACATACATCATTGTGGAGTATATATATGTTGTTTCACCAGGACCAATGTCCAGCATCGGCAGGGATAAAATGGAACATTTGCCAGGGTAGTTTCCCTTTTTGTTTACCGTCTGCATCATGCCGGACCAAGCTGGTCTTGGTGATTTGATGCTGAGTGATATATCCCACAGAAAATCAACTTGTGTTATATACTCTGTATCATATTCTACTAACTTGTTGTGCTGCATGGGAAGAAGACCTTTTGCTTCAGAGAAGAAGTGGCGGATGTTGAGTCAGCCAATAGAGGCTATTTCTTCATTGGATACTTTTACTTGGGGGACTGATGTTGTGCCCGTTGTGCCTGGGGTCACCGTGGCCATGATGCCCATCCCGTGAAAGGTGTTGCATCCATTAATGGTGCGCAGATTACCCCTGCACTGGCAGCCACCACGCTGAATGACCAGCGGCAGTGGGACCCCATCCACGTGCCTGTTGTCATGCAGCGTCTTCTGCCAAGCATGCATGTGACTACTCGCAGCAGTATCGACTCCAATTATCTATGACACAATATGTCATAAAAGCTGTTCCTCAACAATTTACATGATTTTCTTCTGTCAAAACATCAAAAAAGATCAATTATCACTGCAAAAATGAATAAAAAAAGAAAATTTTAGGTTTTGCGGTGGCCATTTTGGATTTATGCAAATTCGACAATGTTTCCATACTTCGATTTGAATATACTTTTGATATATTATTTCTGAGTTGATTAACGTTGGAATCATTACTATTGCAATTTGTTCTGGGTCACTCCATAATTTCCCTTGATTAACATAGTTCTCTCCCATCCTGCATCGTGGTATTGTTTGTACTCTGATGTTTCTAACTTAGTGTTTCATTATTTTGTGAATACTGGCTTCCAGTAATAGGTATGAAGTGGGTGGATTTGGAAGCTTTAGGAATAGCATGATAGGAGAGACCATGGACCACGACTCAAATGGGGCCAGAGAAAGGACGTAGAAAAATAACATAGAGAAAGAACATAGAGAAAGAACATAGAGAAAGAACATAGAG
>CM068954.1:56879386-56898155 GCA_035128595.1 Eptatretus atami | reverse complement strand
TAACCCAAATTTGGTAGCATTCTGACTGGTGGGTTTGGAGAAGAAGATTTTTGAAGAAATTTACTATGACGGCCATTTCGACCTATTTAAAATCATATGACCGGAACGAGCTTTGCAATTCCTGTTGCCAGTCATGAGAGGAATGTTGCTGCCAAATTTCAGCTGGACCAGCCCAATGGTTTGGCCTGAGAAGTCGAAAAAGGAGACGAACAGATGATGCATGATAACAATACCTTATATGGAATGTAAATTCTAGATAAGCTAAAAAAAAATGTAATATTTATGACCCTGCAACTGCCTGGGTCCTTGGTGATTAATATTTTACCATTTCAACTTTGTGAAACCACTTTTTTGGACTGTATATGCAAAAATGACACAGACATGATCTATTACATACCTAAACCACCCTGGTAATGCCTGTGCTTGTACCATTGTTCTCATCATCAATTCTCAACCCTCCACATCACCATACCCAAGTGAATTCGAGATTATAAAATGTTAAATTAATGGTGTGCCAATGTAGCACAGGTTTGATGGGCTAAATTGCCTCCTCCACCGTTCAAGTTTCTTATGACTCTATTTAATACATACGACTATGATTTAATTCCAGAGCAAACCAGACTCAGTGGCATCATGGTAAGAGCATCTGCTCTGAGTCTGCGAGGTCAATGGTTTGAGCCCTAGCCGAGTCATACCAAAGACTATGAAAATGGAACATGCTGGATGCTTCCTTGTTTGACGCTCAGCATTTAAAGGATAAAGCATGGAACAACCCCCACTGAGTTTGGAGAGAAAAGTGATGTAGTAACTCTGACGTTGCTGGTACCCATAGTGCTCTGAGAAGTGATGTCATGTCTCCCAATCTCAGTGGCTGTGTTTGTGTGAAAGTCGAGTCTGGTGTTGTCTCATGTATCTGTCTGCATGTGTGCATGATTTGTGTTGCAGCTCCTCCTTCCAGACGCCCCATGTCCAAGGTTAAAAAAAAAATACTTCCAGACGTCCCAGGTACCTTATATCGGAAATCTTGATGGGATTCTATATATTGCATATTCATCAACAAATTGTGTCCACTTGTTTTGTCTGGGAATTTATCGACATCGATGTGATTAATGAAAACAATTTTGTCCAAACCAATTTTTTCTTGACCCTGCACTTCCTGGTCTTTGGTGTTTGATATGGTACAATATTCAACAATATTTTGCTCCATCCATTTTCACTTCCATCTTGTTAAGTGCCCCAGTCCCTGCTGATGAGAAACATCCCAATAATATGATGCTGCCACCACCGTTCTTCACAGTTGGGGTGGTGTTCCTTGTGTGATGTGCTGTGTTGAGTTTGTGCCAAAAGTAACGTCTTGCATTTAGACCAAAAAGTTCCATCTTGGTTTTGTCAGACCACAAAACTTTTTGCTACATCTCCGAAATATTTATTTGCAAACCTCAAACAGGACTTGATGTGAGCATTTTTTGAGTAATGGCTTCCTTCTTGCCACCCTACCATACAGGCCAGACTTGTATAGTGCTTGGGATATTTTTGTCACATGCACACAGTGTCCATTTTTGCCATAAAGGCCTGTAGCTCTATTAAAGTTGCCATTGGCCTCTTGGTGGTCTCTCTAATCAGTCTTCTTATTTGGTCATCCAGTTTGGAGGGACGGCCTGATCTAGGCAGGGTCTTGGTGGTACCATACGTCTTTCACTTCTTAATGATTGTCTTGACTGCACTCCAAGGGATAGTCAAGGCCTTTGAAATGTTTTTATACCCATCCCCTGATCTGTGCCTTTCCACATCTTTATCCTGAAGGTCTACTGAAAGCTCCTTGGTGATCATGGTTGAGTCTTTGCTGTGAAATGCACTACCCAGCAGAGGAAACCTACAGGAACACCTGATTTTATTTTGAAATAATCAGAATCACTGAATTTAACACAGGTGGAGGCCAATTAACTTGGTGTGTGATTTTGAAACTGATTGGTAACACACCTGAGCTCATTTACCATTGCTATTATAAGGGGGGGGGCACTTATCCAACCAAGATATTCTACTTTTGTATTTTTAATTAATTTTCTGAAACTTGTAGAGTTTGTTTTTCACTTGGAAGTTGTGGGTTATGTTGTGTAAATAAGGGTGGGGGGGGGGGGGGAAATCTGATTTAAAGCAATTTACTTCCAGGCTATAAGGCAACAAAAGGTGAAAAATTTGAAAGCTGTTGTGGACTTTCTGGACGCACTGGACATACGTTTTTGGAGTTTTGCCCAAATGAATATTTTTGTCCGACGCTTATGTTTCTATTTGCATGATAAAGTTATTGATGGAACAAGTTTTGCCAAAAATTTTGATTAAAGCCTGTTGCCATAAATCAGGAAATTATTGAGTTTCTTGTCAAGATTTCTTGCATACAAAGTAGTACATTTATTTTCAACTCTCATATCTCTCTTTTTTTCCATCCACAAGTGAATTGTATTTTGGCTACAAAATCTAGACTAACAGAAGAGCTCGGCGACAGGGGGCAAAAAAAAGGCAATACATTGATACTGGAGCAGTGGGTCAACAGGCAGATGCAATAAATAAGGGAACAACAGTACTCTGGCACATGCCAACAACTATTGGTTGGAATGAAAATGCCATAGGCAGTTTCATTGCCAGAATTTAATCCAGGCAAAAAAGCCCCAAAAAAATGAATCGACATTCCTATTCCCCTTGCCAACATTATCCAATTATCCACAAGTTCCCCATTGAGGAAATCCACAAAGTATTGACCATCTACATTTTTCGATGTAAACTTCCTTCCAGGAGGTTATTGAGCTCGTCAAGAGTGTGAATAAAGTCAAAGGAAATCGATGTATGTTTATTTCGATGCTTAATAACAGCTCCACTGAACGATCGAAACAGCAGTTTCGGATCACCAACTCAAAGACAAATTTGGCAGCCAAAATGACTTGGGCTAAGACTTGAATAATGACACTGACTGAAAATATGATTGGCATGTGGGCATTTTTCAGTCGTTTGAACAATCTTTCCTTCATTGGAGAAAAGAAGAATGAGAAATGCAGAATAAAGTGCAATGAAGAGTAATTTTGGAATATAAAACTTATTTTGATGAAGATAAATCAAGTGAGGGCTGTTTACATTGTCAAATGGAAGACAATATGGAGTTATATTAAAATCTTAAGTTAATTGAGGATCATTTATAAACCAGATTTCAAGAAAGTGCTTCCCATTGGTTATTCGTGACAGACCCTCAAGATGAACAATGAAGGAAGAGCAAAAGTAAGACTTGTGGGAATTTCAACGTTTTTTCGGCGCAGGAATTCATTTATTCTGTGAATTGTAGAGTGAATAAAGTATTCCAAAAAGCAAGAAGAAATTAAATTATAGAAGTAAACTGGAATTAGTTTGGGGAGAGTTTTAAACAAAAGGGTTTCGTGATTGAAATTTGTTGTAACCAAAGAAAATGTAATTGGCAAAATATGATTCTAAAGTAATGAAAGCATCAATTAAATAACTTCAAATGACAACGATTGGCCACGGTGCATGAGTTTTCAAGTTTGACAAAATCTGTGGTAATGGAATCCATGAAAACGCGTGCATTGTGGGTAATCATCCACATGAAGCCGCTATATTTACTCCAGGTGGAAACACCCTTTTGTGGGCAATTCTTGTTGTATATGGCGTCACACTTGTGGTTTGCCATTGCCAGCGTTGCTTCTCAAATAGGACATGGAAACTTGGCTGCCATTAGTGGGGCAACTTAGCTAAATATAGCATAACAATTGTGCATTTTGTGAGGAAAGCACCAAATTTTGGCACACTAGTAGCCTATCATATTATGAACAGATTTGGATATTGGGCCATCTCAAATTCAGCCGCTGATGGCTGTGGCAGCCATTTTCCACTGCCATCAAAAAATTTGAGATGGCCCAATATCCAAATCTGTTCATATATGATAGCTACTGGTGTGCCAAATTTGGTGCTTTCCTCACAAAATGCACAATTGTTATGCTAAGTTGCCCCACTACATGTTCATTCGCGTCTTTCAGAATCCACTGTTGATAGTTTTTGTAAAATCAGTTCATTTAGGCAATTTCTATGTATTTATTCCCTCCACCACTGAAGGTATCGAAGGAAGTTATGTATTTACTCCTGTTTGTTTGTCTTTAAGAAGGATATCTCGAAATGTTATGAACAGATTCAGACAAAACTTGCTGTAAAGTTTTGGGGTGTGACAAGGACTAATTGATTAGATTTTGGTGAAGATCCAGATCCGGATATAACAAAATTTTTTTTTTAATTTTCTCAGTGATTCTTCATAATTTAGAGCAGTGGTTCCCAACCTTTTTTCTGTCATTTCCCCCTCCACCCAATTCAACCATCCAGATTTCCCCCTTCATGTGTATGAGAGAAAGAACAGTTAAAACACATGTAGACTATTTACTAATTTATTTTTCAAATGCACTAACACAGCTAACATTAAATTGTATTGAATAAGAACACAGCATTTTAGTGTGACTTCTGGCATTGTTTGCCGTTCACGAGTCCTTCAATGTCTGGGGGAGTTATGGAGAGCGCACATCGAAGATCCGCCTCCACCTCCAACTTGTTGCGTGCCTTTGTTTTGAGTGTACCAGTGCCGAAAATCCTGTCTCACACAGGTAGGTGGACGAAAACTGGACCAATATCCGCAGAGCATTGGTCACAAGAAGCGGGTAGGTTCCTCGACTTGGGTCCAAAACTCTTCCAGTTCCATATTCTGGAAGGCATCCTTCGCTGTAGAGTCGTTTTTCAAGTCCAGGAACTCTTCCTGCCACGCTTCTGGCACATCATCAACGTTCCTCTGAAATGGGTCTCTGATAAGCTTGTTCTCGTTGCTCTCGTTTGTGATCCCGGGAAGTAATACTTGAATTCTTCCTCCAAGCCTTCGAGGTGGTGTTTGATATCCTCGGCTATTGGATCAGGCAGACCATCCTCCATATCCTCCACACATTCGTTCAGAGCGAGGAATGAGGAAAAACTTCCACTCCGCTCTTTTCTTCCACAGTTCCAGTTTAGCCACGAAAGCTCTGATCTTGTCCGACTGAAAAAGAATGTTGGTCCCTTTGCCCTGCAGTTTCCTGTTGAGCTCGTTCAATGCACTGAAAAATTCGGACAAGTAGGACAGCCACACGGAAAAACTCACCCTTCAACGCCTCCAGAAGCACAACATTCTCTTGGGCCCGAAGGAAGGCTACCACCTCATCAACAATTCCAGGACTCGCTGCAACATGTTTCCCTTTGAGAGCCACCTCACCTGAGTATGAAACAGCAACGATTCGTGGTCGGCTTCCATGCCTTCACAGAGCCGACGAACAGCCGAGTGTTCAGAGCGGAACCCTTGATAAAGTTGACGACTTTGATGACAGTCTCGGATGCTGCTTGAAGTTCTTGGGAGAGTTCTCGAAGCAAGCGCCTCTTTGTGGATCAGACAGTGTGTCGATTCCACTGCCGGATTCTTTTGCTTGACGAGCGTGACGAACCCCGATCGAGAGCCGAGCATGGCTGGGGCACCATCCGTGCACACCCCAACAGAGACTCCAGCTGATGTTGCTGTCTTCAAAAGTCATTGATAAGGTCCATCACATCCTGAGCTTTGGTCGTGGTCTGGAGAGGTTTGCAGAAGAGGAATTCTTCTGCAATTCCTTTTTCGGTGTATAACGAACAAAGACCAACAGCTGGGACAGATTCGCAACATCTGTCGATTCGTCGAGTTGAATCGAAAAAAACTGTGACCCTCGAACCTTCTGACAACTTGTTCTTGATGCTCTCAGCCATATCATTGATCCGTGACCGAATGGTGTTGTTTGAAAGGGAAATCTGGGTCATCTTGTTGTGGGCAGCCTCACCAAGGACCAACTTCACGCACTGCAGCTACAGGGCTTCACCAATGTTTCACCAATTGTGTGTGGTTTCTTCTCCCTCGCAATCTTGTACGAGACTTCGTATGACGCTTTCACAATAGCGTCCGTTTGCTGACGAAACGTTCCAGTTGAGTCAGTCTCATCTTCTTCAGATAATTTTGTTTCAGCTTGAAGTATTCACGATCCTTGTTCTGTAGTTCGGGATGCATCCTTGAAGGTGTTGCTTCATCTGGAATGGCTTCATGCTACCATTCCCAAGGTCTTTGTGCAGATGACACATTGTGGCAGATGTTCCCCGTTATTCACAACGAACGTAAAAACGAAGTCTAGATATGCTTCTGATATATGCATTTTTTCGACATGATCACTTGCGGACCTGAAAAGAACAAGAGAGATCTATTTAAGACATGTAATAGAAAAGAACAAACTAAAAAAGAAGAGAAAAATAAAACATAAGAATGAAAGCAGGTAAAGTTCAGGAAAGGGTACTCCTGAGAAGAGAACAGAAGGCTATTACTGGAAATTATTTCTAATATATTTTCTGATAATTTCCAGATATTTAATTCCAGACATAAGAATATCCCCACTAGAACACCTTCCCCCGGGATATTTCCCCCGTTCGAGAGGAAACCGTATTTGATGCCCAAAACGAGATATGGGAACCACAGATGATTATCAGAGATACGAGACACCAAACGAATATTATAGCCCAAAAAAAAAAAAAAAAAAAACAAAGGATACATTTAAAAACATTGTGGACTCATTCGGACAAAACTTGGTGGAGGAGTTGGGTAGGTGACAAGAACAAGCCAGTTAGATTTTGGTTCAGGTCCGGATCCAGATCCGGCCTTTCAGTGGGATACCAAATGTAAACTGATCAGCCTGGTAGAGGTATGCCCTCTACCGAGTGCTGTTTTAGTTACCTCGATCACCAAAGGTTGACAGTGGTTATGTGTTCACCCCTGTTTGTTTGTTGGGTGGTCGCTAGAGTACCCTTATTTTCACTTTTACCGTCTGTCTGTATGTTTGTATGTATGTTTGTTTGTATGTTTGTATGTAATGGACAGCTCTAGAGGCCAGAGGAGTCAACCGATTTTGATGAAACTTGACAAGTAGGTTCATACCAGGATCTAGTTCTATGCTTTTGAGCACCGTTGCTATGGATACCACCGTTGCCTAGCAACGGGACTTTGAAATTTTGAAAAATCCTAAAAAAATTATTTTTTCGAAAATCAAAAATCGGCTTCCAGCTTTTTATGCGCACTATAATCAACGTCTTTGTCAAATTTTTCAGCCCGATCCGTCAAAAACTGTATGACTAGTATGCAATTATGTAGCGACCACCCATGTCGCCTACCGGCTTGTATGTTTGTTTGTATGTAATGGACAGCTCTGGAGGCCAGAGGAGTCAACCAATTTTGATGAAATTTGACAGATAGGTTCATACCAGGATCTAGTTCTACGCTTTTGAGCACCGTTGCTATGGACACCACCGTTGCCTAGCAACGGAACTTTGAAAATTTTGAAAAATCCAAAAAAATTTATTTTTTCGAAAATCAAAAATCGGCTTCCAGGCTTTTATGCGCACTATAATCAACCTCTTTGTCAAAAAAGTTCAGCCCCATCCGTTAAAAACTGTATGACTTGTATGCAGTTATGTAGCGACCACCCATGTCGCCTACCGGCTTGTCTGTTTCTTTGTTTGTCTGTGAACAGGATATCCCAAAAGGTTACTGACGGATTCGCACGAAACTTGGTGGATAGCTTGGGTGTGTGACAAGGATTCAATGATTAGATTTTGGTAACGATCCGGATCAGGATTCAGATATAAGAATTTTTTGGTGACGATCCAGATCAAGATTCAGATACAATAATTTTTACAGTAATTCTTCATAATTGAGAGATCGGGCCAAAAGCAATATAGAGCATGATATCTCCAAAAATTGTGGACGGATTATGACAAAATTTGGTGATGACTCGGGTCAGTGACAAGAACAAACCGATTAGACTATGGTTAAGGTCCAGATGCATATCCAGCATATCAGCGGGATACAACAAAACCTAAACTGTTAACCCTGGTGGAGGTATGTGCTCTATCGAGTGCCGTTCTAGTTTTCTCTCAGAAGCCATATTTTTTTGGAGCTGCCAAAGGACAATCTGCTTGTGGATATTAGCGATATCATGCTATATTGTTACTTTTAATAAATTTACAGATGAAGAGACAAAATGAAACAAAGGAAAATGGTGGATGATAACAAACAGACCAGCTACAGAGCATTGAGAGGAAATTCAAAGAAAATGGTGAGAATATGGTCTCAGTAGGGGTAGTAAATCTCAGTTGTGGGAATGGGAGAGAACATGAAGAGGCTGTGGGCAGGGGACTCAAAATCCTTTTGGGAAAATATCGCGACAACTGACCGAGGAAGATGGTTCCACAGATGAGAAAAGATGGGATTGAAAGAATGAAGGTAAGCATTGTGTTTAAATTTTGCATTTAAACCATTCCAGTGATAATGGTAGAAACCAAAACCGATCCAGTGGTAGATACCAGACATGTCAACGAGTCACTTGAGCCAACTCTCAAATAAGTCTCAAGTCTTTGAGTGCAAGCCTCAAGTCAGGTCTCAAGTCTTTGAAGGCAAGTCTCAAATCTTTAAGGGCAAGTCTCACGTCAAGTCTCAAGTTACCATAGTATCATTTCAACTTGTGTCAAGTCCCACATTTACTTGTAAACCTTGAAGTACAAGCTATCAAAGAATTATGAAGAAAATGGCGTTGCACTTCATGGTGTGAACAACTGCATATTGGCGGTAGATGGAACCGTGTGGTGCACAGTCATCACCACCACCCACTACATAGCTGGCACAAAGCAGGGTAGGTCTGGTGCGTTTTAGCAATACTAGTCCACATTTCATGCAACTGGTGGCACTCACAGTTAGTGCCGGAAACTCGCACTGAGCCGAAATTGAGCCAACACATGACTCTCTGAACTGAACTCACCGGGAACGCTCTTTACAAATGTGCCACACTGCTAACTGTACCCCCTCTGCCCCACAGCTATTTACCAATTCACCTTTAGGCACATATTTTTGTCATCCACATGCTTCACTCCCCATGGTGCAGCATATCACTGCATGCTTAACATATAGACCCACAACAGATTCCAGCCAAATGGTCTTTGGGTTCATGGAACTCCATGATGAGTTCTTCTTGTTATTGTTGTTGTTGTTGTGTAGCCCCAGATAGTTCTCTCGAATAAGCCCACGGCACAGAGACAGCTGATCAATCTCCCAGGAAGCCTGGTGTTGGCTCAGTGGTTAGGGTGGAGGCTTGGGATCCTAGGGTCCTGAGTTCAAGCCCCGTCGCCGCTGAATTAATACACCAGGGGGTTGACTCAGCCTGTCATCCTTCCAGGTCGGCAAAATGAGTACCAGTTCCAGTGTGTGTACTGGTAGAGGGCACTGCATCACGACACAGTCGCGCTTCAAGAAAAATGATAGCTACCCCGGCAGCTAGGCTGCCATACGACCACCACAATCTCCAGGAGCGACCCAGAGACCTTCACGAAGTCAGGGCACTGGCCAGAGAGAGAGAGAGAGAGAGAGAGAGAGAGAGAGAGAGAGATGAAAAGGCCGGTCCATGGGTATCAATCAGCACTCTGACCGTGACTGCGCCACCCTGACAAATCTGGGCAGCAGTGAAGATTGGGGAAGACTTGGCCCCCGACTCCATGGTGAGTTTCATTACGTGCTGGCTGTACCTTACATTTGTTTTCACAACGACTATATCATCCTAATTCACATTAATCCACCCTTGGTTTCACTAATATAATTATTAAACGATTTACAACAAAAAATAACAATCTTGCATGTTCTAGATCCTAAGTCCCACAACAGCAATAATTACATCATAAGCATCAAACGCATCCCAAGTAAAAAATCACCACAAAATACAGAAATTCTCATTTTCATAACAATATGCTTGAAAAAAATTCTGAGGGTCATAAAATATTCCACACTATGTGTCAAAAGGTTAATATATGTCTCATGTAGTTCCATCACCTTCGACAATGTAGGATAAATTTCATCTCATCCAAAGTCAAGTGCATACTTTTCCTTGTCCATTCCAAATGATTCATTAGCATCAATATTTGGTGGAGACCACTTTTAAACTGAAATGTATTTAAATTTTTGAAAAGAAAGTATAAAGGTTGTTTTTTTTTTTCCCAAAAAAGTTAATAAAACTTTGTTGGAGATTTGTGGAATTGTATAGTTTTGAAGAGTTATAAAAGGAAGTGTTTTAAGGGGGGAGAGAGTGCAGAATTATCGATCACATACTCAAGGAGCTCAAGTGTTCATTTATTTGTCGTTATTTCCATGTGATGTGGGTGGTAAAGCTTCGTGAATCACTACTGAGGGAGTATTTGGAAAGTTTTCACCAAACCTTGCACGTGGTGTACAGACCCAAGTCACAGCCTTTTGTTTGTGTGGAAATGGTGATGACTGCTCCCACAATAACCACGATACCACTATAGAGGTTGAACTTGGGTAGGTGGACAAGAAAATATTAATTAATTTGTTTCCCTAGAATACTATTTATTACTCACTAGCCACTACTATTACGATGAACCGAGGTCTAATGTTTCTTGGTATGAGATCTTCACAACAGTCCAAGAACGGAAACGTTTCTCACTTTTCAATATCCATATACTCCAACTACTTCTTTCATGCTCCCAATTATTCCCTCTTCCCTTCCTGTTTCTTCCTGTTTATTCCCTTCTTCCGGCAAGGGAAAGTTTATGGCCCAAGTCTTTCACAAAACATGCCTGACATTCGACTGAAAGAGATATTAGTTGTCAGTAAGTAAAAATATATTCTGACTAACGACATATCTGCAATGGAGTGGAGATTTGTTCAAGATCGGTTCCAGCCTTGAAACGTTTCTCTACAGGGTGGCCACAATGTATTGTCACCCCTTGTAAAAATTGACATTTCCTTTCATCATACTGCGTCGGGTGTTCCAAAAGAGCTGGACAAATTTGGTTGTTAATATATTTAGCACCACAAATGATACAATGATACCCTTTGTTTTATATGATGCAGAAACTCATAAGGTTTTCTTTATTTTCAGGTCTGGTGGTGTCATGTGAAATAAAATGGCGACTCCACAAGAGAAAGCTCAGTATGTCGAATGGTTCATCGAGACGAGATCCGACACGCAAGTTCGGCGTAATTTCCGTACAAGGTGTGGAAGGAATCTGACATTGTGCACTGGTATCAGAGAGTGGTACGAGAGGTTTAAGGAGACGGGAAGTTGTCAAACACAGAAAAGTTCTGGTCGACCAAGCACAAGTGCAGCAGACGTTGAACGAGTGCATGAATCATTTCAACAAAGTCCCAGAAAATCAATCTGATGCAGATCCAGAGAACTGGGACTACCAACCACTGTATACAGGATTTTGCATAAAACACTGAAGCTTTATGCTTTTAAAGGTGCAGATTCTGCAGGAACTCAAACCAAATGACGGACCTAAACGCAAGGCCTTTGCCTTGGAAATGCTCAGTCGTATCGAGGATGACGAAGATTACCTGAAAAAGGTCATGTTCACAGACGAAGCTTGCTTTCATGTATCGGGGAAGGTTAACTGGCACAATTTGAGGATCTGGTGCTCTGAAAAGCCCCACATGGTCATTGAACACATACGTGACAGTCCAAAAGTCAATGTGTGATGTGGCCTTCTCCATGACCACTTGGTGGGTCCGTTTTTGTTTGCAGAGGATACAGTGACCTCAACAATTTATATGAACATGTTGGAAGGACTCACCTTCCCACAGATTGAAGACCTGCAACCCGATATCATTTTTCAACAGGATGGCACTCCCCCTCATTGTGTCTTAGTCAGTCGAGCCATCCTAAATGAAAATTTTCCAGGTCGCTGGATTGGCTGAGATGGACTAACCACCTGCCCCCCATGATCACCAGACATAACCCCCCTTGATTTTTTTTCAATAGGAGTTTGTCAATGATGGTGTCGACAACACGAAGGTGGCAAACCTGCAGGATCTTCATTCTCGGATCACAGTCGCATGCGCACTGGTGGATGCAAACATGCTGAGCTGAACATGACAAGAACTCGTGTACCAACTTGATGTCCTGCGCGCGACAAATGGAGCTCACATTGCAGTGCATTAACAGTGTGCATAATACTTTATGAGGTTCTGCATCATACAATCCAAAGGTTATCTTTATATAATTTGTGGTTCTAAATATATTAACAACCAAAGTTGTCCGGGTCTATTTTGGAACACCCTGTATTAGCTTACAACACTGAATGGTTCCACAAATTACACCACAGACATTTGCAGAAGAGTACCAACTTCTTCACTTTGTTACACATGGTACAGCGTATGACACAAGCCTTAAGTGTCCAGTGGATCTGTTTGTGCTCCATCGTTGTCTTTACAGAGAATAATTTTGCATCATGTTCTACCGGACATTTTCCGGAGCATTTTTGTTTGATGACTCTTGAACGAACATTGGGTGATATGGGTGAAATTTTATGTCAACCTTTATGTGCTTTTGCATTGTCGAACGTGGTATTTCAAGCTCCGCGGATCGTTCGTCGATCCTTTTTGGTGACCTGGCAATAGATTCTTCAACCATTTCGCACTGCTGACATCTGTTTGGTTGATAGCCTTCCAGTTCTTGGCATATCTTTTATGTTGCCTGTTACAGAGAGTTTATGTTCCCAATGCATAAGTGTCTTTTTATAGGGAACTTCTTGGCAGATTCGTTCCTGGAAGTTGACGTGCACCTCTTCCCTTGTTTTCCCGGTTTGTAGACGTTCGTGAACCCAGAAACTGACAACAATCCGTTATTCAATGGTGTAATAATTGTTTGTATCACCAAACTATGGTTACGTTCACTCGATCTGAAAAAAGGGGAAAAGGAAACTAATTCATACTCTGCACACAAAGGCAATGTGACAGTTTTTACAAGGGGTGACAAGACAATGTGGCCAGCATGCACATGTCGTGAACACTCCAAAGATCTGTTAAAAGGATGGGCCTCCATCATGTTTTATTGGAACTACCACTGAACCTGTCACTCTGCTGACGGTAGTTGAACAACATAACTTCGATATGTTACATTACAGTCATACAGTTTAATGACAGTCAATATTTGCAATTTTTTTTTCATTCCAGAACATATTGTTTCGAGACGAACTAATGAACGAATGTTGAACTAATGTGAACTGGTTCTTTAAACAACCCAGCGTTCATTTTACTAATAAGAACACTTATTCGCCAAAAAAATAATATTGTGAATTCGTTTTATGTTCCCAGGGATCAGATGTTATGACATTTTTTACATCCTCGTGGAGGATCTCTAAGTCTTACTCACGTTGTTGTTCTTCTGCTTTTTCTTGTGGACTTTTTTGTTTCACAGCCTACAGTTTTCATCGAAACTTCCTGAAACTTGGCATACATATGTAAAAATACCCTGCGCAGACAGTAACCATCTCCGATTTTGAAAATTCCTCCTAGAAAAAAGTTATGACGTCAAAATATCTCCGCTAATGGAAATCGCCTAAAAAATTATCTCCGAAACTAGGCAAGCTTTTTGAATTCTGTTTGCGGGAATTGAACAGGGCATTAGCAGAGATGAATTACCTCACATATGATACATCCCTATGACGTCATATCAATTTGTATGACGTCATTCCTATTTTTTGACATTTTTTGTTTCACAACCTAGAGTTTTCATCGGATCTTCGTGAAACTTCCAAGTATATGCAGAAAGCCCACGCACAGACAGTAACCATCTCCGATTTTGGAAATTCTTCCTAGAAAAAAAGTTAACGTCATAATATCGCCGCTAATGGAAATCGCCTATACCATTAACTCCAAAACTAGGCAAGCTGTTTGAATTTTGTTTTACGGGAATCAAGCCGGGCATTAGCACAGATAATTTATCGCAAACCTGATACATCACAATGACGTTATATTCGTTTTTATGACGCCATCATTAAGAGCGAGGATCTTGGCTCATGTGAGCTTGTTTTTCCAAGTTCCAAAATGCTCATTCAGTCATGAATAATACACCACCATAAAAGGCCTTGCCTAGAGCTAGATGTAATGCCTTAATGATGTCCCAGACGTAACGGTGTATTACAACACCACCCCTTACTAAATCTGTAATCCCGATGCCTTGCGTCTGGCATTCAGCCTGTTTCCTACGGGCATCAGGTAGTCAGATATATGGGTTATGTTGTTCAACTGCTCTCAGTGAAGCGACGGGATGGGTTGAGTGCTGGTGTGCATGTGTGTAGAGGCCTAGCCTAGTGCTAGATATAATACCGTAAATGACGTCCCAGATGTAATGCTGTAATGACGTCCCAGCGAAAATAGTGTGACAGACAGAGGGACAGACGGATGCAGAAATCCAGCTACTTCAAAATATATATCTCTGAGATGTGCGATGATGTATCGTACTCTCTACACTCGTTCCTGACGCTGATCCTGCTCACCAGATTCTCTCAGCCAGGGAGCCTCGTGAGTGGAGGACCCTCGTGGTTACAGCAGGTTGATCGGCATCTCAAGGAGATAGGGATGGGCCAGGCATCTGCCTGGGGGATGGCCAGACGGAGGACCCTGGAGTGGATGCAGCGACGCACTGCTCCGGCGCATGCTCCCACACCTGATCTGACCTGACCATACAGAGCCTTGGTGGTGCCGAAGCAGTTTCTTGGTGAGGGTTATGCTGGGTTGTTTGTCATAGCCTTAACAATAGTCAGAGCAGGAGTTTGGCCATGCTGTGCTTCAAGATCCTTTGGTCAGGAAAAAGACGTTGCATGGTTGGTTGGGTGAAGGATATTTGTATCCCATTATAAACCCTTATGCTTTGATAGTTCTTTCTTGAAGGATAGTACCAATTTGGTGGTTACTGCACCGTCTGGTAATTTATTCCACTCATTCAGAAATGCCGGATGCCAGACTGCGTGCAATGCCTGAGATATATATCCACAAGGAGATGGTTGTGACCTCTTGTTTGAGATTAAAAGCCTCCAATCATTGTTGAGAGAACAGCAGGATGTTTAAAGTTGAGTGACCACAACATAATCCAAATTGGTGGTCAAAGATCAAGCTGTTGGAACGCAGGAAATAATTCATGTGAATAGCAATGATGCATTCCATGACTTTGTAGTGGATATGATCGTTCTTTGCTCCCTTTCTGTGGACAGGAGAAATTGTGGACTGTTTGTGGAGTACTCTGCAAGGGGTAGTGTAGTAACATGGCATTACGTCTGGAATGCTTCCCTGGAATCTTTCCCAGTGACTTAGAATGAATACAGAGAATTGTGATTGTCAATATTTGTGAAGTAGTTCATTGCTTCCTCTTTTGTGTAATCCTTCTGTGAATATCCATGGTGTGACTTTGAACTTCTGAAAAGTAAAGCAATGTTCACAGTAATTGTGCAAGGGCTATTGTTGCTCTACAAATCCTGATGATTGATTCACAGAAAGTTTTTTTTTTTGAACTGTGGGGGTTGTGGTGCATTATCCCGTTGGGAAAGTCAATTGGACTTTGAGCTCTCGATAGTACTCTCTTTTAAGCTTCAGTATCTTGTGTGAGTTTCATCACGACTTGGCTATATACTGTCATCCTCATGTTTTGCAGGTATGGCATTCTATTTGAAGGTTATGCTATCTTTCAGGGGACCGGAGTGGGGGTTATTAACCTGGCCTTCCTGTCTGTTAACCTTAAATTATGGATATGAAAGGTCCCAGGGTATATTTTTACAAAAAAAAATAAGCACCTAAGGTCGTTGTTCCAGAAAAGGTAAATTGCAAATGTGAATACTCTATAACTGGTTCATCCCTGACTCCCTTCCTCCCTTCCTAGACAGCACAAAGCTGTGGGGTAGCATCATTTGCTGAAGGCATGGCTGTGCCACTATGGGTTCATGCAGGAATTTGGATTCTGTTCATGGTGTTGGCGAGAGCTCGCCTACTTTTCGCAAAAGACTCCGTGGGATCTTTAATGTTCACCAACTCATGTCGGCAGACTGGGTGCCTAGTCTATCATCCATCCAAGGGACACCCAGCACACAAATTGATAAATCACCCTGCCTGTGAAACACCGGGATGACTGTTCATAACTGGGTCAGGATTCAAACTCTGGCTAGACAGCTTAGCGGTGAGTGTGTGAACCTCTAAAGTTTAGGCCATGTCCTGCCAGCCCACCTCCCTTTGATTTTGAATATGAACTCTCCCAACTATGTTGTTCTTTCAGATCATATATATATATATATGAAGAAAAGGTTGCAAAATGTCAATATCTCTCAACAGGGAATTTATTAATCTTTTTTTTCTTGAAATAAAACGCTTTTCCAAAAAATCTTCCTGACATATCGACTCCAAAATTTTACGCTAATAAATAGGAACAATTTTATTTTAGGCTAAGTCCTTGGTAATGAACAAAGAGTAATTGTACATTGCTATTACAGACACATTGCACATCAAAGTGTTTCTTCCGCATTTCTCAACCCGTCCCCATCCATGATCGGTTTTTTTTTTTTTTCAATAGAAAACTGAAGTGAAAATATGTGGTTAAAGCAAGACTTCTCTATTACAACACAGACTGAGCAAGATCAGGCAATCTGGCTGCCATGAAGAGACTTGTAAAGTATATCAGCAAAGAAAACATTCATGTTGTCATATTTCAGGAATACTGTTTTTACATTACCTGTTACAGCAACCTCAAGTCAGCACAACTTGTAATTTATAAACATGCACTTCTATACAAAGTCATCTTTTGCCAGATTCTTACACAATAAGGCAGGACAATCCAGTTGGTTGTGTTATGTGTAGTCTTCAATGGTGTCTGATATGTCCCAGCCTTAGAGGCTGGTGAACTTCAAGACAGTTTCTTGGGACCTATCCTGTTCCTGGTATATGTTAATGCACTCTAAAACACACTATGTACTGTATTTCACTTTGTAGATGACTCCACTCTACATTGGAAAGCCCCTCATACCAATGCCAAGAAGACTGCCGCTGCATACTTGACTGCTGATCTCGAGTCATCAACTGAAATAAGTCATTAGTACACATGGAATACGCAATCCAATGCACCTTACACTGTTCCTACATAAAGACTGTGTGACTAACCCTCCAATTGACTCTGCAATCAATATAAACAATCTGCAAACACTGATCAGACAGTATATCTAACCATACAAATCTACTGCCCCTGATGTTAACTCAGCCTAGGAATTCTCCCACAGAATCCTGCTTTCTCACTCTCATGCACAGGTTCATCCCATATCTTCTTCAATTACCCTACCCTTCTTCCCACTCATGGTGCACTGAATTGTTTGGTGAGGCAGTTGCTCTGAAACAACGTGCGTTCTCTTACTGGAAGGCTAATCTGACCGAAGGCAATCGCAGTGCATTCTAAAACTTCTGCAACATGTGTGTGTCCATTGACAGGAGAGCCAGAAAACAACATCTATTCAACCTCAAGAATGAACTTTCAAACTTGCCTCCCTCCTCTAACAGCTGGTGATGCCTTGTTAAGTCTGCCTCTAGAGCAGGCTCCCTTTGCATCCCTTCCCTCTCTTCAAATGGCATCACAGCCAACTCCACTCGTGACAAGGATGAACACGTCAATTCTGTGTTTGCTTCAAAATATTGTCTCCACAAACGCTCACGCTCTGGACCCATCCATCCCAGTCATGTCCAACTGCTCCTGGCTGCTGTGTCTTTTGCACCTGAGAGAGTGGAAAAGGTTATTACAACAATCAACTAATTCTGAAACGAGACCGGATGGCATCAGCTCACGTGTCCTAAAATCATGTTCTGCTGCTCCTGAAATTCTCTCTCTGCCCTTTTCACCCTGTCATTTGTGCTAAGCCATCTTGCATGTGCTTGGAAATCCACAAACTTCACTGCACTACATAAAAAGGTGCAAACATTGATCCCCTCTACAGACTTATCAGCTTGTATCATATCATCAGCAAGGTCATGGAATCATTCATCACAGTTGACATGAGGAAGAGATTGGGACCACACTCTGAGCAGAGCGTTGGTGCTGCTTAAGCAGTCTCCTTGGCTATTGGGGACAATCCTGGACAGGTCGCCACTCCGACACAGGATACCAGCAAGCTGGCACTCATTTTGCCGACCTCGGAAGGATGACAGGCTGAGTTAACCCCACCTGGTATTAATTCAACAGCTGAGCAGGATTTGAACTCAGGACCCTAGGATCCAAAGCCCGCCACCCAAACCATTAAGCCAACACCAGGCATACGGTTGACATGAAACCTTCCTTTTCTCCAACAACTTCATCGCAGATCACCAATTTGGTTTAATACCAGGTTATTCCACCTTGGACATGCTGCTTCTACTCACTCAACAATGGATGGAGGCCCTCAATGTCAGACATGAGATCAGGGCCATCTCTCTTGACATATCTTGTGCTTTTGATACAGTCTGGCATCCTGTCTTACTCTCCAAACTCTCTGCCTATGGAATCCGAAATAAACTCCACACATGGCTTACTGAATCCTCAACTCTCATTCCAAACTTCTGGCATTCAACGGAACCCTTTCTACTCTCCCTGTCAAGGCTGGAGTGCACCAAGGCAGTGGTCTGGGCCCAGTCCTATTCCTGATCTTCATCAATGATCTTTCTGACTCGCTGGAAAATCCTCTTTATCGATTTGCTGATGACTTCACCCTGTGCCATAACATCCCTCATCCTTCAGACAGGCAGGCTGTGGCCTCTTCCCTCTCTTCAGACCGAGAAAAAAAGAAAAAGATGGTCAAAGACTTGGGATATCTCTCTCTCTCTCTCTCTCTCTCTCTCTCTCTC
>CM068954.1:56858046-56879376 GCA_035128595.1 Eptatretus atami | reverse complement strand
TCTCTCTCTCTCTCTCTCTCTCTCTCCTTAACAATCCTCTTGAGGAGGTTCAGTCATTCAAACTCTGGGTCTCACTAGCAGCCATAATTCTCCTTGGGCAACCCACATTTCAATGGTAGCCTCCAAAGCTAGCTGCCGACTTGGCATCCTCTGTCGTATAAAGTCCTTCCTTAGCACACCTGAGCTTATACACCTACAAAGCCTTCATCCACAGCTTGATGGAGTTCTGCTTTCCTCTGTGCTGGGCCCCCTACCTCAGATCTTTCTCAACTTGACACCGTGGAAACCAAGGCCTTCAAGATTATTGGCTGAATGCTGAGCTGAGTGAAGCTGAGTCTCCCACACTGAAGCTGAGTCGATGGATGTGTCACGACACCATCGCAGACACGTTGTTTGTCTCTCTGTCTTTCTTTCTGGTTTTGCACCCTCTGCTCTTTCCATGCTATGTTTGTTCCAGGTTTATGCAGGGCACATACAAATTACCATCAACCCCGTTCTGATGAAACTACCTTAATCCAGGTTCACTGCTCACCTCCACTCATTCATTCCTCTTTTTCCCACTTGTATAACCAATTTCCACATTCTCTTAAATTTAATTCTTCCTTCCAGGTCTTCAAGACAGCTGTTTCCCCACTATCTCAGATTGTCCCCATTCTAAAACCATGATCTTTCAAGTTTTCCCTCTTGAGAGTTTCCTTCAATCTGTATTCATCTTGTCCACCCTATGAATCCTCCCCTCCCCCTCATTCCTCCCCACACCCATTGTTTGTCCAAATCTGCCTCTATCTTGGCTTTCAACTCTGCTGTTGGTAACCCCCCCCCCTCTCTCTGCTGTTCCTTTTGTCCTGTTGTGTCCTGATACATCGAGTGTACTAGTAGCAGCTCTTCCAAGAGCCTCGACTGTATACAAAAAAGCAGGAAGGCATCATGGAATTCTCCACAGAGCGAAGTAATTCCTTAGCCAACTTCAGT
This sequence comes from Eptatretus atami, assembly GCA_035128595.1. NCBI lineage: Eukaryota > Metazoa > Chordata > Myxini > Myxiniformes > Myxinidae > Eptatretus > Eptatretus atami. The sequence goes on along the minus strand of CM068954.1, from coordinate 56,878,404 downwards.
TCTAAACAGTGTACCAGGTCTACTTCCACAGTGCCATGCAGTGTGACTCTGCTCCTCAATTAGCTGGTTTCCCCATGCATCTTATGCCCTGAAAGTGTTGTAATGGGAGTGACTTGGCAGGAGGTCGTGGTACACTACCTGTTCTTCTCCCACCACAGAGGGATTTGTGGCTGAGCAATTTTCCACCACCTTGTATCTGGTCTTGCATCATCTTCCCTCTCAACCAGGTCACACTCATTCAGCCAGCAACCCATACCTTCTTTCCCTCCTCATATCTCAGCTAACTACTCACCGACACTCCTTTATCCACCCCCCAACCCTCTTCCAAATGGGAGCATAATTTATGTGACTTGGTGGCTACACCAAGTTGTTTCATTTTATTATTATTAAAAAACATTGCCTCAAAAAGGGAAACATAACAGAAGATTGTCATGGGACCCTCAAGGCTAACCACCACTCTAGCATGGAAAAATGGCCTGAAAATGTTTGTGTGTGTGAGCGCACACTACTTATAAATATATCGACAGAAAGACATCGTGTGGGGCCTACTTGCAACATGGAGGTGAATTTGGGCATAATTTATATTATAAACTATTCCACACTTCATGATATGTCGTTCTTTGAAAGTTTTATTCTTTCATTGAAAACTTTTTTTTACATGGTTTGATTACTGAAAGCAACATGAAAGAAAACAGATATCTTGCATTTCACAAACCTTCATTAAAATGGAAATCAAAAAACAAATCGTTTAGAAAGACTTCCAAAAAGTAAAGCTTGTCATATTTTCCATTGCACATTTCTATTAAATATTATAACATAATTACATGTAATTATGACAAACGTTTCCACAAAACAATGATGCTTAGTGCTTTTGACTTGTATGTTTCCAGTAAAAAGTGGTTGTAACAAAATCTGTGCATTCGTAGTGGAACGCATTTCATCATACACAACCATTCTGTCTGGCAGTTATCATTCAGTTCAGTGAGTTCTTCCATCCTGGACAGTATGGCATTTTGCCAACGACAAGCCAGCACTCCACAGATGAAATTCATTCTCAGCAGAATTCCTCAAACAACTGAAAAAAACAAAAGAAAACCGAAAGTCAATAAAACCGGTGCCAACTTAAAGCCCTTTTGAGATACCAACAGCAATATAAGCATTGCACTTACCAACGCAAATAACCTCAGTGGAAACTACGTGGTATTTTGGAGTTGAAAAGTTAGAATGTGAACCCAGGTGCAATGGGTAGAGTGAATGGAAACTCCCGGACTGTCATATGCCAGGCGGAGGATGCAAGGGACTTACCGACCGCAAGAACCACAATTGGGAAACTCGTGGTGTTGGTGAAATTACTCACACACCTGATAACTGAAAATAACTTCCCCAGAAGGTGACAATTGGAGATATCCAAACAAATTTGTGCCATTTCAAAAAAATGTGCAATGTTTCTTTGTTATCCATGTGGTAATCAATAATTATTGATTAATTATAAATCACAAAATAACTCAAGCAGGGTTTGTCATTTTATATTCTCCTTTTTTTGAAAAAATCCTTTACACACCAAAAATGACAAAAATGATTTCAGTTTTTGAAAAGAATACATAACTCTCGATATATTATAAGAAAAGAATATATAATTTAAGAGAAAAGAATATATAATAGAAAAAAAACATAACTGGAAAATAAGTCATCTATTTATTACAAAATGAAAACATTAAAATTGAGAAAAGGAAGAAAAGGAATGCCGAGAGGAAAGAAGGGCATGAGAGTCTGATAGGAATGAGGAGACAAGGAAAGAATGTTGGGATGAGATCAGTAGTAAAGAGAGGGATGGGAAGGTGGGAAGGTGGGAATAAGCCAACACATTTTATGTAAAAGGTTCAACCGAGCAAAAGTTTCAGGCTATTTACCCATCTTAATCCAAAATGACCAAAAATGGAGGAAGTTCACCATTTTCTTCCAAGGGTGAAAATGGAAAAGGAGTACAAAATTCTGCCATATTTTATCTAACAAATATATGTCATCGATTGGAAGTGGTTTGAATACCACTTGAGTGGTGAGGCAAACATCCATCCAGCAGGTTGTGATTACAAAGTTAAACAAGAAAAAGAGCAATCAGAGATTGCAGACCCTCACCAAGACTTCTTTTGAGTGGTGTATTTTTAGAGGTTTGAGGGTAATTCCAACATGGCTGCCAAACCATGTGACCTATGATATCATATGTGTGAACCTTTTGTTCCTCAAGGAGAGGCGGTCATACGTGTAAAGTTTTGCCTCCATTTGTTCAGCCACTTCAGGGAAGGTTTTTGAATGGTTTTTTTTTAAACAATATGGCTGCCGAATCACATGACCGAGGACATCATTAATTTTTTTTTTCTGTGGACAATTTTATCCCTAGATGACCTCAAAAAATTTCATATGATCAGATGTAGTATTCAACATGCATTTATAACGTCATAACGAGGGCCCCTATGATGTCATAAAAAAAATCACACTCATTCTCCATGAGGAGTACTTGCTATGTGCCAAGTTTCGATTTTTTCCTTGGTATGGTTTCAGAGATACAGAGGTCCAAAGGTTTCCGTTTTTCCAATATGGCTGCCACACCACGTTACCTATGACATCATAATTATCATTATAACATTCTACATGAGAAGTCGCACCAATAATGAAAATTTAGTCTCAATCCAATAAGCGGTGGCAGAGAAAAACATGAAACTTCTGTGTGTGCAAACAGACAGACAAACAGACAAACAAACAGACAGACAAACAGACAGACAAACAAACAGACAGACAAACAAACAGACAAACAAACAGACAAACAAACAAACAGACCCAAATGCAATACCCTCTCCTTTGGCGAGGGTAATGAAAGTAAAAGGTTTAACAAATCAAAAGTCAAAATATGCAAGACAATTACTCCATTATTGTATGCAACACAATTTTGAACAATAAATCACCTGGATATATTTAGACTGATGAATAAAGTACAAAACTCTCGTTCATGCCTCACCTGTTGGTGGTACAGATGCGATTCCACATTGAGGTCCAAGGTGGGGGTCAAGTTCGCTACCTGTTGTCTTCCTGGGAGCTCTCTCTCCCTGCACCTGCTTCTGTTTCCGTTCTGCATGACAAGCGACATAATTAGTACTTGTAATGTCTCAAGTATGATCAAAAATTCACAATTTCATGTTATTCTTAAAGCTCATTAATTATGGTGCCATGCAATTTTTCATGAACCTTTTATTCATAAAATAAAAGGAGATAGTGATAGGAGATAGCGATAGAAAGGAGATAGGAGATAGCGATAGAAACGTCATGGAATTCCTCGCTCACCTGGAATACTCCTCAATGGAGAAGTCTTCCTCACTTGGCAAAAACAGACCACAGCTTTTTCGTCTTAAAGGCAATATCTTTTTCTTCCAGGGGCTCATTTCCTGTGCAAATATAACATACAGGATGGTTGTAGTCAATGTTATTGTTATTGTTATGATTGTATGATTATTTGTTTTATCAAATGCATTGTATTCTTTCTAAATCTCAATGCAAATCACCCATGTTTAATATATATATATATATATATATATAACCTGGTTTTAGACATAAAGCTATTTGACAATGACTTGCATACCATATTCTCCATTGTTTTGGTTTCTCTCATGCTCTTTGTTCTGGAGTTCTTCTTTACTGTCAATGACAAGCAACGTCTCATCACCGCTGGCTGGAAACCAGATTCTGAAAGACAAGTATAACAGACTCCTGAAAATCAGTACCGACTGAAGGTTTTATAAAAGAGAGTGTTTCTCGTTTATACTTGTATCTGAACTGATGAAATGGACAAAAAGCTAACAAAGACGCTCACCTCGGGAGGTCCCTGCAGGCTGAAGTCCCAGGATGTGTGCTGCCCCGCAGCTACATTGAGAGCTCATCAATGCCTGAAGGCAATACGCAAGGATATGAAATCATGGTTAAAATACAAACTTCAAATTGGACAAACAATAAGCATTCGTGGACTTAAGACATTGAATAAATGTATAAGAACTCCTCCATGAGCCTCGGCTCTGTTTCCAAAACAAAGCAAGGCCTCCATGATGTTAAGTTTTTATGCATCACAATAGTGATCCAAACCTCCCCTCTGCAAATCGACTGAAGCCGCTTTTGTCGAAAACCTCCCACATGATTAATTCCACCTTTTATTCGACTTTCGATAAAGGACACACGCACCTGCTGTTTCTGTGAGGCGTGCAACTGGTTCTCGAGCATGTGCAGTTGACATCGCAGCCTCCTGTTGCTGTCCTGCAGCTCTCCCAGCTTCTCCATGAGCCGGCAGAGCTGATCCAAGTGGCCGAGGCCTGCGCTTCTGTTCACCATTGCTCTTGACTGCACAATTGAAGCAGAAAGTAGGTTAGAGAAGGAATTATGGTGAAAAAGTTCATTGCAATTATTCCAGCATATCATCAGCAATCTGTTGAAGTTAAAAGACTTTGGAATATAAATGCTCTGTCTACTCTGCCATTGTTATGACTAGCAATGGAATTTCCTCCAGTTCTGCAGCGGATGCAGCCCTGGAAAATTAAAATTCCATACAATACAGTGCACGAGACTTTTGGGAGGTGGCCTGGAAGATGGTGGATGGACTCTTCTGCCTTTTACTACTCATAATTATTAACAATCCACTCATACATCCGACATTCTTCATAATAAATATAGATCCGAAGTGATTGAACAATTCGGTATTAAAAGACAGTTTAAAGCATGCTTTACTGAATATTTATCCGATATGCACAACAACATATCAATTACCAAAAAATATCGGACTCATTGTCACATGGAGCCTTACCTCAACTTTGCTTTCAATCCTGAAACTCCTCGTGGTGGTTCTCGTGAGCGATGGCTTTTGAGGGTTTCTATTTCCTCGAAGAGTACGAAGGTTGGAGTTGTTTGGTGATGCGGCAATGGTAGCCTTCATGTCAACGTAATTCTCCGGAATGCAAAAGTCATTTTGGTCTTCGTTGATCATTTTTAATTTGCCCATTTGGGATGTATCGTGGGTGTAATCCTTTGCTTTATGAGCACCATCCTCAGAAGAGTCAAATACGTCGTCGTCTTCATCACTGTCATTAATTTCACTTGCTGTGCTATTGCTTGAACACTCGTGAAAGTTGGTGATGAAAGCTTTGGATGAGTCCATTTCCTTTGGTACTATACTGTCTATGTCTAAATGCTCTTGATCTTTGCTTGAGTCGTCTAAGCTTCGGGGAACTTTACGGGCAGCAGGAAAACTTATTGAGTCACCATCAGGGTACAAGGCTGGGGCCTGAAGTGTGGAACCAAGTCCGACCATTACATCATTTTCAACTATCCCAGGGGTAGAAGATGGAGGGCTTGGCCGCTGTATGATGTCTGGTTTCAGATCTTGAAGACCCGATGCACCAGGTCCTCTTCCTTTTGGTTCTACAGAAATCAAGACATTTTTGTTTTGCTGACCTCCGTGCAATGGAGTTTGGAATCCTACGCCAGAGTCCTGTGAAGACATTTTAATCAAGTGCACGGGTGACTTGGACGATGGGCTTGCAAAAAGGTTTCTGAAGAAGCGAACGTTGGTAAGCATCACGGTGGCTTTTGAGGCATCATCAGGGTGGACTGCAAAAAAACGATGAAAATATAATAAAATACAATGCATTTAAATCATACCTAATTAGGTAAATTTAACCCTATTTCAATAATAAATATAATGTTTTTGTGAATTTGAATCATCAACATTTCAATCAAAAGTGGTCGATTATTGTATAGTTATTACAACAGTCTCCATCTAATGAAACTCGCATATCATCAAAAAGTTGAAAATACCGTACTTACCATTCAAACAAGTCCCCATCGATTGCTTTTTACGTTTCCAGAACATATTGTGTCCTTCTGTACTCTGCCCTCAGACTGCTTTGGCCCTGCCTGCAGCTCGTGCTTTTAGAGGCTGAAATTCCGGAACTTCCTGCGTCACGGTCAATGCGGCTGAAACTCCCCGCCCATGATTCCAGCCTTCACAGCCATTGCAGAGGGAACCTCCAAGAGGAAGTCGATCTCATGGAAAATGAACCTGAAACCATTGAGAGGAAAGATTCAACGCTCAGAATAAACAACAAATAATGACTTGGTTCATGAGGGGGAAATTATCGGCCACAAAAAAACAAACATTTATTGGCAAAAGTAATTATCAGGAGAACTTTTTAAATATAACCAGGCAAAGATTCTGCTCTTCCTTCTCATAGATCTAATCAGCATAGTGAGAGTTCTGTTAGTTAAAAGGTTTGATCAAACAACCCTGCAAAGCAATCTAATCAACAGGCAAAAAGGTTATTCAATCAAATTAATAGGCAAAGATCAATATGCCACTAAAAAATTAATTAAACATCGCTATCATGCTTTTATTATACCCATCAAAGGAAATATATAGTTATTGAAAAGGTTATAAATCTTCCCGAGCATTATTTTGAACTATTACAAAAGCCCGTCAAAAATGACGGGTTGGAATTATTTTATTTGAAATTTTCAAGGACACTGGAAGATATGATGTTTCGTAGCAAGAAGCGTTATTTTAAACGACTACACGTACAAATGTGATCTTATTTTCTTTATCTTCTGGGATATTTCATTTTGACGGTACAGCCTCGTGAGCGTGCCAAAGTCTGAAGCCTCGGCCTAGTGTCAGGTGCGTTTATATCTTCTTTATTTATTTGACATCCCACGGACGTAAATGAACACTCGTTTTACTCTGTGCATATTGTACATCATATGCAGTGAATTTCACCTCTCTGCACCTTGTATGTATGTTTTGGGTTTTTTTACGCTTCTGCACACCGCATTTGAGGCCCAGTTGCAAGTCACCATCTACATTTGCAAGAGAAGAGATGTAATTAATCTTTTATGAAAAATGTTTTTCGACTTGTTTTTATCCTGAAAAACAGACCATAGTGAACACACAGTCATGTTAAAAGATTGGCCTTTAAAATCCTTCTTAAATCGTCCTTATGAAGGGGAACAGACAAATACACAAACACACAAATACCTACACACTGTGTTTTTTTGTTTTTTTTAAGATGTAGATAACTTTTGCAAAATGATTTGAAGTCTGTTTCCAAATATGCCCTTTGAAGTCAATTAGTTATTGTTCAAAGATAATTAATTCATGCAATTGGTCACAATTTCTTGACCTTGATATGAATCAATATCAGGATCAGAAATGATATTGATTTATATCAATGTCAAGAGATTGTGGAAAAAAAATATCAAATATAAGAAAAGGGCCTAGTAACTTTATGGAAGATATGAATTTGGGACAACTGGCTTTATACCTCCCACAAAGAATGGCAAAGCATTTGAAGAAACAGGATGGCAGTTTGTAGTCGACCATTCTCAGGAATAAAAACTTAAACTCGGCAACTCATAAAGCTACAATCCATAAGGTGTTCCTTTTTGTCTTTGAATTGTAATGCTACAGGAGTCAAATAACTCAGTGATATGTGAGTACTTGTGAAAGAAGTCTACGCATGACATTACAATTCCTGGTAACTTCGTTTTAAGGTAATTTTTTTAATGTAAAACGCAAATGTTTCATTCCGATTGTAATATTTTGTACAGTAGTAAAATAATAACCTGGTTTCAAAAGTAAGTTTGCTAAGTGGGAGAAGAGGGGGAACAAACAGTAAAACCCTTGTGAGTAAAATATTATTGAAAGACTTTGAGGGTGTTTATAGCATTTGACTGTTATTGTGAGATAAGCTATAAATCTGGAGATAAGGAAATGAGATAGGAAGATATGTTGGCTTGTGGGAGGAACTGGAGAACTGACGATGAACTGCTAAGTAGGTAAACCTTGACTGGAAAACAAACAAACAATCGGCCAACACATTAACCTCAATATCTCTAAAGCCTATACTGCCTCCTACCTGCTTGGTAAAAGAAATTACATGATTTATATTTCTTTTATAAATCTATTAATGGTCATAGAAGAGTGGAACAACAGGGAATAAAGGCTCAAGAGACATAAATTGGGGCAAATGGAGAAGCAAGAAGACAAGAATGTGTGGATGCAGCACATCATGAGGAGAGGAGTTGCAGGTTAAACAGACATATGATACAAGAGGAGTTTTAGGTAAAACTAACAAGTATAAACGAGATAGCCCATGAGGTGGCAGTAGACAGCACACTTGAAATCCTGGAGGGAAGAGTGTCTGAGACAGACTTGGAAACATAGTTCCAAGTGAGAAGAGGGGGAGCAATGAATTCAGGTGAGTATTAAGCTTAGACTTGGGGATAGTAGCAAGGTAAGGCTTTCTGGAAGAATGCGTGCAACCTGGAGGGGCAAGGGTTGGGCAGAGAGGTGAGAGTAGGAGAAGCAAGAACTGCCTCACCACAGAGTGAGCTAATGCCACCTATAGTTAGTATAAAAAACCAAGGCCACCAACTTGACTACAGTAGACATAAAATAAACCCTGACATTCAGCTTCCTAAAGAAGGTTCCAGTAACATGGAGGACCTTAGATTCCAGTGCCTCGAGTGGGTGGATTCAAGAGGAAAGCAAAAAAAAAAAAGAAAAACTAAAACAAAATTAGAAGAAGGCCAAGTTACAGATGGAAGAGAAAGGGCTATAATTAAAAGTTCCCCAAAACTCAGTCGCTCTAATAAAAATAGTTGTATTTCAGACTTTGGCACTCCTTCGGGTTAAAACCACACCGATCAGGAAATTGGAGAAACAACGAAGTATGAGGAAGAAGACAAGTTTTCTTTTTTAATCTCTAGAAAATGTCAAAAGTTTATAAAGTGTATTATTTTGGGTTGGGTGCCATTTACTTGTCATACCATCCCAATCAAACATATCCAATATCATTGACCACAACATAAAGATTTAGTTTCATTCCTCTTTTTCCCCACCTCTGACTCTCAGGATACTGATCCAGAGAGTCAGAGAGATCATCAATTAAGCTCAGTAATAGGATTGGACCCAGAACACTGCCTTGGGGCACTCCAGCCTTGACAGCGACAGGAGATGAAAAGATTCCAGTGAGAGCCACACGTTGACTACGAGAGGGGAGGAGGTCAGTAAGCCATGTATGGAGTTGGCCTTGGATGCCAAAGGCAGAGAGTTTGAAGAGCAAGGCAGGATGCCAGAGTGTATCAAAAGCTCGAGATATGTCCAGAGAGATGGTTCTGATCTCATGTCTGACATTGAGGAAGTCCATCCATTGTTGGGAGAGTAGGAACAGCATGTCGAAGGTGGAGTGACCTTGTCTAAATCCAAATCGGTGATCTGAGTTGAGGTCGTTGGAGAAAAGAAAGCATTTCTTGTCAACTTGCAATGATGGATTCCATGACTTTGCTGAACTTTGGAAGTCAGCTTCTTGGTCTGCAGTTAAGGGAATCCGTTTTTGCAGAATGGTTATGGAATGCAGTGATGTTGGCTGATTTCAAAGCAGATAGAAGATGACCTAGGGCAAATGATAGGGTAAAAAGGGCAGAAAGAGGAAGTGCGAGAGTCACAGAGTAGGTTTATAGGACATGTGAGCTGATGCTGCCTGGTCCAGTTGCAGAGTCAGAGTCGAGGTTTGACAGAAACTTTTACACATTTCCAGGTTCAGAAGAACAGTTTGTTATGACTGGGTGGGTAGCTACAGAGAGCGAGGGGATGGAGAGCCAAGATTTGGAAGCAAACACAGAATTAAGGCATTTAGACTTCTCATAAGTGAGGTCGGCTGTGGTGCCATTTGAAGAGAGGGAAGGAATGGAAGGGGAGCAACGGAGCATAGTCCAGAGACCGACTTAACAAGGCACCACCAGCTTTGAGAAGGAAGACAAGTTTGAAAGTTATTTCTTGAGGTTGGACAAATGTTTTTTGGTGCTCCTGAGAGTGGACACACACTTGTTGTGGGCATTTTGGCATTACCTTTGTTTACCTTCGGTTAGGTTTGCTTTCCAGGAAGAGAAGGCAAGTTATTTCAGAGCAACTGCCTCACCACAGGATTCAGTGTACCATGGATGGGAAGAGGGGAAGCATAACTGAAGAGGAGATCTGTGCAGGATTCTGAGAGAGAGAGAGAGAGAGAGAGAGAGAGAGAGAGAGAGAGAGAGAGCTGGTGTTTTTTTTTCAAAGAGAGAGCAGATTTCTCTGGAGGAATTTCCAGGCTGAGTTAATATCAGGAGCAGTAGATATGGAAGACCAGTCCTAAAGAGAGATGGCTGCTTGTGGAGACTCTTGTGGAGTCCCTGCCAATCTGCTTGAGTGAAATGCCATACTTGCCGGCAGTGAAGCAGCTCTCTGAGAATAGCCAGAGAGATGTTGACTTTCACAAATATATAATCAGATGAACCACTTGGAGCAGAGGAAGAGTAGGAGACGTTTGTGGGAAAATTTGTCATCAACACATCCAGAAAGGAGGATTTGCCAATGGGAGAAATCTCAGGCAGAAACTTCACAGATTGGGTCAGTCTTGTGGAGTCACAGAGGACTTTTGCTGAAGTGCCATGGCAGGTGAGAGAAGTATCAACACCCAGTAAATTTGCATGGTGACAATCGTGGAGATGTAGATGGAGTCGTCACTGTTTGGAGGACAGTGCAGCAAACAGACAAACAGAATGTGAGAGTGGATAGGAAGTCGCAGCTAAAGTTACTGCTGCAGGTTGGGAGGTGTAAGATCAGTACATGGACAGTGAGAAATTGAGTTGTTGATATAAAGTGCAACTCCACCACCAGGGCAGGGATCAGGTCGATCAAATCGGAGGACAATAACTGGGGAGGTCACGAAGGAGCCAGGGATGTCCTGCGGGAGGAAGGATTCTGTTAAACTGATGATGTCCGGTTTGTCTGCAGTGGCCTGGATTGAGAGATCTGTCAGGTTGGAGTGGAGACCTTGGATGTTTGATGGAAAGTTAACAGATGAAACGCTGAGGTAAATACATTCATATGTAGCTGTTGGTTGCATCATTACTGGGAGCATGGCTATGCCACTGATGCATTTCCCCCTGTTCCCAATAAGCTGGTACTTATTTTGCCAACCTTGGAAGGATGACAAGCTGAGTGAACCCACCTGTTGCTATTTAACAAATTTTAACAGCACAACAGGGATCAAACTCAAGACCTTAAGATCTTAAGCCAACCACCTTAACTTTTCAGCCAACACCAAGCAAGCACTTTGGGGAGAGGCAAGTTTACAAAATATACCATGCGTAGAAGAAAAAGAGGCGAAATAGATTGTGCTGAAGAAGAACATGTGGAGTACTCCTGCTGGAGAAATATGGAAAGTGAACTCTTTTAATGTTTTTAATAGGTTTTAAAGGGAGAAGGAAGAAGCATATTCTTCATTGAAGATATTGAGAAAAGGGAGAGTTAAAGAAAGAGGTAAAGGAAGAACAAGTGGAAGGTAGAATGAGATCATGTTTCAGCAAGCATGAGGGAGGTATTTTTGGGTTTGTTTTTATTTTAATTTTTTTTGAAGCAAGGAAGGGGAAATAGGATAACGTTGAAGAGGCAGAAAGTACAAAATGTGGGGGGGAAAAAATCAAATGGAATGACAACCAACCTCAAAACCAAGACAATTTTGCTCCCGGCTATACACCTGGGCGACACGAAAACTAATTCAACAATGTAGACAACAATGATTTAACAGGAAAAAAAAGTCAATGAAAACACATACAGCAACGAAAAGCTTTGGGAGAGGAAAGAAAACCCGAAAAACATGATGAATCTGATTCGGAAAAATTCGCTTTGATTGAGGTGGAAGGAGCAGGCAGCAGATTCAACCTACACATGGAACAACCCGGAACCAGAAATTCTAAAATAAAATTATGGAAAGTTTTTAATTATTGTCAAAGGTTTGTCAATACCAAGGCACAAGGAAGAGATAGTAATCAAATAGATATTCCCAAACAAGAGTTGAGAAAGCTTATGTCCAAATATTTACCCCACGCACGTAGTGCAAAGGAGGGTCAAGCAATTGGTTTGCTCTGTCTGTCTGTCTACTTGATGTCGGTCGATGATTTAATTTTATATTTTGAACAGAAGAACATGAATCGGAACATGAATCGGAACATGAACATGCAGTTTAGCAGTACTTTGACTCTGAATTTGGCAAATTGTACGCAGTCTCTTCCCGAGCACACATGCACACAGAGAAGTAAAGTAATTACCATTGTTTGTACCATTGTAAAAGTTGCCATCACACTTGTTATTAAAAGTTCACGAACAAAGCTAATATCGATCATGCTCAGAAATGCAAAGCAGAGTTGACAAGATCATTCACATGTCCTTTTTCTCAAGACTGTGTGGACTAAGGTGTTCTATGAACACTCGAGCTTATTTTTATTTTAAATTTTATTTTCTATTATATTTTTATGTGTTTAAAAGTCATACCTCAAAGTAAGAGTTGAGAAAGTGCAAGTTTATCGCCGTGGTACATTCTTTACTATTAGACAAATATATTTATTTTATGTACTTATAACAAGTTGGTGACAAACAGGGATGAACAACTAAACATTGAAGAGTATACCATAAAGGATCACAGAGCTGTGGAAATCTACATGAAGTTATTTTATCTGTCTGTCTGTCTGGACCATAATTTTTTTTACCATTTGAGCTTTTATCAAATTTTCAACAAAAGTTTATTATGAGAATATGGAGAAGTCAAATTAATAATTTGGTCAGAAGGTCAAAGGTACCATTTCGAATATGGAAGAAGAAGAAGTCAGAATAAAAAGTGGATGGGCTTTGCATTTTCAGATACTTTGTAGTTATTATTTCTTTTCAGATCTAATTCTGACCCTGGCTGAGTCATATCAAAGACCACCAAATGACCTGAATCTTCAACATTTAGGGGTATAGTGTAAACTAAGAAAATATGTCCCCATCTACAATATATCCATAAAACTCAACGTCATTAAAATCAGAGGAAAATTATTCAAGTTATGATCAAAAAGGTGTTTTTCGTAATTTAGGTCACAATCCGAAAAACGTATGTCAAGGACACTAATCAAATATCAGATGTACAACTTCAATGCAGGTCCACAATTATGACCCAAAAACATATTGGAATGCCAAGCGGTCTTTGAGATTCTGCATTGGCAACATTTAGCGGTGACAAAAATGTGTTATGTTTTTTTCAGACCCTCATTTGACCTTGATCTTTAACTTGGAGCAGTATGATGTAAATAAGGCGTAATCGTGCCTTGCTTTCGGCTATCTAGTGAGGGCAATGTTATTCCATTTGGCCAAATTTTAGTCGGGTTATGGTGAAAATGTGTAAATGTTTATAATTGGGTCATGACCTTAAAATTAGGACAAGGTCAAAAATTAGGTCAACCTGCATACTTTTTATTTTCTTTATTGATGAAAAATTTCATTCCAAAGGTCCCAGCCAGATCCAAGATACAGCAAGGACATTGGCAGAAAAAAGGGAGAAAAACCTAAATGGTGGTTTCATACTCCCAGGGGGTGTAAGACCGAGTTCTTTAACTCAGAGCGGTATGATGTAAACAATATATAAATGCGCCTTGCTATAGGCTATCTGGAGAGGCCAATTTTTTTCCGATCGGACAAACCTTAATCAAGTTATGGTGAAAATATTAAAAATGTTTATCATTAGGTCATGACTACGATTAAATCAAGGTCAAAAAATGTCACCCCACGTACTTTGTATTGACATTAATAATGCCAAATTTCATTCTGAAAGTCACAACCAGCTCTGAGTTACAGCTTGGACACTGATACAGCTCAGGAATTAGGAGTGTTTGTTGTGCAAGAAGAAACTATAACGACAACCTCCGACGTCACACGGCGTTGCCAGCATGCCTTGGCCCACATTATTACATCATTATACATACTTGTACCAAGTTTGATTTAAATCCCTGTTCCCAGATTTATATTATTAACTAATTCTGTCTGCCAGACCATGCATCCAATCAGGTTGAAATTTATACAAAATATATTCCACATGTCTATGAGATCATAACTGATGTTTCACATCAATTGATGAAGCGGTTCAAGAGAAATATTTTTTTTAAAGAATTTCGTTCAAACCAATATGGCTGCCAGACAATAAGACCTATTAATTATTCGTGAACACCCTGGTATCCCCAAGGCTTGGGGAACATGTAAGTGAAGTTTCTCCTCGATCTGTCAAGCTGTTCTGGAGAAGAATATTTTAAAACATTTATTCTTCAAAAAATCTTCGCTGCCAAACCATGTGACCAATGACATCATAGGTGGAGAACCTTTTGTTCGTCATGGATCGTGATCAAACCTGTAATGTTTCGCCTCAATCTGTTCAGCCGTTACAGAGAAGAAGATTTTTGAAAGTTTTATGTTAAAAACTACATTGCTACCGAACCACGTGACTGATGATGTCATCTATTTTTTTGCCAATTACAATTTAGCCATAAAAGACCCTCAAAAATTTTCATACTGATCAGATAAGGCATTTGACATATGCAATTATGATGTCGTAATGATGTATGACATCATCAAAAAAAATCACACTTATTTCCCTTGGGTTGTACTTCACATGTGCCAAGTTTCAATTTTTTCCATGGAGCAGTTTCGAGGATACAAAGGTCCAAAGTTTTTTCCTTTTTTCTCAAAATGGCCGCCACACCACGTGATCTATAACATCATAGTTATCACAAAAACATTCTACATGAGTAGTTGCATCTCTGGTGAAAATTTCATGAAATGTATATGGTGAAAAACAAAACCATGCCGCCCCGCTTCGATACAACCCAGCTTCGATCGGCCACCTGACCCACGATGTCCTCTTTATCAAATGAAATTCAGAATGGGTGGAAGATCACATCTTTGGAGTTTCACATTCATCGGAAAAGGGTTTTTTTTGTCCAACATGGCTGCGAGATAATGTGACTGATGATGTTGAAATTTTCAACAAATATTCCCCATGCCGAGTCGATCGTATTAAAAAAGAAATTATATCTCTGAAACCACTTAGCCTTTTCATGGGAGGCTTTGCAATAATGATCCACTACTGTTGCTGCAAATATTTTATTTAATAATGACCTCATCAGTAACATGATGTGGCTGCCACATTGGTTTTAAGGAAATAATTAAACAATTATTTCTCTGAAACCATTTAACCTATCAATACTATACTTTACAGTTATGATCCACTGGTCTTGCTGCATACATATGACTTAAAAATGACATCATCAGTCACGTGCTGTGGCAGCCAGAATGGTTTCAAGGAAAATATTAAAAAATTACATTTCCAAAACCGCTATAATCAATCAATGCATTTATTTGCATTTGTCATCCACTGCCCTTCCTCCATGTAACACACCATAATTCATATTGATCTGATAAGCAGTTTTGGAGAAAAAGGTTTTTAGATTTTCAGTTTTCAAAGGAACATGGCTGCCTAACCGCATGACCTATGGCATTGAAAATTTGGACTCTGACCAGGATTGGGAAGAGGATTAGGTTTGTGAAGTTTAGTTTTGGTCGGATAAGATTAATTTTTCTATCCAATATGGCTGCCATACCACGCGACCAATGACAACATCATTCCCACACTGTATGCAGCTGTATTGTTGGAGGACACTTGGCAAATATCGCTTTGATCGGATAAGCGTTTCCAGAGAAAACATTATTTAATATTTTTCTTCAATTCAATATGGCAACTGAACCACATGACATCAATTATCCTTTATCACCCCAGTATCCCCAACTCATGGTGAACTTTTCTGTGAAGTTTCCCCTCAAACTGTCTAGCCGTTCTGGAGAAGAAGATCTTTGCAGGTTTTTGGGTAAATCCAAGATGGCTGCAAGACCACGTGACCTATGATGTCATAGTTACCAAAATTTATTCAGCATGGCGAATTGATCATTTGGGTGCAGTTTCACTTCGATCTGTAAAGCGGTTCTGGAGAAGAAGATTTTTTTTCCTTTGTTTTTTGTTTTTTTAACAATATGGCTACCAAACCATGTGACGGATGACGTCATAATTATTTTTTTGCATTCACATCTTTCCCTATATGAACCATAGAAATTTTCATACTGATGGGATGCAGCATTCTATGTGTTGAATTTCCACTGGGATACCACTTCACCAATGATGTCATCATCAAATCACTCTTATTCCCCATGCAGAATAGTTGCCAGACACCAAGTTTTTTTTTAACATGGTGCGGTTTAGTAGATTAAGAGGTCCAAAGTTTTCCCGTTTTTCCAACATGGCTGTCACCCCACGTGACATATGACGTCATAATTATCATTACAATATTCTGCTTGAGTAATCCCATCTATGGTGAAAATTTCGTGTCAATTAGATAAGCGGTTGCAGAGAAAACAGAAAATTCGCATGGTTGTACATACGTACGGACGGACAACCTGAAAACATAATGCCACCGGCGGCTTTGTCACCGGATGCATAAAAATATATATTATACGTATATCTAGTATTATAATAATCATATATCTCAATGGTGGTTTAGTTCTCCTATAAGTCTAAGAAAATCTGCGGTACCATTAAAAATTGGGGGAACTAATTGGAGAAACAAACCCTCCAACAGCTATAAGCCCTTTCCTATCCTATAGACCAGTGATGTTCACTATTTTTTTTAGAGGGGGAGCACTTTTGCCGATAAGACATCAGTGTGAGAGCCACCACACCACCTGCAGGACTCCGGAATGGCTGCTATTCAGCCCCACCCCCACATACTCTTCTTCGTTGTGGTTAACTTGGCTAGAAGCATCATTGTTTGTCTACTGCAACCATATCCTGATGTAGTTTTGTTACTTTTATGCTTCGCATTGGAACACAAATTTGAAACAATTGGGACAATTTGATAGCATTTATGGTTTAATATGATGGGATGTTTTCACATTTATGTATTATCGTCCGCACGTCAGGAGCCGCATTTTCGCCCACTAGAGGCCACCAGTGGCTCGCAGGCCATGCATTGAAGAACAGAAGAACATACATGACGTCGTATATCAAGAGGATTTTGAGAAAAAAAATTGTGGCCTCTTTTTAGGAATTTTTCTTGAAAAAAAAAAACTTCATATTGCCGCTTTTCCAGGAATATCCTGAAATCTTCCACATACCCATTATCCACTTGAATGTAGTCATAATGAGACAAAACGTTTTGTTTTTTCGGTTCTGAAAAATCCACGCAGCATTCAAGAAGTGCCGACACACGCAAAGTTTGGTTGACTCGGTCAAGCTTAGTGTTACTATAGTTCCCTTCCTGCTACTCACGGAAGGGACAGTTAAATGAAGGAAGTGCAGAGGCAAAACCGTGGTCAACGGAATACCGGTCTTTGTGAAAGATAGTGTCGGTTCTGCGTCGTTGGATAAGATAAGCAAAATAAGGAATTGGCAGAAGGAGGATTATAAAGTAACAGATTGGATCCAAAATCAAGGGTCAAATGTGGGTGAAGGGATAGTCTACATAGTGTTGGGCAAAGGTCAAAGGTAAATGGTGGTCATGACAAATAAATCGTCAAAGAATATTGTTTCTACTTGATGAATATATTGTTTCTGTAAAACTTTTCAAATGAAGTTGTAAATGTGCTTTCCTTCCATGGGCCACCCTGTACGTTCCTGGTCAACTGCTTGTGTTCCATTGAATTCGTTTTCTGAACACTGGCTGGAGTGCTAGACCAAGCACAACGAGGTCTCGGAACATTGTATTCGTACTCTCAACGTCCAGTACGTTCAGATGTATGCAATAACATATCTGTACTTTAACATGGTTTAAATGTGTTACTGCATGAGGTTTGGATATCTTATCTTGAGGATACTTCTTTTCCTTAAAATTTATTACTAAACAGGGGCTTGAAAACCACAACTCTGGTGAATTACAACAGCACAACATACTCCAGGCTGATACCACCTATCTCAAGTGAAAGAGTCTGAAACATGTCATCACCATTCACGACTCTACAACCATTTGAAAGATTGAGCAAATACCTGCATTGTTCGACTCGGGATAACGAGATGAAGAAGAATAACACATCTTGTTTAAAATCTTTCCAAGAATTTGAAAATATGTGACAACGAATACACCCTTGGAAAGGGTAAGCCTGTTTCGTGATCCCTCGTAAACCGCTGGTGTTTGAAACTGAAATCCCATATCCAAATCACATATATAGGGTACTATGTGTTGATTGGGTTGGTAGGATGGCTGAGAGATACGCACACTCACCTCTAAGCTGCCTAGCCAGGGTTTGAATCCTGACCAGGCTATAAACTGTCACCCTGGTGTTTCACAGACAGGGTAATTCATCAATGTGTGCGCTGTCTCTCAGATGGACATTAAACTAGGCGACATGTCTTCCAGCATTAGTTGGTGGACGTTAAAGATCACACGGTGTCCTTCGTGAAGACACCATGAACAAATTCCTGCCATGACGAGTTCCTGTGGTGGAGCGGCAACCCAATCAGGATTGCAGCCCAGTAACTGCTTCGATCGCACCAACTCTGCATTGGTCATGATGATGATGATGATGCTATCTATGTTCATGGTTTCCAAATGGCCTAGTAATTACTATTAAAATACACTGATGAGTACTAATGTATTTGTCCTGTATGCAATGTATGTGGGGTGTTCAAAATGTTTTTTTTGCGAATGAGATACAGTATCGTAATGTAATATGCAACTTTCGAAATGATGTATGAATGCGAACGAGACGTTTTGTGCATGCGCTGTGTGTGCATTTTCGGTGATTGGGTTGCAAGGGAGAAATCTGTAATTCAAAGCATGTTTTTAAACATAATTTTCAGCATTTACCTGAAAGGGGTGAAATTTCAAAATGGTTAACCATAACTATCCTGTTCTGTTTCTGAATGAAGATCTGACTCACAGAAATATCGGAAATATGAGAAATATCCATGGATGAGAGGTGTCAGAGTTCCTTTAATTTCCAATTAGTACAGGTGAGTGGCAGCAGGTGGGAGGTAACACACACACCACACACACACACACACACACACACACGGACAGACGGACGCTTCTCCTTTTTCCCAGAGATGAAAAAATCTGTTATAAACTTCTCTTTCGGCCACAGCATCAAATAAAAAAGAAATATATACACGAGTACATATATATATATATATTATATATACTTATTGACAAGTCGATATTTCTGTGAGTCCGATATATGTCATACTCGTTTTGTGTGTGTATATATATATTGTGTGTGTGTGTGTATATATATATATATATATATATATATACTTATTGACAAGTCGATATTTCTGTGAGTCCGATATATGTCATACTCGTGTTTGTGTGTGTATATATATATATATATATGTGTGTGTGTGTGTATATATATTTATATATATATTAATATGTGTATATATACATATTATATATATATACATATACACACACATAAATGTGCCAGTGGGGTGTGCTTACACATTGTGTGAAGATATGATCTGCACTTCTTCCATATGTCCCGGGTTGCTTACCTGCATTTGATTTTTCATTTATTTATTTTCATTTATTTTTTTCATTTATTTATATTTTCATTTACAGACGTTGTCTGACAGTTCTCTGATTTTTCCTGGTATATTCGCTTTGATGCCCATTGGCACACAAAATTACCGTGCTTTCCCCTTTGTCTCCAGTCGCTCACCTTTCATATTTTTCATTTTTTTTTCATTTTTTTCCATTTATTTATATTTTCATTTATGGATACTGTCGGATGATTCTTTGATTTTTTTTTTCCAGTGTACTGGCTTTGATGACCATCAGCATGCAAATTTTCAGCTTTCTTCGTCATCCAGAAGGTACCGATCTTTAATATCAGTCAGTGAGTCAGTGAGTGGTTAAAAAGAGCTTTTTACTGTATATTAGCTATAACAGCCCTCACACCCCATACAGCTCCCACTCCCACCCCACCCCATCCTTCCATTCATGATTAATAGTTACCTTCATTATTTTAAACTTGTCCTGTATACCTACAAGCCCCTGATATGACCCATGTTTGCACGAGGTAATCCCACTCACTGTCAGCGATGGTTGAAGGTTTGGATAGAATGCACCTGTCTACGAACCTTCTGGCCTTGTACCGATCCACACTGCCTCGGGAGTTTGCAGCACAGGAAACTTTTTGGGCAAGTTCAGAGAGTTCTCCAACTCTTTCATTTCTCACTGGTACATTTCCAAGTACTTTTGGCTTATTTTAGAAGCTTTGTGAGCCATTTTTGGTAACAATCCTTATCGAGCACACAATATACACTGATGAGCCAAAACATTATGACCACCTGCCTAATACGCTGTTGGTCCTCCGTGTGCCACCAAAACAGCACCGACCTGCCGAGGCATGGACTCCACAAGACCCCTGAAGGTGTC
>CM068954.1:56836864-56849364 GCA_035128595.1 Eptatretus atami | reverse complement strand
CTTGTAGCAACCTCCGACTGTACATCACGATTGCGACATGTACTGTACTGCTATCGACTGGAGGGTGCTCAGCAAGCGACTTAAGTACTCAAGCAAGCACTCCAATTAAATGGTTGATGAAGAACAGCTGGCTTGGCAAGTGATAGCAATCTGATTGGTGATGGCACATTCCCGCAAAAAACTAAACCGCCGATTTCTTAACATTTTCAGATTTCACTCCAGATTTCAAGTTATTTAGTCCACATGATCCGATCCTCCAAACTCAATTTATATTGAACGGCTGGCTTGGCAAGCGATTAGTGATCTCCAATCCATCATATTAAACACCTCCTGGACACACTCAAAATATCAAACTATGTCCAAATTAGACAAATGAACACTTTTTTTTTTAAGCAGTCAGAACTGCTGCTAAGTTCAATTCTGGAGCTTAAATTTTGTAATCTGGTTTAGGTTAAGGGATTCTTGAGGTTTGTGGCATGTGCAGAAATGAAATAAAGCCACAAACGCTGGCGTCTGGGTGTTTTTAAGCATTGCAATGTATCCAGCGATTTGAAGGTATGATGATCAGGTATTCGATGATATGAGTGAGAAAAGTGAAAAAATAAAAGAAAACTTCATCGTAAAGAAATCATTGTGGCCTGTTCCAAGTCAAGGCATTGTTGAGCAGGCTGAACAAAATGGTGAATGAACACTCCAGTGAGGAAACTGAGGATGTGCCTTAAGAGACATGAAATCAAAATAAAATCATTTTTTTCGACGAATCTTAGGGGGGTGGGGGGAGGAGCAAACAAAAAATGTGCACATGGAAAATTGATTGTATAAATGGTGGATTTACAAAAGGAACACTTACTGTACACTGATGCCTCATGCAATATCTTTTTTTACACGATATGTGACATGAAACAGCTTTGATTCATTCATAAATAGATGAGTGAGGAATAACAATGATGCCTGCTGATTTCCAGGATTGCAGAATGACAGGCAGGACGCATGGTCGCCTTTACTTATACGTGGACACTGTGTGGAGCGCAGTTTTTTGAGATGGGAATCCGTAGAGGACGAGGAAATAAATATTCCACAGTCATGCTCGATAAAGGTCTGTGGAGGATGCATATGAATCGAATGGATAAGGGATATGGGTGTGGAGAGACCATTGTTCTTGGAAAGAAGGACTTCTTGCTCTTGCTTCCTGCAGAGACTCTGACCTCTTTGGAACCTGTTTCTCTGCAACACGCCTCGATAATTACAGCCGGGCCACTCTGTCTGAGCACCAAAGGTTGCCCTGTAGGAATGGGGGCTGCTTAGGGCAGAACCGGCTCCACTGGTGTCCCTGGAATGCTGTTCTTATTAACCAATAGCTTGTACGAGGCTCTCGCTGTTTTACAAGCATCTTGGGGAGGATCGTGTATAATCGTGCCAATTCCACTGGAATCTGTTCATTTTTTCTACTCAAGATGTTTGCTTTCATCTGTTCAGAAATATTTCTTGCAAAAATCTGTTTTGCAAAAATCAAGTCAACTTCAATCGCAAACATTTGCAAGTGAATGCAACATCTCCACCCCTTGACCCCTGTAAAATCGCATGGAAGACACCAGACCAATGTTTACCTGCTTCGTCTGATGGGGGTATTTCTGTGACATTATTGTGACAAGGTATTTCTGTGCCCAGCCTGGTTTGCTTGCTTTAAATATAATGACTCAGCAGGCCAAAACCATTAATATTGTGACCATTTTGAACTTTGACCCAGGTCAAATTGAAAGGAAGACATGAGCAATATCTGCCTGTTTTTTTTTCTTTCTGTATGTGCTGCGGCAAGGTATGTTGAGCCAGGTCTTATCCACATTGGTGAAAAAAGAAAGGCAAAGCAAACCAAATACATTCATTTTATGACATTCTGAACTTTAACCTATGTAAAATCCCCAAAATGACACGAACCTAATATCTTTTTTTGCACCCACCCCGATAGGAGCTGCTTGAATCCACTCTGTGTCTAACTTCACGTCAATCGGCTCAAATACAAGGGAAGGACAAAGCAAAATTTGTCATTTTTGGTGTTTCAGCTTTGATCCATTAAAATCGGAAGGGGGCCTAAATAGGGGGGAGGTGTAAAAGAGGTCTGATTGTGTTGTGCAAAGTATTCAATGTCTAATTTGAAGTTTGGCACAAAATGAAGGAATGATGCTAATGGGGGGAAGCAACTTTGGTCACTTCCATGCGAGTTTACGTATACAAGATATGTACGGAACATGAAAATGAACAGCTCACAAGACCTAGTGGTGAAAGGAAGAGTGTGAGGTCAATTACAGGCAACTGAGGTTGGGGGTCGAGGGATATAATGCGGGAAATGAGGGTGGGACAGAACCGAGGTGTTCAAGAGGTGCTGTCCAGATGATAATGGCATGTCACCTGATGGCCCATCAGATAAGGATGTCATGTACTGGGTTGCCGACGAAGCTGGGGGAGGGGGGGAATGTGTGCAGTGTGGGTAGTGCCGCAGAGAGTTGTATTGTTCGGAGATAAAAGGGAAACCTCATCGCCAGAGGCTGGCCAGTGGGACATCTGTCTCAAGGTGGCAAGGTCTGGTGTAGGGTGGCCTGTGATACCTTGCTGTTGGCTACAGCAGATTGTGAACTTGCAAAAGCATTGGTTATAGGGGAGAGAAATGAGGGAGGAATACCACTTCCTGCCAGAGTCGATGCAGGGAAGGAGGAAGAGGAGAGAGAGAGAGAGAGAGAGAGAGAGAGAGAGAGAGAGAGAGAGAGAGAGAGCCTTGGCTCCAGTGATGTGGGTAGGTATAACCACGTCACCAAAGTATCTCACGTAGATCATTGTCTTGGCCACCAACCTATGACATATCCGTGCTGGTATCATTGCTCAACTCGACGATATACTCAAGCAATTGATGTGAATGGAAGAAATTCACTACATGGCAAGTGGAAGCAACAAAAACGGGTTGGTTGGACATTGAAAGTGGGTATTTTTTTTTTAACCCTTTGCATGCTGTGGTCGCAGATATGTAAGCATTCGCTTTCACCATCATATTGTTTTCATAAGCTCAAAATTCCATCCGTGGAAGTGCCAGCAAGTTCCGCCCATCCATTGCAATCATTTAAAAGAAAGAAAAAGAAGAAAAAAAAGAAATAAAGAAACAAAAGCAGGAGAAATAAGAAAAAGAGCAATCAAAGATTGCAGACCCTCACCAGGATTGTTTTGTGTGGTGTGTTGTGTGGTGTTTGTGTAGTTTTGTGTGGTGCTTGTGTACTGGTGTGTTCCATAACTAATAAGAGACATAATTAAAACTGCCACTTTATAAATGTGGTTTTTTATTTTCTTCTGTGATGTGATGATGACTGAGACAGTGATGACTGTTTCAGCTATTTCAGAGGAGATTTTTGAAGGATTGAAAAAAAACAAACAATATGACTGCCAAATCACGTGACCGATGGCGTCATCAAAAAATTTGTGGACCGTTTTATCCCTAGATGGCCCTCAAAAATTTTCATGCTGATCGGATGTAGAATTCTACATATGGAATTATGACATCATAATGAAGGCACCTATGATGTCATAAAAAATCATACTCATTCCCCATGAGGAGTACTTGCTATGTGCCAAGTTTCAATTTTTTTTATTGGTGTGGTTTCAGAGATAGAGGTCCAAAGTTTTTCCGTTTTTCCAACATGGCTGCCACACCACATGACCCACGACATCAAAATTATCATTAAAAAATTATACATTAGCAATCGCACCAATGGTGAAAATTTTGTCTCAATCCGACAAGCAGTTTGGAGAAAAACACGAAAGTTCTGTGCAGACAAACAAACAAACAAATGAAAAATCACTCATAGAGTGAAAATTTGGCAAAACAGCAAAAAGCAGAATGGCACTCGGTAGAGCATGTACCTCTGCGAGGTGGAACAGTTCACGTTTTGTATCCCATTGATGGACTGGATCCGAACCAAAATCCAATCCGCTTGTTCTTGTCACCAATTCAACTCATCCACCTTATTTTGTCAGAACTCCTTCACAACTTTTTGAGATATAGTGATATATTTAGTTGTTGGCCCTATCTATCAATTTTAGAAATTAGGCCCCTGTTGACCTTTTGACCTTAAAATTAATTGGTTGTTGAATTCAGCGACCTGACATGTAAATGCTCTTCAAATTTCAAGTCAATCAGATGAAAATTGAGGATTCTAGAAAATGTGGCCTATTTTGACCTTTTGGCCGATGTTTACCTCCAAATTAATAGGTCGTTGAATTCAATGACCTTATATGAAAATGCTCTTCAAATTTCAAGTTCATTGGATTAAAATTGAGGATTTTAGAAATTTGGCCTATGGTGACGTTTTGGTCGATGTTGACTTCAAAATTAATGTGTGGTTGAGTTCAGCCATGTCATGTGCAAATGTTCTTCAGATTTCAAGTCAATTGGATGAAAATTGAGGATTTTAGAAAAATTGCCACAATTTGGCCCAAATTGGCCTTTTGGCCAAAGTTTATCTCAAAATTAATAAGTGGCTGAATTCAACGACCTGATATGCAAATGGGTTTTCAAATTTCAACTCAATCAGATGAAATATTGAGAATTTTAAAAACAATAAAAAAATTTAGCCTATTTTTGGTTGACCTTATGGCCAATGTTGACCTTTTGACCTATGATGACCTCAAAAGTAATAGGTGGTTGAATTCATTGACCTGATATGCAAATCCTGTTTAAATTTCAAGTCAAATTTTTCAAGATGAAATTTGAGGATTTTAGAAAATTTGGCTCAAATTCGCCTATTGGCCTATGTCGACCTCTTTGGTCGACAGAATTTTATGAAACTTCAATGCAGGACCGTCGCAGAGTCGGTGACATTAATCGCGGAAAAATACAGAACAATCGGTTGAGCGTTTTTGGGCTGGAGGCGAGCGGACAGGCAAACACACAAACAAACAAACAAACAAACGGAGGCGATCAACATACTTGTCAAAAAAATTTTTTTTTTTTTTGCGAAGTACCAAACGGACCCATATGCAATACCCTCACTGAATGCATCCCATTTTCTTGTCGGGGGGAACACATAATTATATGATATTCAAAAAACAACAACAATGGACTTGTGAATTGCTCAGTGCGACGTTACATGGTTGTTGTTCCTTTCCCACCGATGGAATTGCTCTTTTCTTGCTGTTCTTGAGAAGAATGAAATATTGATGAAAACCCAAGGATTCTTGGGAAATATCGATGCTCTTGCACTCAACTTTGAGCTGTCTTACCTGGGTTTGAATATCCCGCCAGCTTTGGAGGGCGCATGTGTGACGTCACCACAATGGTGATCCGCCATCTTGGATTAGAAGCAAACAAAGCGAAACGACACATGGACTTCATCATCGTGTGCTTTCTTTTGTTAAAGTAGAGATTAAAATAGTGAATTTATAAACTGTATTTTGTTGTGTTAACAGTGCTGATAGGGAGGATTGGTTGTTGTGTCAAAACCGCCCACGAGCAACAACATAAAGATCTCGATATGGAGGATTGACATCGAGTTATGAGGGCCGTTCAAGAGGGATTCGGAATGAAACTCTCACAGTTGTCCAAGAAAGGGCAAAATTTGTCTTTTTCTTCTCAATACCTAAATATGTCCATGAAGTAAGGTGTGTGTGTGTGTGTGTGTGTGTGTGTGTGTGTGTGTGTGTCAGATCAGATAAGCATGACGTTAATATGTATAACATCATTCATATATGCTATGCCAATATGAGTCTGTGTCATTGATGTGCAGTATTTCAGGTCCACCTTTGCTCATACAACATGACAGCCATTCTTTACAAAAACAGGCATATCACTGATCCAGCCACACGCCAACTGTCTTCCACTCCAAGCTGTAAAAACTTTTATGAAATATAAAATAATTCACGACATCTGGATATAAAATGGTTGGAAAGTTTGTCGTGCATTTGGACCATATCGGAAATTAATATGAGGATCTGAATCTGGACCTGAATCAAAATCTAATCGGCTTGCTATCATCATCGAACGAACTCATCCACCAAGTTTTGTCTTTATCCATCCACAGCTTTTTGAAATATCATGCTACGTATCATTATTCGCCCTATCGCTCAATGGTGAAAAATCACTTAAATTTTTTTTTTAACTTTCCGATTTGGATTCTGATCTTCACCAAAATCGAATCAATTCATCCTTGTGACTTACCAAGCCTGTCCACCAAATTTCGACCGAATCCATCCACAACGTTTTGAGATATCCTGTACACAACCAGACAAACAAACAGACAGACAGATAGGAGTGAAAACATAACCTCTGCTCACCTTTGGTGGTGGGGGTAACAATACCGATAATTGCCGGTTTCACAAAATAATTTCTCATCGAAGTTGTTGATAGATTTTAATGTTGTGATAAGTTTTCTGTCAGTCTTCAGGCAGTTTCTGTCGATGCTGCATAAAAAAAATAGGACCACAGGTCTTGAAGCTCACCTGGATCAGGAGCAACAGTCACACAACTGCCCCACAGACCCCTTAGACCCCAAGTTTTATTTAATGCCGTGAAGAAACATTGGTACATCACAGGTGATGAAGGTTGTGGTCCAGTTTCATCGAAATTGTGTGTGCAGTTTCAGAGAAGAGAGCAAATACCTATTTTTGGGGTGGTCAAAAACCACAGCCCCTCACCTATTTATGAGCCGATGAAAACTTGGCACATCAAGGGTGATGAAGGTTGTGGTCTAGTTTCATCGAAATTGTGTGTGCAGTTTCAGAGAAGAGAGAAAATACCTACTTTGGGGATAAAAGCCCTCCCCCACCCCGTAGGCCCCTTAATGAGCACAGATTTTGATGCAGTCAATACATTTGTAAGGTTACAGATCTGAAGCTTGTGGCTAAGTTTCATAAAATTGTGTGTTTGGTTCAAGCGATAATGATGAAGTGTTTACAGACTGACTGATGATTGAATGACTTGAAGAAGGTGGGTTTGGAGTGGATTAGCAGGGGTAGAAAAATCGTGGTTTGGGATTGGGATCAGATGGTGGGGAACTGCTGTTTTGAACGCCTGGAGGGAGGAGTGGGATTGAGGAGAGTGTGGGAGTTTGTTCCAGAGGTGGGGAAAAAGAGGAATTAAAGAGTGACGGTGAGCAGTGATTCTTGATTTTGGCAGTTTCACCATAAGGGGGTTTTTGGCGAACCTTCAACGCCCTTCGGAAATATAGGGGGACAGATCACAGTCAGAGGGTGGTGGGGGTGGGCGAAGCCTGAGAGTCATGGTGAAGACAGAAAGATCACACAACCTTGCCTGAGGTAAGGGAGTGAGACTCAAAGTCTCGCTCATCCATAGATCCATCCATCCATCCATCCATTGTGGCACCATCTTGTGTTAGAACGTTGGTGTGCTGCCAAAAGCAGTTCTCCTGCTATTGGCGCACAATCCAAAGACGGTCACCATCCGACACGGATATTTCACAAGCTGGCACTCATTTTGCCAACCTCGGAAGGATGATAGCAGAGTCAACCCCACCTGGTATTCATTCAACAGCCGAGTGGGATTTGAAACTCAGGATCTAGGGATCCCAAGCCCATCACCCTAACCATTAAGCCAACACCAGGCATATTTATCCCTCAATGACCCTCAACAATTTTCAAACTGATCGGATGTAGTGTTCTAAGTATGCAATTGTGACTTTGAATGAAGCAAGCTGCGTGGCAAGCAGTAAGCAAGGTGCTTACCGATGGAACACACCTCTGTTTGTTGATATTTCGTTTTATATTTGTATTTTGTCTTTTTTGCAATCGTTGGGGCTGTATGCATTGATACCAACGATCCTAAAAGCCTCGGTTTCCACAGCGTGAAGTCGAGCTAGGTGTGAGGCAAGAGCACCACCACAGAGGGGAGACAGTATCCATAGACTACAGATGATAGTTCTGTAAATGTTAGAAGCTCGAGGTGTGCAAGGAAGGACTTTGCACGAGTAGGATGCCTCATTCGGTCACTGGCTTTGGAGGCAGTTTTGAGAGTGGCTTTCCCCAGGAAAGATCATGGAAGATAGTGAAGCCCAAGAAGCTTGAATGAAAGCACTTCTTCAAGGGTTGTTGAGAATGTAGAATTGGGGGGGGGGGGTTCACACGGTCTTTTGAGAGACAGAGTGAGAGTGTGAGATTTGTCTTGATTGAAAGACATATTCCAAGTGTTTGACCAACTTGTGATTAAAGAGATAAAGAGGATTTTCCAGGGAGTCAGAGAGATCATTGAGGAAAACCAGAAAATGCAAAGGGCCGAGAACACTCTCTTGTGGAACTCCAGCCTGGACAGGAAGAGGAGATGAGAGAGAACTATTAAGAGCTACGCATTTACCTCGACAGGAGAGGAAGTCTGCAAGCCATGAGTGGAGATTGCCTTGGATATCATAAGAAGATAATTTGGGGAGCAGTGAGGGATCCTCAACCATAGCGAAAGCTCACGATATGTCAAGGAAGCTCTGATACCATGTTTGGCACTTAGGACCTCCAGCCATTGTTGGTAAAGCAGAAGCAGCATGTCCAGTGTAAAGTGACCTGGTCTGAATCCAAACTGATGGTTGGAAATCAAGTCATTGGAGAAGAGGAAGGATTTGATGTCAAAAGCAATGATGGATTCCATGACCTTGCTGATGATTGGAAGAAGGTTGTTTGGTCTGTAGGTGCAAGGATCTGTTTTTGCACCTTTTTTATGCAGAGCAGTAATGTTTGCTGATTTCCAAGCAGATGGCAGATGACCTTGAGCAAATGAGATGGTGAGTAGAACAGAGAGTAGATGAGCAAGAGCAGCAGAACAGGTTTTTAGGACACGAGGGCTGATGCCGTCTCGACCAGTTGGGATGAGAGATGAGAGAGTTGGGATGAGAGGATAGAAGTTGGTCCATCTTTTTGGCGAGCGAGATGTAAATGGATTCATCACTGTTTGGTGGATGGTACAGCACCTAGATAAACAAGAGGTGGGAGTGAAAGGGAAGCCGTAGCCAGAGGTATTCCTGGGGGTGTGAGGGAATGAGGGCAGTTCATGGAGAGTGAGGAACAGAGCTTTTGATAAAGAGAGCAATTCTGCTGCCAGGACGAGGCTCAGGTCTGTCATCCTGGAGGAGAGAGTAACCAGGGAGAGGTACTATGGAGTCAGACACGTCTTGAAGGAGGAAAGTTTCTGTTAAGCAGATTATGTCTGGTTTGTTAGTGGCAACCTGTATGGAGAGATCAGTTAAGTTAGAGCAAAGACCCCGGATGTTTGAGGTCCACACTGTTAAGGAAAAGGGAGGGGAGGAGGCTTTGGGCGCAGAGGAAAGGAGGGAAGCGGATAGTTGGACGATGGAAGAGAGTTGGAAATAGGGAGAGTTGTTAACAGTGTGTCAGAGATTGCAGAAGAGCTAGAGGAGAGGGTGGAATGGAGAGGAGGAAAAAGGGTTAGGTGGTGAAGAGATGAGTCGCAGTGGGGAGTAATAAGAGAGGGGGCAAAAGGAAGTAGGAGATTGGGGGTGGTGGAGGAATGAGTGGGAAGAGAGAGGGTGAGGGAAGGAGGCAGCTTTGTGGATGTGAGGGGCAGCTTTGAGAAGGGGGAGTGAGGGGGGAGAAATGAGGAAGGAGGATGAGAGGGGAGAATTGAGGGGAAAAAGGTGTGGGTGGAGCTTTTAAATTGAGGGAGAATGGTGAGGGGGGAACTTACCTATGAACACTGCTTGATTGCATAAGCTCACTGAACGAGAGTCAAGCTGAGCGGAAAATCATATGCATAATCTCATTGCATTTGATTGGTGACAGCTGCCATTCAAAGTACGTGGTCAAAAATTACAACTGCTGTCCCATTTACAAGCATTATTGACCCGTGAAACATAGGATGTTTCGCATTGGTTGAGTGACATGATATAGCTCCGAGCGACACATTGTACCAATGGGAACCAGGGCTATGCTGTGTTAGCCATGTGAACAAGTCGCATGTACATCACATGTACGAATCTTAGTGCTGGTTCCAGGTATCCCGGTGACCCGAGGTAATTGTGTTGATCTACCTAAACTCTATATTATAGAGTAAGGCATGGCCAACTCTAAATGTATCTTCAAACTTGAGTTTATATTTCACTCATGAATTGTGTTGCCATGGCAATCATCTCGGTACCTTGGCTTGTGCACACGATATTTGAAAAACCGTTCAAGATTTATCTTTCACATTACAGATATATACTCCTCATACTACCCAAAAGGCGGGGGACCTGGAGTATCAGCACTCCTTGTTATTCTCTCATTGTTGGCAAACTATGACAACCTGTATTGTAATATGTGCTGTGCCCCTGCGAGAATTGATGCTTCCACACGACCATGATCCAGACCGCTATCCAGATCCAGACCTTCACCAAAATCGAATCAATTCGCCTTGTCTCACACCCAACCTGCCCACCAAGTTTTGTCCAAATCCGTCAGCAACTTTTTGAGATAGCGTGATATATAATTATATGTTTTTATACCTATACTCAATGGTGAAGAATCCATTTTTTTTTAATCTCGGGTCCAGATCCGGATCCAGATCCAGATTTTCACCAAAATCGAATCAATTCATCTTTGTACCACACCAAACCTGCCAACCAAGTTTCGTCCGAATCCGTCAACAACTTTTTGTGATATCGTCTTTTAAATTACTAGTACGTGCCCGTACGTGCGTGCCCGTACGTGCGTGGCCGTACGTGTGCGTACTGCGTGGCCGTACGTGTGTCAGAAAAAAAAACTTTCAAACCGCGTGCCAGAAACAACCACACAGGCCGTTCCTTCTGCTCTCTGCTGCCTCAACGTGCAAAAAAAAACAAAACTTTCAAACAACCACACAGGCCGTTCCTTCGCTCTCGTAAACGACGACTGGATTGGGGCATTGTGTTTATCTATAAATGCGCATAAGAAATCGAGAAATTATTAGAATCAATAAGTCATCAACTATCCGGAAGTTGCGTGCCCCGTACGGAATGTTCACATCATTCCACGAATTAATCGCTTGCATGAATACAACTGCTGTGATACTTACACACAAGAGTTAATTAAGAATCCAAATTAAAATCAAGTTTACCTCCCTGTCTTTGCTTGCCACTGCCATTCGCTGCATTGACCACGCCACGGTAACTAAGGCGCCCTTCCCCATCGGCCACGCCGACGAGCAACGTGTCCTGTCATTGGTTTGGTAAATAAATGGCCATAACTTGGGAAGCACTTGTCCGATTAATATCAAACCTTGAAAAGGCACATACGCAGGCCCCAGCAATATACCTGGCAATTTCAATTAGATCGGACCATTGGTTTCGAGAAACAGCGGTCACACAACACACACACACACACACACACACACACACACAGACACGACACACACACACACACACTACACACACACACATACACACACACATACACATACACACACACACACACAGACACACACACACACACATACACACACACTACATCACACATACACACACACAGACACACACACACACACACACACATACACACACACACACATGCTGGAATTATAGATAGATATCATTTTTAGACTATCACTCTGGTGGACGTGCTGCTCTGGCGCATGCTCCCATACCTGACCTGACCTGACCTGACACATTGGTGAAGATTTGAAGAATCAGTTTAATTCTCGGGTCCAGATCCCGATCCAAATCTGGATCTTCACCAAAATCGAATCAAATCATCCTTGTCCCACACCCAACCTGCTCACCAAGTTTTGTCCGAATCCATCAACAACTTTTTTAGACCTATCACTCTATGGTGAAAAATCAATTTAAAAGATTCTAGTATCTGGATCCGTATCCGGATCTTCACCAAATTCGAAACCTTTCGTCCTTGTTACAGTACACTCCTAACCTGACCCCCCACCCATAACTTTTTTTAGATATCCTGCTCACAGACAGACAAACAGGGGTTAAAAACATGATATCCCCCGTCCACCTTCGGGGCTTGCAGGTAACCATAATAAAACAATCCTCGAGGAAGACCGAAGACTGATCCTACCATAGTGGTTACACGTGCTTCCAATGTTGCGAAATGTTTGAAAGCAAACGAGGAATGGCATTATTATCTGTCCTGCATATTGGACGGTTAGTAAACTATGAATCCATGCAATTTGTAACATGTTCGCCTCTTAGTGAAATAACAGGTGTCCCAAAACAGGCCAACAACACTCGGGTTGATGAAACTACTGCACTCAGAAATGTCCGTTGAGCCATTCCGTGGATCACAAGTCCAATGCGCATTTGTTTATTAGCAAATTTATCAGAATTTAATGAAGTTCTTTCCTCCGAAGTGCTGCAATTATGGCGCAAATGAGGTGAGAACGTCACAAGTCTTCAAACAGCAGTGTCCTCCATTCCAAGCACATCTTTTTGTATGCAATGTCGAGGCTTGTGGAAGAGTTACAACATAAAATGGAATAAAACGCAACAGAACAAAAGGAACAGGAGAAATAGAGGGGGGGGAACACCAACAATGGG
>CM068954.1:56812403-56834240 GCA_035128595.1 Eptatretus atami | reverse complement strand
CATTGAATTCTGTACACGCGCACGGTGTAGGCTCAACTAAATTTTCTGTGCAGGTAAGTGTACGGCCTCAATAAATTCTGTGCAGGTACAGTGTCGGCCTCATAATTCTGTATGGGTACAGTGTAGGCTCAATAAAATTCCTGTATGCGTACAGTGTAGGCTTCATGAATTCCTGTACAGGCACGGTGTAGGGCTTCAATAAATTCCTGTTGCAGGTACCAGTGAGGCCTCATAAATTTCCTGTACAGGCACGGTGTAGGGCTCAATAAATTCTGTACAGGCACGGTGTAGGCCTCAAATAAATTCTGTGCAGGTACGTGAGGCCTCAATAAATTCCTGTAGCAGGCACGGGGTAGGCTGCATAATTCCTGTGAGGTACAGTGTAGGCTCAATAAATTCCAGACAGGTCCAGTGTGGCTCAATAAATTCCTGTGGCAGGTACACGTGTAGGCTCAGAAATTTCCGACAGCGTACGTGTAGGCCTAATAAATTCCTGGACAGGTCAATGCTGTAGGCTCACGGAATTCGCAGGACAGGTCCAGTGTAGGCCCATAATATTCTGGACAGGTACAGGTGTAGGCCTCAATAAATTCCTGACAGGTACGTGTAGGCCTCAACAAAATTCCTGAACAGGTAGCAGTGTAGCTCACAAAATTCCTGACAGGTACAGTGGGGGGTTTAAGGCCCCCTCCAATAAATTCCTGGACCAGGTCCAGTGTGGCTCACAAAATTCCAGGAAGGTCCAGTGAGGCCTCACAAAATCCTGGACAGGTACAGTGTAGGCTTCACAAAAATCTGGACAGGTACATGTGTAGCCTCTATGAAATTACAGACGGTACGAGTGTAAGGCCTCCGAAATTCCTGGACAGGTACAGTGTAAGGCCCTCTGAAATTCCCTGACAGGTACAGTGTCCGGCCTCAGAAATTTCCAGGACAAGGTACAGTGTAGGCCTCACTCTGTTGTCTGTTTTACCTGTTTTCTGTTTTGTTTTATAAACAGGAATTTCAAAAGTTGTGGCGACGGATTCGGACGAAACTGGTGGGAGGTTGGGGTATGCTACCAAGGAGAAATTAAACTCGATTTGTGAAGATCCGAATCCGGATCTGGATCCGAGAATTTTTTTTAGTGATTCGTCACATTGAGTGATCGGGCGGCTAAAGCAATACAAGGCATGAACGAAACGTCGGGGACCGTTTTCGGACGAATTTGGTGGATGAGTTTCGCGGTTAGGTGACAAAAAGAAGAAGCCGATTAAATTTTAGTTCAGGTCCGAATCCAGTTTGGCAATCAGTGGGGATGCAAACGTAAACAAATCAGTTTGGTGAGCTTTGCCGCTCTCCCGAGTGCCCTTCTAGTTTATGCATCGTCTCCCATCGACTTCAACCAGAACCTTATACTCATTACTGCGGCTCAGCCGAACATATTGACTCGAGCTTGGACTCCGATACGAGTTTCCGACTCTGCTGGTGCTGGGGACGGCTTGGGACATTCTGGGAAAGAGGGGGCGTTTGGTGAAGGAAAATGTTTTAAGGGGAAACGTCTTTGTGGAAAAGACCATTATTTACAATGCAGCAAATTGATTGCGACTTTAGTCATGATTCATGCGTGCCACTGGAGAGATTCAAATTGACAAACATTGTATCATTTACTCCCAGGCTGCTACGTTGTTACTGATTAAAGACGTATTCAGTATCCGTTCATCAGGATGAGGTCGCGGCTGCAGTCACGTGCAGCCTGATGCGTTTAAACATTTAAATCCGATCGTATATGCCCATAGGCGCTCTCTCAATGCATTAAACTCGCTTGTTCCATGCACATTGTCCACGAGGCGTCAGCACGATGTGGGCGTGCTAAGAAGGGGCGTGTCTGTTGTAGGGGCGTTGTCTAGAAGGAGGGCGGAGATTGCAATGGGCTATCGATACGAGAGACTGAATGTTCATTGCTGGTGCTTCAGATAGAGCTCACGGCAACAAGTAAGAACCGCATGGAGAATGTCATAGGAGGGCAGCCTGTTCGACTCGACTCACTTCGGAAGGTGAATGCAACGAACACTGGTTGCGCTCGTGTGTTATTTTAAAATAACTTGTGACAAGTTAAAGTTTAATTCTATGAACGTTTTATGGCAGCACTTGTGCAGCTCCAACGTTGTTCTTTACTTGTGTTTCATTTTTGCATCAAACAAGTGATTTCCCAGATTTTTCAGTACTGATATATATTAATATATATATATATTATATTATATAATATATATATATATATATATATG
Organism: Eptatretus atami; assembly: GCA_035128595.1. NCBI lineage: Eukaryota > Metazoa > Chordata > Myxini > Myxiniformes > Myxinidae > Eptatretus > Eptatretus atami. Next base: position 56,831,973 of record CM068954.1, on the reverse strand, counting down.
TAATTATCAGAAGATGGACTACAATAAGGTTTCAGCACCTTTGTTTCGCATTGTTCTTCCCAGGCAGTCGACTACTCGTGCATTGTCCGAATATATTGTGCCTTCAGTTGCTTATGCATCGATTTGGAAGAAAAAGTTTAAATATTACATCATGATATCCTCTGCACGCAGGAGGGTGCCTGTGGAGTCCTCGAGGTTTTTTGGGGAGTTTTGGATGCATCTTGGCCGCCGCATCTTCCTGCCCCTCCCCCTCGGCGTACTGGTACCGGTGGAAGCGAGTTCAGCTTTATGTGGTTACGTTCACGGTCCACGTACACAAATATTCCGGATATGATCATACGCTCTTCGATGTAAAAGAGTTAACCCGTTGTTTGTTTCACTGCTGGGAGGCACGGCTGTGCTGCTTGATGGCAGTGGCCCCTGTTTCATGTAAGCCGAAGGGTTCGACATATTGTTCAGTGTGCCGGCGATGCTCGTCTACTTCTTCGCGAGAACGCAAGTGGGTCTTGAAGAGACGGGACGGTCCGGGTTTACGCGGTCCGAGAGACGCACACACACACACACACACACACACAGCAACACCACACACACCACACAGTCAGGATGTGGCACACACACACACACACAACGTCAGGATGTGGCAACACACACACACACACAACACACACACACACTCACACACACCAACGTGTCAGGATGTGGCACACACAACACTTTACAACACCCATACAACACACACACACACATCACACACATACACACACACATACACACACACATCAACACCACAACATAACACAACACATACACACACATCACACACACACCACACACACCACTACACACACACAGAAAGCACACACACACACAACCACAATCACACACACACACATACAAAAAAGTACAAAACAAATTCCTGTACAGGCACGGTGTAGGCCTCAATAAATTCCTGTGCAGGTACAGTGTAGGCCTCAATAAATTCCAGGACAGGTCCAGTGTAGGCCTCAATAAATTCCTGTGCAGGTACAGTGTAGGCCTCACGAAATTCCTGGACAGGTACAGTGTAGGCCTCAATAAATTCCTGGACAGGTACAGTGTAGGCCTCACGGAATTCCAGGACAGGTCCAGTGTAGGCCTCAATAAATTCCTGGACAGGTACAGTGTAGGCCTCAATAAATTCCTGGACAGGTACAGTGTAGGCCTCACAAAATTCCTGAACAGGTACAGTGTAGGCCTCACAAAATTCCTGGACAGGTACAGTGTAGGCCTCAATAAATTCCTGGACAGGTCCAGTGTAGGCCTCACAAAATTCCAGGACAGGTCCAGTGTAGGCCTCACAAAAATCCTGGACAGGTACAGTGTAGGCCTCACAAAAATCCTGGACAGGTACAGTGTAGGCCTCATGAAATTCCAGGACAGGTACAGTGTAGGCCTCACGAAATTCCTGGACAGGTACAGTGTAGGCCTCATGAAATTCCTTGACAGGTACAGTGTCGGCCTCACGAAATTCCAGGACAGGTACAGTGTAGGCCTCACTCTGTCTGTCTGTTTACCTGTTTTTCTGTTTGTTTATAAACAGGATATTTCAAAAAGTTGTGGACGGATTCGGACGAAACTTGGTGGGCAGGTTGGGTATGTCACAAGGAAGAAATTACTCGATTTTGGTGAAGATCCGAATCCGGATCTGGATCCGAGAATTTTTTTTTAGTGATTCGTCACCATTGAGTGATCGGGCGGCTAAAGCAATACAGAGCATGATATCCGAAACAGTTGGGGACCGTTTCGGACGAAATTTGGTGGATGAGTTGGGTAGGTGACAAGAAGAAGCCGATTAAATTTTAGTTCAGGTCCGAATCCAGTTCTGGCAATCAGTGGGATGCAAAACGTAAACAAATCAGTTTGGTGGAGCTATGCGCTCTCCCGAGTGCCCTTCTAGTTTATCATCGATCTCCCATCGACTTCAACCAAGAACCTTATTATCATTACCTGCGGCTCACGCCGAACATATTGACTCGAGCTTGGACTCCGATAAACGAGTTCCGACTGCTGCTGGTGCTGGGACGGCTTGGGACATTCTGGAAAAGGAGGAGCGTTTGGTGGAAGGAAAATGTTTTAAGGGGAAACGTCTTTGTGGAAAACGACTCATTATTTACAATCGCAGCAAATTGATTGCGACTTTACATGACTTCATGCGGTGCCACTGGAGGATTCAAATTGACAACATTGTCATCACTTTACTCCCAGCTGCTACGTTGTTACTGATTAAAGACGTATTCACGTTATCCGTTCATCAGGATGAGTCGCGGCTGCAGTCACGTGGCAAGCCTGATGCGTTTAACATTTAAATCCAGATCGTATATGCCCATAGGCGCTCCTTCATGCATTAACTCGCTTCGTTCAGCCACCATTGTCCACGAGTCGTCCAGCACGATGTGGGGCGTGGCTAAGAAGGGGGCGTGTCTGTGTAGGGGCGTGTCTAGAATGGAGGCGGAGATTGCATGGGCTATCGATACGAGAGACTGAATGTTCATTGCCTGGTGCTTCAGATAGAGCTCACTGCAACAAGTAGACCATGGAGATGTTCATGAGGAGGCGCAGCCTGTTCGACTCGACCTCACTTCGGAAAGGTGAATGCACGACCAACTGGTTGCGCTCGTGGTGTTATTTTAAAATAAACTTGTGACAAGTAAAGTTTAAATATCTATGAACGTTTTATATGCAGCGATGGATGGGCAGGATCCATACGTGTGCTTTAGGCTGTGTTTATTATGCATCATCAAGTGTTTCCCAGATTTTTCAGTAGATATTAATATGTTATGTATTTATATATATATCAGATGAGAGGTATGTATATAATAGTATTTATATATATAATTATACATTAGTAATAGGATGGAACTACAATAAAGGTAGCAATACTATGTATTGTCATATGTCTGCTCAGCAGTCGGACGATGTACGATGATGCAATGTCCGGAATATAGTATGTGCTTCAATGTGCTCATAGGTGCATTGTGAGTGAAGGAATAAAAGTAATATGACTGCATGATCGAGCGCCGCGGGGCAGGGTCGTAGGATCTCTGGGTTTTGGGTGAGTTTGGATGCATTCGTTGGCGGCGCCCATCTTCTGCTACCCGCACCGCTCGTCGCGCGTATCTGGTACTGATGTTGCAGAAGAAGCGTTGATTGGTGAAGCGAGTTCAGCTTTATGTGGTTACGGTCACGGTACAATCGGTCCACAAATATTGCTCGGTATATGATCATAATCGCTTGATTAAAAGAGTCGTACCCGTTGTTTGTTTCACTGCTGGGCAGCGGTCTGTGGCTGAGCAGTGGCCCCTGTGTGTCATGTATTTTATTTTTTTTGCGAGGTGGTTCGAATATTGTTTCGTGCTGGCGAGTATGATCGTGCTCCTTTGCGGAAGTAAGCGGTCAGTTGGAGTAATCGGTGGATATGTGGATGACGGGGACTCCGAAGTTAAGAGTCTGGGTGTCGTGCGAGAAGCGTAGCAGACGACAGCTAGAAAAATCAGGCACACAGCGCAGCCTGATGAGCCTCATTTATACACCACATCCACAAGTAGGAGTGCACACACAACACACACAATCAGGTGTGGACACACACAGCAGTACCATCAGCATTTCAACAACCTTGTTGCACGAACGCAGCAGGAGTGACACACGCACAGCACATACACACACAGACAAAAGCATACCATCACATACACCACCAACCAAACTACAGACAACATTCACACACTAACACACTACACCACACACACCACACATCAACACAACAACATACAACACACACACACAACCCCCACACTACACACACCACACACACTACACACACACACACATCACACACACCACACACACATACACACAACACACAAACACCATACACACACCCACAATACACCACAAACACACACATCACACACACACTACCACACAACAACACATACAACATACACGACCTTGACGAATCACCCTACCACTGAACCACCGGGATAGGGTTTAAGCTCGTCGGGGATTCAAACAGGCTAGACAGCTCAGGCAGGTGCGCTACCGATACCTCTCGGTTCGGCCATCCCGCACTCTCATTTCGGAGTTTGTTTAATTAGATAAGGTGTGTGTGTGTGTGTGTGTTGTGTGTGGTGTGTTGTATGTGTGTGTGGTTTGTGTGTGTGTGTGTGTGTGTGTATGTGTGTGTGTGTTGTGTGTATGTGTGTGTGCCACATCTGACGTTGCGTGTGTGTGTGTGTTGTGTGTGTGGTGTGTGTGTGTGTGTGTGTGTGTGTGTGTGTGCCACATCCTGACGTTGTTGTGTGTGTGTGTGGTGGTGCCATCCTGACGTTGTGTGTGTGTGTGTGATAGTGTGTGTGTGTGTGTGTGTTGTGTTGGTGCCCATGCTGCGTGGTTTGTTTGTGATTGTGGCAAAGAAGGGTTGCTGTGATAATCATGTTGTAAAGATGCTGTAATTTAATAAATAAATGATGTTTTAGCTTTCACGTGATAACTAATCCATTTAGTGGCTGCCAGGATGGTCTCCAGGTGTGCACCCTCACACCACCTGGGTTCGCATCTCGGTCCAGCTACAAACTGTCATCCTGGTGTATCGCAGGCAGGGCGAGGCATTGATGTGTGTACCGTCCCTCGGATGGACGTTAAACTCATGGCGTCCTGTCTGCTGGTATTAGTTGGTGGACATTAAAGATCCCACGGTGTCCTTCGTGAAGAGTAGGCAAGCTATCGCCGGCACCATGAACAAATTACAAATTCCTGCTCCAACCTACAGAGGGCATTGCATCAGCGGCACAGCTGCATCCTCAGGCAATGATGCCACGATTGCTATCCTACAACCCTGCGCTACATATGATTGATATCAATGAAGAATCCCTCTCATGGGGAATGAGTGATCGACACACTCTGGGTTATTTATTTATTTATTTGGGGGGGGGGGTGGTTGGAGATAGTGGTGGGGGGAGGTGTGGGAGGAAGTTGGAATCTCAATTTGGGAGAGGCCATATACTTATTACGTATGCACTTGTGGGGTGATTTTATTTGTAACTTCCCTCAATTATTTCCACCATCAATATCACAACCATAAACTTATTTATCTTGGACTATCTGATCTGGAATCCGAGCCTGTGTAGTGTGTACTCTACCCTGTTGCAGAGTGTTGATGTTGCCGAAGCAGTTTATTGGCACAGATTATACTGGGTGGTTTGCCATTGCCTTCCCAGCAGTCATCCAGTGCAGAAACTGGTAATTTCTTCAGGGTGCCCGCGATAGCTCGCCTCCTCGTCACAAAAGACAAGTTGCATCTTTAACGTTCATCAACTAATGCTCTCAGACAGGACACCCAGCTTAATCCTGTACATCCGAGGACCGACGCACATTGATGCCTCACTGTACCTGCAACACACCAGTTTATAGCAGTTTATAGCTGGGTCGGGATTCAAACCCAGGCTAGACAACTCAGAGATAAGTGCACACCCTTATAGAACGTCATTTAAATCTCCCGTAAGCCAAGAATGAAGTACTGCACTGTATATGAATAATGCTATCGGTTTTTTAATCAATAACCTGTCGTTATTGTCATCTCAGCTACATCATTGTACCGCTGGCTCATTAAATAAAGCAATCCACGTGAAGTACTAATCAGGGTGAACCGTGGCCAGTCACATGGCATCCCTGATTCAGATTTAACGTTTGTTAGCCTATGATTGAATGTAGCTTCAGACGTTTCACAAATGTAAGCAAGGAAACATTTGCTGATGACGTTGTGTTGGTTGTAACCATATGGTTGTTCTAACTATATGACGTCACTCAGCCAATGCACCTGAGCCAAAGAACAGTCTTTTGGCAAATTAAAGTGTCCGCTGCCTGAAAAAGTAAACTTTGTCAGTGAACTTTTTGCATATTTACATCTTCATTTAGCAGTACAGTTGTTGTATTTCATTTACTGGAATTGACATTCACCGTTAAGCTTTAAACCGTACCTTTGGGTGGATTTCCGCTCCTTGGCAGACTAGTGTGGAGATAAATCTTCCCGGCCTCGGCAAAATATCTACTTTGTAAAGTATACATACAGCCTGCTTATGAATAACGATTGTGAATATTATTATTGGAGCTTCGAAAGTGTAAATGATGCAAAAAGGACATTTTGAAACATCTCTACTTATTACCTCCACCGCCGAAGGTAGACGGAGGTTACGTTTTCACCTCGGTCTGTTTGTCTGTCAGCAGGATATCTCAAAAAGCTGTGAACGGATTCGGATGAAACTTGGTAGACTGGTTGGGTGTGTGGCAAGGGCTAATTGATTGGATTTTGGTGAAGATCCGGATCTTGTTCCAGATATGAGAATTTTTTTTAAGTGATTCTTCACTATTGAGTGATTTGGCCAAAAATGATATATAACATGACATCTCAAAAAACTTACGGACAGATTCGGATGAAACTTGGTGGATGAGATGGTAGGTGACAGAAACAAGCCGATTAAATTTTGGTGAAGATCCAGATCCAAATCGGACCTATCAGTGGGATACAAAACACAAACTGTTCAGCCTGGCAGAGATATACGCTCTACCGACTACCATTCCAGTTACTATCATGTATTTTATCCCAGGTAGGGCGTTCCATGTTGTTTTGTTTGTGCGGTGTTACATAATACTATGAATATGATTAGTCGAAGAATGGCTTCACTGAAGCTGATAAAAAAATATGTTGGCTGCCAGTGCCTCTTTAATATGACTCTTTTGCATGAAGATAATGTTCTTTAACACCCACGTTGATTTCCTTTAAGAAGAATCTACAAGTCACACATGGAAAAAAGGCTGAATTTTAACTCACTCCCTCATCAATTCCATATATTTCTGTTCCCAACCAATTACTCCTGGAAAACGTGCGTCATGGTTCTCCACATTTTATTTGTTGTCTGACAGCATTTTTACAAGTTCTTTGGGCAAGCTTGTGTGGTGTCTTGACTTTTGCGCATAGGTATAACACCGAGGTGAAGCAAGCTTTCTTTTCCAAATTTATTATGAACAATGGAAATAGGTGAAGGAGGCAAAGAGGAAATGTCCTGTACAGCCGCCCCTGCTGGATGGAGCCAAGTTGGTGGACTGGGTCTGCTTCCCACTACAAGGGTTCTTGGCCGATCTTGTTGGTTTCTTGATTCTTGGTTCTTGGCAGTGTTCCATCCATCAGGACAATACTCTGTGCAGATCGTTGGTCCTGCCTAAGCAGTCTCCTTGGCTATTGGGTACAATCCTGGATGGATTGCCACTCCGACACAGGATACCAGCAAGCTGGCACTCATTTTGCCGACCTCAGAAGGATGACAGGCAGAGTCAACCCCACCTCGTATTAATTCAACAATCGAGGGGGATTTGAACTCAGGATCCTAGGATCCCAAGCCCACCACCCTAAGTCTAATCATTAAGCCCACACCAGGCATGATCGGCAGTGTTGTGCTTCCACAATTCACTTTGAAAGCATTGCCCTGAGTGACTCCTCCACTCCTCCCCTGACACACCTGCATAAGCACTTGCCTTCACTCAACTCCCAAAACCCGTAATGGCAAGCTCGTGGGCAGTGCTCACCAGCCCATAACAAAATGCTCGTGCTGTTCCACGAATTAGCGCAGGCATGTAACAGCATGTGTTGTTTTTATGTCGTCCCTGTGCAGTGCTCACACTGTGCTCGTATGACTCACCAGCAAGCATGGCCCCATAAAGTGTTCTCTCACTCGTATGTTGCTCGAGCTGTCCCTCAGGTTAGTACGAGCCCGTAACTGCGTGCACGTGTGTGTGCTATCTTCAAGCTGTTCTCTGCATGGTGCTTGCACCGTGCTCCCACTCGCTCCCACTCATGCAGTGCTCACATTGTCCCATCGGTTAGCACAGACCCGTAAACATGCCTTACGTGCGCAGTCCTTACACCATTCCACAGGTAAAGCATGGACCTTAAACCATATGTCATCACACTGTGTCACTGTCGCTGTGCCAACTATGATGGTGCATCAGGACCTGGGGTCGCTGCCAACTTGTTGCAGGCCCATTTTAGCAGACTTGTTACAGGCTTGACAATTCTCTCCGAGTTTTATTCCCAACATCAAGACCCTGTGATTTTTGCATCAAGCTCTCAAATATATACGCGCTTGTCATTTGGCAGCCAATGACTGAGCAGCTACCCACTGCCCTGATCCGCCAATTTGCTTGTGAAGTCAGCCATTGGCGAGGTGACTACCTGCTGCGATGATCCACAAATTTACATATGCATTTAGCGATTGCTGTGATAAAAGCGACACTTGCAGTATAAGCTGATTTTTAGTTTCTTGATAAATCCTGAAGGCGAAAACAGCAGATGTCTTGGATGAATGTATATCAAAGATTAAAGCTAAGAATTCTGGTTAATACACATCCCCAATGGTATTATTGTCCTGGTAAACGAAGATGCGTCTTTTACTATCTCTTCCCTCTCTTCTCTGTCTCCAATAACCCCCTATGGAATTAAAAAGCTTATTGTATCCAGGATTTCAAAATGTGATGGAGTTAAGAAATATATTATATAGTAACAAAAGCCAGACTCAGCATCGTGGGTGCTCAACCAATGCTGAAAGTCTTCAGTCATAACATTGTTAAGGACAATAAAGATGAATAAACATTTTGAAGATTTCTTCATTGATAATGGATGTTATAAGAAGTTTTTTTTTTTCTCTCTCTTCTTCCTTCCTTCCTCTGAAAGTAGTGGGCCTTTCCTGTAACTGAATGCTACTGTTGTATTCTGCATTGCAGAATCAAATCCAAATTTAACTTGATAACCTCACTTTTGTGTTGCTCAGTTCTTGCAACGTGTTTCTTCAGGTTCTCGAGGAAGTGGTAACATGGAGGTGGTTCTAACCAAGATTTGTTCATTAGAAAATGTTTGTGAACAAATGAATTATGCCAAGCACGCTGCCAGCAATGCTGAAGTATCTAAATCGTGCCTCCCTGATATCATGGAGGCAAATGAGGTTCACAGCTTGATGAAGCGCAGGTCTCAGGACTCTGGATTGGAATTGCCGAACCTTGACTGTGCTTTGTCAGCACTCGAGCCATCAGAAGGCATGTCCGACATGCAGGAGCACCACAAAGCTCTGGAACTGCCAGCTTCTGATGTGGCCGATGTGCTTGATGGAGATTCTGATGGAGACTCATCAACTTCCCAAACAAACAGCCCTGCAAAAATGACATCAGAAACGCAAGAACCAGAGGACAGAGGAACACCGACGTCTCCTGCTGATTCTGATCAGCAGGATGTAGCAGGGGAAGGAGAAGACTGCAATGAGAAGCAGCAACAGACTGTGGGTGGAGCAAGCAGCAAAAGGCTGTCATTGCAACAAACCCAGCAGGATTGGTGCGATCTGGAAAGAAAATGGGATGATTTTGCACAAAAGCAGAGGCAACGCAAACAGGTGCATTCGCCATTCATTGTTCCAATGGAACAGTAACATTTTGTTTGCTCCTCATATGCATCCGTCATATGCATTCATCCTCATATGCATCCCAGTCGAGCACATTTTGACCATGCGGTTGAAACGTTTCTTTAATTATTTTTCAATGGGTCAGCAATGATTTTTCTCTGATGCATTGACTTAATATTTTAACTTACAGCTCAAATGTCAGGAATTGATCAATAATGGCTAAAATGATTTTTTTTATTATTATTAATGTTTATTTGCATTTCAGAGTTTATATTGGTCTTTCTTCAGTACTACCATTTAAATTTTTGCTGCCTCTTATAAACTGAGAAGTTATTTGTTTCTGGGTCTCTCTAGATCAAGCCTGGAAACCATCTGGGCTCGGGCATGGAACACTTGGATCAGCTCTGCCGCCTGATGGAAAGGCTGGGAGAGTTGCAGGATGGTAACAAGAGGCTGCGACATGAGATGCACAATCTTAAAGTCCAGCTGCATGTCTCACAAAGCCAGCAAGTGAGTACACTTACAAAATACTATACTGTGCAGTGTGCACTGGGGTTAATCTGGTGTGAATAGGGACATATTTAATACTAGCAAAGGTATCCGGCATTGCCGGGCAATGCGGGGTCCCTCCGCACACTGCTCAAGTGGTCACCGGGCAAGCCATGGTCACCACGCACACTGCTCATTCCACTGCTAACCAGAGCCTTTGCCTGCTTAATTGTTTTTGTTGCACTCAATGTAGTTACTCTTTGGGGAAAACAGTAGAAAAACAGAATAGTAGAAAAAGTTAAGTTTAATGCTTTTGTAATTTCACATTTTCTTGTGGAAATATGGAGGAGGGTGCACAGCCTTGCTTATTGCTAGTAAGATGTTAATGGCCAAAGTTAGATGTTTTGTTGGAAATTGAAAATCTCTTTATTTTTGGATAATTTGCATTTTTATTCTGTACATTTACTTTTATGCATAATATATGTTTTCATATAATTTTATGATTTTTTTTTTATATATACACATATATTTGTAAGTTTGTTTTATTATTGTAAACTTGACAAATATCAGTCTTTAGACTGCCTTGTCCAGTGTTTGAAGTTCTCAGTAAACCAAAATGAACTAGAAGGGCACTCGCTGGAGCGCATACCTCTGCCATGCAATGCGGATCCACGAGGACATATCTGGCCCAAAACATTTTTGAAATATTGTGCTATATATCGTTTTTGGCCCGACCTCTCAATGGTGAAGAATCACTTAAAAAATTATCAGATCCGGATCTGGATCTTCACCAAAATCTAATCGGTTCGTCCTTTTCACACACCGAACCTGTCCGCATCCGAATCCGTCCACAACTTTTTGAGATATCCTGCACACAGACAAACAGACAGAAAGGGGTGAAAACATAATCTCCTTCGTCAGTGGCGGAGGTAAAAATGAAAATGAATGATATATGCTGAGTTATAAGAATCAATTTTAAAGTTTCAGATTTCGCTCTTGATTTCAACACTTATTTAGTCCACAAGATCCGATTCTCAAATCCGAAATTGTATTTCCGTTATATACTTTAATTAGTCTGAGAGTATATCATGTTTCCAAGGAAAGCCGTTTTTAGGAGGCCGAATCAAAATGGTGGCTAAGAAAACACCTGCAAGGTGAGATTGGGCTGACTAATGATAAGCCTTTCATGAAGGTAAACCGTTAATTATCTTCAAAAGGGGTGTTTAAATTTACTCAAACACCCAGTTTTCATTCCGACACTCTCGTGGAGTTCCCTTTGTATGCATGCAAAGTTTGGGGCCGTTGGGTTTCATGGTTTTGGAGTTATGGAGTAGAAACACACACCCACCCACACCCACACACACTGACTGCCTGACACACAATGACGTTTATTATTAGAAATGGGGCTTCTAAATTGAGGTTATTTCACACAAACTCTTGCTTGGTTATATAGGATGCAATGGTGGCACAATGCAGCTGCGCTGCCCACAAGCTTGATCATCTGCAAGGAAGGAGCAAGACGACATGTCGTTATCGCTCACATTCTGAGACCGAGGTGCACAACATGGACAAGAAAAATGGCCTCAAAGGTAAGGATCCGTTGATTGGCTTTGATCTACTAATGAGTTGTGCTTTTGGTGGTGATAATTTACCGGATGGTAGCAAACTTCAGTGGCAACATACATATATCTGAGTTGTCTCAGCTGGGCTCAATTTCTGACTAAATGGAATGAAACTATAACTTGTCACATAGATGTTTTGTAAGCATTGGTTCGTGCCATTCTGAGAGGGCAAGTAGCTTGTTAATATTGCTTGTGGATGTTAATGAAATCAGTGTATTTAAAAAAAGTCAGCAATTGTGTACTTGCACCTTAGCCAACTTTGTCTGGTGATTCTCTGGTGAAATATTTTTTCTAACCAATCGTAAAAGGGCAAGAAGATGTATTAATACTTCACTAGCTTCTTTATTTGTATGCAGCACAAGGCTGTGGGTAGCATTATTGGCTGAAGCATGGCTGTGCCACTGATTCAATGCTCTCTGCTGGTTGAGGCAGGAATTAGTAATTTGCCATAGTGCTGGCGATAGCTCACCGACTCTTCATGAAGGGCACCATGGGTCTTTAACATCCACCAAAGAATGCTGGCAGATGGATGTCAGTTTAACATCCATCCGAGGGACGGCGCACACATGATGAATCACTCTGTCTGTGAAACACCAGGATGACAGTTTATAGCTGGAGAGGAGATTCAAACCCAGGTTAGACAGCTTAGAGGGGAGTGTGTGTACCTCTAGGCCATCCTGTCAGCCCACTTGATTAACAAAACGTGCAGATAGCACCTCCCTTCCGACCAATTAAATTACTTATCTATATATTAAAGTAGCCGGATTTCTCCATCCGTATGTCCCTCTATCTGTCACGCTCTTTTTGGTGGGATATCATTCCGGCGTTACCTCTGGGATGTCATTATGGTGTTACCTCTAGCACTCGGCTAGGCCTCTATGGACATGTATGTCATTCTGGAATCCAGCACTCAACCCGTCCTGTTGCTTCGCTGATGGCAGTTGAACACCGTAACCCATATATCTGACTGTCCAATGTCTGTAGGTGACGGGCTGAATGCCAGACGTTAGCTGTCAGAATGATGGATTTAGTAAGATGGCAGTTTAGTAAAATGGCGTTATGTCTGGGATGTCATTGTTGCATTATGTCTAGCGCGAGGCTAGGCCTTTATGGTGGTGAATTATTCATGACTCGATGAGAATTGCATTTTGCAACTTGGAAGAAAGAAAAAAACGATGTAATGTCTGATCCCTGGGAACATAAAACAAAATCATTATATTATTTTTTGGTGAATAAGTGTGCATATTAGTAAAATTAGTGCTGGGTTGTTAGCAGTAAACAAAATGTTTCCGGAATAAAACAAAATTGCAAATATTAAGTCAATAAACTGTATTACTGCAGACCCTCCCCGTCCGTGGGGGTTACCTTCTTGAAAAATCCCGCGTTGGGCAAAACCGCGATGCGCAAAGTTAAGACCTTGTGGAAAAATAGGGTTAGGGAAACGAACTCTAAAATTTATCGACTTTTTTTGCCTAAACTAGTAAAAATGAAAAACTTTAAATTGTACATGATGATGATGATGATGATGATGATGATGATGATGATGATGATGATGATGATGATGATGATGAAGATGGAGGGCATTGGAGGTTATTGAGTTGACGTCGACATCGATGGCTAAGGGTCATCAGGCTTTGTGAAGAAGGAAGTGATCGTCGGCTGCTTTGCTTTAATCTGTATGTCCTCATAGACCTCTGTGTAAGACGCCATGACAGCGTCCATAACAAGCTTTAATTCCAAGCACCTCTTCATGAAGACCATCGAAGACCTCTCAAGAGATGTGCCTCATTCTGCTTAACCCACCGCCTATCTTTGGGGAACAAAAGCTTCACATATATGACATCATAGATCACATGGTTTGACAGCCATATTGGATTTACCCGAAAACCTAAAAAATCTTCTCCAGAATGGCTGGACAGATCAAGGGGAAACTTCACACAAATGTTCCCCAAGCCATGGGTGTACAAGTTTGTTTAGGAATAATTGATAAGTCACATGGTTTGGCAGCCATATTGGATTGAAGAAAATATGAAATAATGTTTTCTCTGGAACCACTTAATCAATCAATGTGAAACTTCACAATTATGATCTAGTAGAGATGGAAAATACATGTTTTAAATTTCAACTTGATTAGATACATGGTCTGGCAGCCAGAATTATTTAATTTTTTGATCTGGGTTCTTTTTTTCTTTTTGTTTTCAATAATGCTCACTTGCTGTGCTTGATGGGTCTGAGGGTAGAGAAGTTGCAGCTGAAATGTGAATCCTATCCAGGTTCCTCCCGATGACTTCATCTTTGCTTTTTGCTTGTTTGGGTTCCTTCTGATTACTCCAATGCAGGACTGTACCTGTTTGGTCTTCCATTTGATTTGAATTGAATTTATTTTAATCCCATTTTAAATCCAATTGTATAATAATAAAAAAAACCTCATGGGTCAGGGTCAGGTGTCCAATCAAAGTGGGGTTGCGTCAAAGCGGGACATCTTGGTACCCGGTCATCACTGCCAGCAGTTATAAAGTGGCAGTTCTAGTTATGTCTATTATTAATTATGCAACACACCCGTACACAAATGCCACACAAAATTCACCACACAAAACAAGTCCTGGCGAGGGTCTGCAATCTCTGATTGTTCTTTTTCTTGTTTTGTTATTGCAAAATTGCAATGCTGTTAAATTTCCATAATAAATCATTGTGATTTGGATACCAGAATGCACCACAAAACCCGTGGAGTTGTGAAATACACCTGGCATCAAGCTAGCTGTAACAACATGGGTTGTTCTAAAGTGCCTAAAGTATTATATTGTTGGCATCAGTTGTACTTCTTGAAGAAAGTGAACCTGTTAAAGTCTTCCTGACCCTTTGGCACCATTACTATATCTGGATTAAGCCACAAGGAGCAGTCATACATATAACCATGTGCAATTGGACTCTTGTTTCAGGACTGTATTCACGAAGCAGCTCTTTGAACAGGGCGTTTCAAAAACCATTGGGCTCCAAGCTTTGCCTGAGCAAATCACGCTTAAAGGTGAGGACACTAAATCTTGAAATATTGCGGAACATGTTACAGATGAAACTTCTGTGAAAGATTATTTTACCTGTTTGTTTTTTGCTTATTTGCTCCTTAACTACAAAGTGACGTTTTATGCACTTTCTCACCCCTCCCCCTTTCCTTCTATACTATTCCTTCCTCCTCTTTGTTCCAACCCATTCTACATTTTGTTGCAGTTTCAGTTTTGAGGCACATCCAGTCACTTGATTTGGCATCTCTGTTGATCAGAATGCTTTTACTTCTGCTGTGACAAACAATAGAAATTGGCAAGAGGTCACCAAGTCTGATTTATGGAGTTCCTGAGTGGCTATAATGGTCATCTATCATGCTTGTTGCCTCGTTTGTACATTGAAACGGTTTCATTCTGTTAGATTGTAGTGCTTTGGATGTGTACTTCAAGATCACTGCAAGAACAGAAGTTGTTGTTTTTTTTGGACAGAAAAGGCAAGAAATATATACCATATTTAGAGTATTTGAAAGGACACATGAGGTAATGCTATTGAGACTATATAGCAGAGTACAGTTTAAGAAGCTTGAACTGATATTCAGGATAATGTATGAATGCTGAAACTGTATAAGCTATTACACCAAAGATTATTTACTATTGTGTTGGACTTAATGGTACAGGACACGTTTCAGGTAAGGTGACTGTCTCGTGTATCCCTTGTTTTAAACATGTCATTAAAATTTATCACTTTGCTGTGAGATAAGTAGTTTTTTTTTTTAATTGATATTATTATTGTCATTATTAGAATTCTTAGCTTGACCGAACCAGGAGATATGCTTTAGCTCAGTTGGATTTTTTTTTACTATTGAGAGAAAGGTTTTTTGGGGAAATGGATAAATGAATACTCATCAAGAAAATGTTCAATGCGGTGTAATGACTTGTTACAAAATTGTGGCTTTCAATCTTTATCGATACGGATGCATTTTATTCAAACTACATCTGTAGAAGCTGTAACTACTTCGTGAAATTGATGGTGCTATTGTTAAGAATGCACAGCAACTTTGTGCTTTTATTTTTTGGTACATTTTTTTTCAACCAAATGTTGCCAGCACAAGTTATTGGTGCTCATGACTTGAACAGTTCTTGAAGCCATCAAAAAAAGCAACCACTTGATGTGCAATATATGATGTACAGTATATTATTTTTGATTTATAAATAAAGTATGCTGATGAAGATACAGTTGATTTTTATTTGGTACTAGCAAATACAACCTGTCATTACGCTGACAGGGATATAAAGGGGAGGGGGGGAGAGGAGAGGATGGAGGGAGGAAGGGAAGAGAGAGAGGGTAAAGAGGGGAGGGAGGGGAGAGGAAGCTAGGAAGGGGAAAAGAGTGAGGAAGGGGAGGGGGGGTGGGGAAGAGCGACACCTTACCAAATGTTGCTCTGCATCCAAATGTTGCTCTGCATTGCAGGATGGTAGGGTGCGACGAGGAAGTGAAGAACAGAGACAGAGATTGAGAGAGGGGGGGGGGGGGTGGGAGGAGGAGGAAAAAATATAGGTGAAGGGTGGAGGTTAGCAAAGAGAATCATATGTTATGCTTAATGACCGAACACACACACAAAAAAATAAAAATAACTCATGTCAGAACAGCTGTACACACAACGACACAACAGAGTTTGTAAAGAAATCCGCTGCACATCTGCAAAAATTTGATACCCCAGTTCCAGAAAATTCGTGGGAACATGAACCAAAAGCAATCACTGAAAACATGAAGTACGGTTCACGTACGACCTCATGATCCCATTGAGCGTGACCATCAAAAACAAAGCATTGTAACCAGAAATCATACTTAAGCACAAAAAGAGAGAAGAAGGCATTGCTGATTGAGGTGTTAATTCCAGTGATTTTGGACTAAACAAGCAGAAATCAAGAAAATGACCAAATACCGAGACATCAAGCATGAAGTGAAAAGATCCTGGAAGTTGAAGAATGCCAAAGTTGGACAAGTGATGGTTTGAGATACGGGAATGATGATGAAGAATGTCACATAGATATTCAAAACCATCCCTGGTAATATTATTACAAATGAACTGCAGTTGGAAGTTGTCCGGGGCTCAGCGACGATCCTGAAGAGAGCCCTCGCACAAAAATTTGAGAAAAGAAAACTTCACAGCTTGGTCCATGAAGCGTGACCCCTTACTGAAATGGAAGTGATACTTTGAGCCCGCCCTGCAAGGACTCCATTCCACATTCTGAAACCCGCATATGTAGATACCAATCAATGACACACACACACACACACACACACACACACACACACACACACACACACACATTTTGAGACCTGATAGGTCTCTGTTTCACCTCATGAAACCCACCCACCACATGGGGAGATAGCAGGAAACAACATCAACTTGCATGCACACACAGATGCTTTGAAACCTGGGGCGTGAGCATTTAAACCCATGCTATCTTCCTGGCAAAGGTCTGCCTGCATGCATGCATGCTCGTACATGCAGCGACCATTGCACCCACTGGTTGGCTTACTCCAAATCTGATTCAAAATTGCTCATCACCTCAACAGAGAGGGAAGGTTGGGGAGCAGGGTGAGGGGTGGGAGAGAAAGCAAGAAGTCGGGGTCGGAAAGAAGAAAAGGGTGGAGAGGGGTAGGGTTGGGAGGGAGGGAGGAGAGAGCAGGTGGGTGGGATAGGGTTGAGAGAGGCAAAGGGAAAAGAGAGGGGAGGGGGAAAGAGGGAGAGGGGTGAGGAAGGCAGAGGGGTGAGGAAGGCAGAGGGGTGAGAGATTCCAGCAGATGTGATGCCCAGTTAATCATCCATCCGAAAGATGGCACACATGTCACCCTGCCTGTGAAACACCGGGATGAAAGTTTATAGCTTGGTTGGGATTTGAATCCAGACTACACAGAGCAAGCATGCGTACCTCTCAGCTTTCCCCCCATGGTGCGGTGATTCATTATTTTATAAGTGAAAAGATGTTTTGCTCATTGTTATCAAATAATTTATTTTGCCTTCCTACCTCCGGTATAGAACCTCAGTAGCACCATTGAAACGTGCGCCAAGCAAAATGATTAAAGAAGCTTTTAAAAGGAAGTGTTTAATTTTTATTTGTATTTATCTATGCCAAAGTGATGGGTCAAAAATGGAAGATCATACAAAAAGGGGAAATGTCGTGGAAAATAAAATTTCACATTTTCAGTGAGCTAGCCCACAACCTGTTGCATCGCAGAACAACACGTGGCGAAGAACGTATGCGAGTGACCCCTTAACTTTGTCAAGTCGATCTACGTACAGTATTCAGTGACAGTGTGAATATTGCAGAGCACTGGCTTAAGCACTTCAACGAAATGGTTGATAAGAAACAGCTCACTTGGCAGGCAATTAGCAAACATCCAAACTGTCATTTTAAACATACCCCTCCCGGAGATGCCCAAAATGTCAAATATGTCCGAATTGGACAAATGAAGACTTTTTAGGAGTCGGAGCTGCTTGTAAGTTCGATTCTGCAGCTTAAATTTTGTAATTCTGCTTAGTTTAAGAGATACTCATGGTGATTGCATGTGCAAAAATGAAATAAAGCCACAAATGCTGACGTCTCTGGACGTTTATAAACATTGAACTGTAACCAGTGATTCGTAGCTATGATGAACAGGCATTCGATAATAAGAGTGAGGAAAGTGAAAAAACAAAACTTTACCGTTAAGAAATCGTTGCGGCCTATTTCAAGTCAGGGCATGGTTGAGCAGGCCAAAAAACATGGTGGCTTCAGACCCCAGCAAGGTTACCTAAGATACACCTTAAGACCCCATAGAGAGTGGTGACTGAGGATGCGCCTGATAAAGGATTTAATTAAATAAGGCCGTTATTATAAAAGGGGTGTTTTAATTAACCCAAATATCCAATTTTCACTCATGCACTTCCTTCGAGTTTTCTTAGTATGCAGGCAAAGTTTCAGACTGCGAGGTTTCATGGTTTTGTAGTTATGGAGGAGACACTCTGACACATACTGCCTTTTATTCGTGTAGATGGGGGAGTGTAGAGCATGAAAAGGTGGGGTTGATTTTCAATCATAAATATGTCATTGCTTGCTGTTTCAGCAATTAAAAATGTGCCAGTAGGTGACAAATTAAAGTTCAGTTAATTTTGCAGTAATTTCTGTGGGTAGTCATATGCAGTGTGGCCCAAAAGTCTGGAGCCAGATGGCATTTCGGTCACCAGAACGACTCTTGATTTCTTTCTGTGTGGGCTTCTCAAGTCAGCCATCTATGTTGACCATCCCAGAAACAGAACAATTGAAGAAAAATATTGTTGCGGTTCTCGGAACCGCATGCATACAACAGATAGGTGTCCCGAGACAGTTATGCCATTAATATACGTGTAGATAGACCCCTTCCTTTTGTTTAGAGGGAAGACAAGGGAGTGCGTTGCGATGGTCTAATAGTTAGGTTATTAAATCATTTTTCCCTTTTTATTTCATCCCCACTCTTTTACTTTTCTGAGGCAAAATCCGCGACGTGCGCTTTGGGCTGGACTAGCGCTTTGAGCTTCCACTGTCTACCCGAAACCAGACATGTCGGCGAGTCACGTACGCTTTAGCACCCAGGTGGTCGGGCTGGACCGGCGTCTGCCCGAAACCCGGCCCAGGCTGGCGGACCACGTGAGGGGTCGGGACCAGTCAGAATGCCGACTCAGGCAATGACGTCGGATTCGGCATGGCTCCTCCCCCGAGCTCCGGGCTCTATAAAACACGGAGAAGTCCTCCGTGAAAGGGTGGTGTTGAGAAGTGTAGTGTTCGGTGTGGGTGTTCTTCACGCGGAGTGTTCCTCCTTCTGGACTCCGCCCACGTCTCGTCTCGACGAACCGCCTCCTGCCTGGTCTCGCGTACTGCTCCACCCTCGCCCTCTGAACTCCACCCTTCTCCACTCAAGCTCCTCCTTCAGAACACGATCTCCACACATGCGGCTGTG
>CM068954.1:56781695-56811828 GCA_035128595.1 Eptatretus atami | reverse complement strand
TGGTTAATTAGGTAACCCGATTAACCCATAGGCGGGAGGACCCTAGGTCACATGGTTGAGTTATTGGCGTCCACGGTCGGTTAAGCGACCCACCGCATCACGGAATTATCCGTGAGTGACGGCCTACAATTCTGGGGAGTCTGGTGGGAATCGACGTAGCTTCCCCCACCTAGTGGTCTTCTCACCCGACCCCGCCGGCCCGCAACAATATCATATATGAGTTTACAAGGACCAGTATGGAGATGCTAAGTAATGGCCAAACATCATATGCATGTAGAATCAAAAAGTGCCTGCAAGTTAATGGCCAACAAATCAAATGTGTATTGTAATAATTAGCCGTAATTTGTATGTTTGTATGTTTCACATTGGTTTCAGAAGACAGCACATATTGATGACAGCTGAAGCACATCAAAATAAATCCTGCCTAATATTTCGATTATATCGCAAACTAGTGAGGTACCTGTGCTACACATGGGTTTGAGGCCAAAATCTCAAATATATATATTTTGATAAATTTTATGAAAACTCCCACCCACTTTAGGATACGTGCAGGGACCCCAAAAGCTGCATAGAAAATTTCCAAAACTGTGGGAGTCGTACTGTTTAAAATAAATGTACTTTTAATGATGATGATGAAGCTGATAACAATAATGATGGTTGTATTGAGATATTTTACCAAACCAGTGAATGTTTCCACATGCAGTAAATTGGGAAACTACTAATGCCGAACCAGTGAATGATTTTACATGCGAAAAGTGTTTAATTTTTATTTGTATTTATCTTTAGGATACAAATCATATAAGTGGAATGACAGGTTTTTTTTAGGCTTCATATGGGTGGAAACTCAAAATCATAATTGTATTGAAAAATTTATGAAACCTTCCACCCACCTTCAGATGGAGAAAAAGTGGTGTTGTTTGGGTAGAAACTCAAAATCACAATTGTATTGATACATTACCGAAACTTAGGGTGGTGGACATGCGATCCTAGGATCCTGAGTTGAAATATCCCTTTGTAGTTGAATTAATACCAAGTGGGGTTTACTCTGCCTGTCATCCTTCTGAGGTCGGCAAAATCAGTACCAGCTTGCTGGTATCCTGTGTTAGAGTAGCGACCAATCTCGGATTGTGCCCAATAGCCAAGGAGACTGCTTTGGCAGCACCAACGCTCTGCGCAGAGTATGGTCCCAATGGATGGATGGATTACCGAACCAGAAAATGTTTCCACACGCAGTAAGTGGTGAAACTGCGAATGCTGAACCCGTGAATGTGTTTACATGCAGAAAGAGAGAGCAGTTTTGTGCAGGTGGAAACTCAAAATCATAATTGTATTGAGAAATTTATGAAACCTCCCACCCACCTTAAGACACCCACTCAGACCCCAAAGGATTCCATAGAAAGGCTTGCCCCAAAACTGAGGAAGTCATTTGGGGAAGGACAGACAAACAGTCCTGCTTTATTATATAGATATAGTTTATTTTTATCCCTCTCTTTAAAGAGAAACTTAAATGTGAATTTCTTCAGAAATTAAGGTTTCATAGTCAGAAAGAGATGTCAGAGGAAATCCCACCTCATGTTTCTACCATGGAAAAATATCTGTTTATATTAATTTATCATTAAGTAAAGTATAAGTTAGATCTAGATTAGATCTAGATTAAATTAAAAATTAGATATAGATTATGTTTAATTAGATATATAGTAGATTAAATTAGAAATTACATATAGATTACGTTTAATTCGAAATTAGATATAGATTACATTTAATTATAAATTAGATATAGATTATGTTTAATTATACGTACAGCAGATTAAATTAGAAATTAGATATAGATTATGTTTAATCAGATATACAGTAGATTAAATTAGAAATTAGATATAGATTATGTTTAATTGGAATTTAGATGTAGATTACTTTTAATTAGAAATTAGATATAGATTACGTTTAATTATATGTACAGGAGATAAAATTATAAATTAGATTTTGATTACTTTTAATTAGATATAGATTACATTTCATTGGATATAAATTTATTTTCTTAGAATTTTAAGGGTTCAACTAGTTTATTGGCTTTTTACATTATACAATATTAAGCCTGTGGCTCTTGACTTTTTCACCACCCTGTATTATCAAATATTATTATGTGAAACATCACACCATACACATGTGGTCATCTCCACGGAAATTACTGGGAAATTCAATGAAGTGCATTTATTTTCTTATTGCTGGTCATCTTATTTTGCTTTGTAATTCATTTGCGTGTCAATGAAAAAAATGGTCATGGTAGTTGTTAGATTTTAGAATCTTCTTGGTGTTTCATTTTAACTCGAACTTGGGTTTATGACTGACAGTGGATGCATGTTTTAGTTTCTGTATGGTGGGAGGCAGCTGCAGGGTGTGTACAGCATCATCCATTCTGCTGTAGTTTACTGCTCCACCCATCAATAAAGCTATGTGCTTCAGCCAAACTTTAGTATTTACCAGTTGTATCAAACAAAGAATACAACAAATACATTGACATGTTTCGTATATTTGGCTAAAATGTAGTGATATTTATAAATAGTTCTGCAGCTGCTGGAGTGAAGAAGTCCTTGCATGTCACAACCAAAAGTTGAACAGACTTAGCCAGGAGATGATCGGGTTCTGCAGCTGCAAATGTTTCCACATGGTGCTTCAATTAGGGAAGGCAGGTGTTTCTTGGTTCAACATGCCAAAGTGCTTTGCAAACTTTTGTAGTTTGTACTGTTCATGGACCTACAATGACAAGAATGTAGTTCAGTAATCCTTGTTTGAGTGTATCAATGTGGATGAAAACAAATACGAGTGTGTAGTTCCAAAATATACAATCAAATTGGGGTGTGCAGGTTGTGCTTGGATCAAATGTATTGCTCAAAAATTATAAACGTTTCATTTTTTTTACATTCTTATGAATCCAATGATCATCGCATATTAGCATGTTTATTTTCGCTGGTAAATGTTTTAATTCAGGTATAAAAACGTTTATATGCATCAGTTTTTGTTTTGCTTTGAACACAAACTTGCATATTAGTTTAAATTTCACAATTTTGTCGAAAATAAAGAACACTAAATCAAATGAGGATTTTTATTCAAAATATTTTTATCCTGTTCTTGGTAGAATGTGAAACATTTTGTGTGTGTGTGTGTGTGTGTGTGTTTGGTACCAAAGGTTAATTGTAAGGTTTCATATTTTAAGATTGTATGAGGGCTATCCCAAAAGTAATACCTGATGTTTTCTCTTTTGTAATTGTTTTCCAAAGCAACTTAGTCATGAATATGTCTTAATACCCTTGCCGAAGGAGAGGGTGTGGCATTTGGGTCTGTTTTTTTGTTTGTCTGCATCGAACTTTCGTGTTTTTCTCCGTAACCACTTGTCGGATTGAGACAATTTCACCATTGGTGCGCCTACTCATGTAGAATGATATAATGATAATTACGACGTTGTAGGTTTCGTGATGTGGCAGCCATGCTGGAAAAACGAAAAAAATTGGACCTCTTTATCTCTGAAACCACACCAAGGAAAAAATTTAACTTGGCACATAGCAAGTACTCCTCATGGGGAATGAGTGTGATTTTTTTGTGCCATCATAGGTACCTTCGTTATGACATCATAATTGCATATGTACATCCGATCAGTTTGAAAATTTTTGAGGGTCATCTCGGGATAAAATGGTCCACAAATTTTTTTGATGATGTCATCGGTCACGTTATTCAGCAGCCATATTGCTTTACAAAAAAAAAAAAAAACCTTCTCTGAAATGGCTGAACCAGTCATCACTGCCAGCATTTATAAAGTGGCAGTTCTAATTATGTCTCTTATTAATTATGTAACACACCAGTACACAAACACCACACAAAATACACCACACAAAACAAGTCCTGGTGAGGGTCTGCAATCTCTGATTGCTCTTTTTCATATTATTATTATTTCGTATGCAGCACACGGCTGTGGGGTAGCATTTGCTGGGAGCATGCTTGTGCTGCTGATGCAATGTCCTCTGTAGGTTAATGCAGAAATTTTGCCAGGAGAGGATTAACTGCATCATTCTGTGCACAAAGATCATGTGGCAAAATGCATTCATGTTATATTATTCATACTCATGAGCTGGCAGGATGGCCTCTAGGTATACACAGTCACCTCTGAGCTCTCCAGCCTCGGTTCAAATCTTGACCCAGATAGAAACTGTCATCCTGGTCAGTACTTTATAGGTAGGGTGATTCATCAATGTGTGTGCCATCCCTCGGCTGGACGCTAAACTGGGCGTCCCATCTGCTGGTATTAGTTGGTGGACCTCAAATATCCCATTGTATTCCTTTGCGAAGAGTAGGCGAGTTATCGCCGGCACCCTGGCAAAATTCCTGGATTGGCTTAATGGTTAGGGGCGGGCTTTGGATCCTAGGGTCCTGAGTTCAAATCCCACTCAGCTGTTGAATTAATACCAGGTGGGGTTAACTCGGCCTGTCATCCTTCCGAGGTCGGCAAAATGAGTGCCAGCATGCTGGTATACCTGTATCGGAGTGGCAACCTGACCAGGATTGTGTCCAATAGCCAAGGAGACTGCTTAAGCAGCACCAACACTCTGCACAGAGTATGGTTCCAATCTCCTCCTCCTCCTCATTGACTTTCCCTGCAATAGGAAAGCAAAAGGCCTTGTGCTTCTGCCTCATCATGTGGGATTCCAAAAATGTTGAATGGTTTGGATTGCACGTATTTCAATAGAGACATATGTAATGCTGAAATGTCAGCCCATAGGGAAGAGCAAGTACTCAATTGAGCAAAGGACAAAGGCCTTGTAGACTAATTAGTTCTGATTAATGAAAGAATGGCTGGGAACAACAGAACATACCCAGTCTGCAGCTGGATATGGATGCAGCTGGCCAGCTATGCTACATAGTAAGCCCAGGATGTCATGGCTGATGCTGAGTCCAAGAAATTCAAGAGACTGAAACTCTTCCAGTGGCTGACTATGGAAATGGATATACAATATATGATAAATCATTTAAACGTTTGTTTTATTGTTTCTTTCACAAATCACCCAAACGAGAAGAAAAATACCTGAAGTGTGATTCTTTATTTTCACGTTGCTGTGGCCAGCAGTAGTTTCATAATCTGAGTGATGTGGCCCAATTTATTTATTATATCTGCAATAATGGCAGATACTTTAACGATCCACAACACTTCTCTCTGTTATGTTCCATAAATGTTCATTCCCTTCCCTCACTTTACTTCTATCTCCTCCTAACATTCTCGTACTTCTATCCCAATAAACCACTGCCTTCTTTTCTTTTTCCCATCATCCTTCATTCTCTTCTTTTCCTCAATTTCTTATTTTAGCACTGCCTGCCTGTGCATACATAATAAACAGCTAGCCCCATAACGATGTGTTGCATGCATGTATATACCCCAATTCTAAGATCTCATATCGATATCATGCATTAGTTTGCTCTGCTTTACCAACAAGGGTCATGTGCTAAGTATCATTATGCAGACTGTGTGCATCCGGATACTAATAAACTCTCCAGGGAAGAGAGTCAGAGTTTGGAGGCAAGGAGGATTGGAAGCGGAGACCACAGGGGGTTGAGGTGGGAGGGGTGTTTTATGAGGATGAAGGAAGAGTTGTGAAGTCACGTACACCATAGGTCACGAGACATATGAATAGCCTGAACATGATGTGTCTTCTGAACTCGATCAATCAATTAATCAATTTATTTCTTCGATATCTCTTTTCATTTCAAACAAAATCTCAAAATGCTTTTGCAAAGAAGGAGAGTATCAATATAGAATGAGTGGAGAATTAAGAATTGCAAACACAAGGATAGAGAAGAGAAAGCAATGCAAAATGCAAAGCCCGTCAACGTCCGCTTTGTACTCCAAATAAAGTTTACGAAGACATAAACAATAAATATATAATGCAAATTTTATAAAGTAGTGTTCTCTATATTGTCAAAATAAAGGCTGGTTGAAAATTTGATGATAAAAGCTCAAATAGTAAAAAAGTAATCGACACACACACAAATTACAAAACCTCTTATCCCGATGTGTGGGGGGGCGGGCTAATTAAGAGAAAGCAATTGTAGGAAGATAAAACTTTTTTTCAAAAAAAGATTTAAAAAACTGACTGATGAGGCAATGCAGAGTTAGAAAAAAATAAGCACTTTTCCCCCCATCATGCCACAATATGCAACAAAATAAATAATAAAATTGCTGATAATAAAACGAATAATGTAAAATTAAAAGGAAAAGAAGATATAAAATTAGAAAATGGAAAGATACCAAAGGAAAAATGAAAACGCTTTGCATGTATTTAAAACAACCAAGAACATTTAAAATTCCCAAAAAACAAAAATATGAGGTGAAAAAGAAGAAGAAAAAAAATTGGGAACAGCATGCAAGAGAAAAGAAGGAATGAGGGAGGGAAGAGGAATCCTTTATTCCTTCTTACATGATATTTTATGGACGATTGTCAAACTACAGTTTCGTTTCTTCTTCATCATGAGCCATGTGATGCAACGGGAACCAAACTGGCAACCATTGTTTGTGAATGTCCTCTGACCCTAAGTCACATCACTGATAATTATTTTGATCGTTCTGTCTTGAAACAATTAACACCAGACGTGCTGTACACGGGGGCAGGTGGACACGTGCCGTTGAATTTGGCAAATGCTCCATGAGATTTAGGGTTAAAAAAAAACAATAAAACTGAAGAGTTATACTACCTTTAATTTCAGAGGCAAACGACTGCAAACAGAGGGCAAACAAGCTGTCCACTGCAGACTAAATACTCGCATCGCACTTCCAACGTGCTAAGCTGCCATGAATGGGCTCCTTGTGAGAATTCCCACAGTCGATTCCTGGGACAGGTTCAGTGAGCCTTCTGCTCCGGAAACAAAGGACAGCTGGTGGCAGCTGACACCTTGGCCTTTGCCCCTTTTGGTCTTACAAGCTGTTCCGCTATTGTTTGCACAAAACGAAGTGCACGAGGTAGGAAATGGAGAAACCTACTCATGTTTAGTTAAGGCCACAATGCATGTAGTTATTCATTGTTGTGAATGCATTGTCTTTCGATAAAGCTACTTCATGTGCTGTGAGAAAGGTGCATTTTGTTGCAAGTTGCCAAATTTCAACTTTCTCAGGACTTCCCTTTTGTGGTGTAAACCTAAACATGTTTGAAAAGGCCCTGCCTATTCCCATGACATCAGGAAGTGATAAGTGATTCAAAGTCATAAAATATCCAACAATAAGTATGGCCATTGTCTGGGTAATGAGAAGAAGTTTGGAGC
Source organism: Eptatretus atami (assembly GCA_035128595.1). NCBI lineage: Eukaryota > Metazoa > Chordata > Myxini > Myxiniformes > Myxinidae > Eptatretus > Eptatretus atami. The sequence continues at coordinate 56,804,532 of CM068954.1, read as the reverse complement.
AAAGATGAGATGTACCTAAGATTAGGATGTTGAGATGGTTGGGTGATGTAATGCCAGAGGATCATGTGAGGAACAAATATATCAAAGGAACTATGAAGGTGGTTGAAGCATCAAATAAAGTATGGGGACCTAAGTTGAGATGGTATGGACATGGGATGAGAAGGGATGAGAGTACATGGAAGAACAAGAACAGGTATGGCCAGTGTCTCTTTTTATGTTTTTATCTCCAGAAATAACTAACTTCTGAAGGAACATTTATAAATAATAAAAAGAGAAGCATGCAAGTTAAGACAAAACAAAATAGCAGGTGGAAGTGATATGATCATATTTAGTTTATGGAATTAAGAACTCCACAAAGTTAAAAAAAAGAGAAATCATAATGAGGCAAAATATGAACAAAAAGATAATATGTATGCAATAATGGATAACCCAATTCCAGTTAATTGATTTATTGGAGATGAACTGAGTTGTTTGACTGACCATGTGGATGCAGATTGACCATTCGAAAGCGTTGTTGATGCTAGCGGAGCTTCTGATCCTTATAAGCTTCAGCATGCAGGGATTAACTCTACTAGCCTGAGGAAGTCCATCAGGAAGTGGATGAAATATCGTCTGAGACAGAATATGCTTTTGCGTGTTTATTACTTGACCAGCAGGGTATACCTCATCACTAATTTTTGGTTACATGAGCCTTTTTTCAACTATGTTTAATCTCAACCAATCTTATCTTTTCTTAGGTTATATACAGAATTTATGTTTATTCCATTCCCTCACTTCACTTCGATTTTCTTCCTAATCTAGTTCTCCGAAAGGAAATATAATATATATATATATATATAATATAATATATAAAAGCTCTTTCTAACCACTGATTGACTCGCTCACTGATATTAAAGATCGGGACCTTCCGGGTGACGTAAATAGCTAAAAAAATTTGCCATGCCGATGGATATCAAAGCCAACACACCAGAAAAAGATGAGAACCACCAGAAAGCCTCTGCAAACGAAAATATAAATAAGCTAAAAAAAGAAGAATAAAATAAATCAATGAAAAATCAAATGCAGGTGAGTGACCCGAGACAATGGGGAAGCACGGTTTGTTTGCTTAAGCCCCGGGCACAACGGATCGTACGAAATTTTGTCGTGGTAGACCCATAAAATATTTGTCGTGGCCAGATCTTGCAACCTGCCCGAAATCTATTTCGAGTGTTCACAAGGGCTACGACACATTAAAGATGGTTTGGCGATGGGGACGCGACAGAAAAGAAAAGATATGTCGTGGTTATGTCGTGGGTGTGTCGCAAGTCAGTCGTGCGACAGTCGTGGGACCATCGTGAGTTGTCGGGCATGTCGGGGGCTGTTTTTCACGTGATCAGGTCGTGGTTCACTCGTGGGATGCGCGTGCGACTGTCGCACAACAGTCGTGGGTCACTCGTGGGACGCTCGCCACGTCCGTTCCCGACTATATAATGCAGACTGTAGTAGGACAGACTCACGACAGCCACAAGACATAGATACCACAAAAATCGTCGAGCAAAAAAGGTGCATATCCAATTTGCCTCACGACGGCAAGTCGATGCCACGATGCTCAAATTTTGTAGGACTGTCTTGCGACGACCTCCGATAACCCACGATTTGCCCAAATTTTCTGCCGTGTCATGGCACAAATGCGTCGTGGTTCGTTGTGATCGTGGGTTTACATAATATGTGTGTGTGTATTATATATATATAATATATATATATATATATATAATTATATATATATATTACGTATATATATATATATATATAATATCATATACATATATATATATGTGGATAATTTATTTATATATATATATATATTATTTGTTACGGTTGTGGAAACTCGCATTACACCATAAAGGGTCCTCAGTGAGATATATCGGTAAGTCCATGTGTAGTTAGCCCAAACCCGTTGTTTAGAGGGATATATGTGATCCATTCGGGCTGCGATTCTTCAGTTAGTCGTTTTTCTTTGCTGTCGTTAATTTGGTGCAAGAACAACAATGACATCGCCACAACCAATCTCAACGATGACGCCATTCACTACACGACGCCAACAATACGCATTCACCCCACGACGCCACCTTCCACAACTACGCTACCACATCTTCGCCACTCGCCATTCAACGAGCACCGTGCGGTCACGATCTCTGCGGGACGGATGAAACGGAGCGGAGTGGCAGCTTAAATATCTCCGCTAAGATCTCCCGCCCAAACGCCGCGCGTTGGCATGGGGAGGTGCGATTTGAGCCAGAGGTCAAGGAAAAAAGTGGGGGCCTGAATTTGGGGGAATAATTCCTTGGCCCCGAGCCAAAACTGACTTTCCTCGTCCCACACGGCGCGGGAGGGGGAACGAGAGGCACGCCCCTTTTTGGGAAGCTTCCAGAAGGAGGTGGAGCCAGAAACGGGGCGGGGCGAAGGCGGAGCCCACCCTCAAAAGGGTGGGCGTGAAGAGTCTGTGTTGGTTGGTTGCCCTTGTCCGGTTCGAAATTGGCTCTTGTTCGGTCGGTTGTCGAGGGTGGAGAGTCCTTGTCTGTGTGTGTGCATCGGATCGCCCTGGGAGAGGCTCGAGACTGTCGGAGCAAGGATCGTACTGTGTGTGCTTCGGATCGCCCTGGAGAAGCTCGAAACTAGGAGAGGCTCGAGACTGTCGGAGCAAGGATCGTACTGTGTGTGCATCGTCCGTTCTGTTCGTGGGTCGTTGAGCACCGGGCTTCTCAAGCCAGTCGGTGCAGTCCCTGGACGGAGCGCCTGCCATTCCCCACCCCGTCCGCACTGAGATAGCGGCGAAACCCGGTCCAGTTCCCCAAACCCCGTCCGAGCTGTCGGGCGGACGACGCGAGCTACGCGCGGCACGAGCTCGGTGCACCACGCCGGAGGACTCGAGGCTGCACTCGCCAAGGCTGGACGACGCGCCCAGGAAGTCGCGACTTCTTTTCTTTTGGGGTTTTTGTGTAAATGTCTGTGGGTGGCGCCAGTCTGTGAAGTAAAACTGTGTAGATGTTGCCGTGTGTTAGTCCTATTCGGTAGTAGATCTGCGTTCGTGCATTGCTTTTGTCTTACCACTGCGTGTTTTTTACCACTTTACCACTGCGTGTCTTTACCATACGTGTGTTTCTTTGGTTTATTGTATTCCTGTGTATTGCTTTTGGTGTATTACTGTATTATACGTGCCTTTCGTGCTGCGTGTGGTGCGGAATACATGTGCTTGTCCAATTGTTCCCGCTTTGCTTCGTCCTTCCCTTTATTGAATCTCCATCCTGCATCACGTAAGGATTCGTAGTGGGTTTACATCCCGGTAATTAATCGAACCGTCAAGCCGTCGATAACTCCGCTCGTTACCCTGTAAGACGGAACGAACCGCTTAAGCGGTTCGTGTCCGGAGTCGGCCTGTGGCGTGGTCCCATCCCTCGGCAGATTACCCGTGCGAGTACCATAGGTATATCGACTTCCGGCGATTTACCCTATCTCGTGCGGTGGACTGCGGACTGGGTGGTGGTGGGTTAAACCCCCACCCGTGACTGGTTTCTGGCGGAGTCCCAGGAGGTCACGACTGAATTGTCCGTCCGGTGGGCGACGCGGTCGCGATTCGAGTTACGTGGCCGATCGCACGCCGGCGGCCAGAATTCACAACAATATATAAATTTAATTTATTTATTTATATTATATATATTTTACATATACAGGGGCTGCAAAAGTAGGTATTGTTTTTCGCACGTTTTGTTTTTCTTTACTGTATACCTACTTTTGCAGCCCCATAAGTTATATATATGTATATATATAATATATATGGCGCCGCGAGGAGGAGTGATGTAAGGACACATCAGCCATTTTGAGTTGATGCCATATAGCACATTTTAACGCTTAGCCTATCATCATATATATCATTAAAAATGTCACTTCTCATTCCTCCTCCGGGGCCTCTGATATATTATGTATATATATGTATAATATATATTTAGTAATATTATACGTTACACTCCAGTTTAATGGCATAATTAAACGGTGACAACGAACTCGTGGTTAACTGAGTGGTGTTTGTGATTCTTAAGCAACCCACCGAACCACAAAATTAATTGTGAGCGGTGGACCCAGGTCCGGCTCTTCCGAGGACAAACGGGGATTAAATCCCCTCATAATACACTTGATACCCGTGCCGTAAAAAAAAAAAAAAGTATATATATTATAATATATATATATATATTATAATATATATATATATATTGTTACGGTGCGGGGTCGGCGCCGCAACCGACCGCTCTGACGGAGCCGCAAGTCGATCGGCCCGACCGATCTCCCGGAATATAGATCGCCGCCGGTATGTCTGAGTCGACGGGTCCTTTACAAGAACCGAAATACGCCAATGGGCAGACCACGTGGGGTAGGGTCGATTGCCAATCTTCAATGTACCTAAATACCCACGTGATCCAACTACCGGGGTATTCACCCTCGACGGAACTCGTACGGAACAAGCCGCCGAGGCGAGCCTGTCCCGTGCGCGATTCCGAGCGGCTTATCGCCGAGAACGTGCGTCCAAATGTCCCCTTTACGGCAAACCAACGGCTTTCTAACTCCCACAACACGAAATGCTCAGTCAATGAAAGAATCGCGCGATGAGCTGAAAACATTTAACAATTGGGGTATTTATTAATATAATGGGGAACTTGGAAGCACGTAAGAGCAGAACTATACCGACTTTTACGAAATGCAATGCAAACATTTAGCACACGAAGCACTTAACAATTTCCTACTTATTGTAGACCATGTGGAGGTACTCGCTATTACCTTCAGAAAATGATTTTCGTTGTGCAGATCACATCTGAATGAAATTTGGCATACTTAAAGAATTTTAGACGCTGAGTCCAAATCCACTTGTTTCCACGTCGAGGATGTGACACAATTGGTCATTTTTGGCTAAAGATAAACCGAACATTAAAGCATGATTTTGACACAGAAATGAAGAGTCAAGGTGTAGACTGATATGTTCGTCAAAGAAAACTCTTGTAGGTCTTAAAATGATACAATAGTTTATACAGAGCCCTATTCACTGTTATTAAGATGTTTATAATTAAAGGTCTAAACCGACAGTTACATTTTACCGGCCGAAACGTCGGACCGACCAGACAGGCCTTCGAGTTGACCAAGGGAACTTTTTGCTTAAAAGGCAGCCACCACTGGCTATTAAAGGTATTACATTGACTATTAAAGCAGCCACACTGGCTATTAAAGGTATTACATTGACTATTAAAGGCAGCCACACTGGCGCTATAAAGGTAGTTACATTGACATTAAAGACAGTTACATTGGCTATTACGGATTAATCAAAGACAAAGACACTGCGTGACTCAGCCTGATAAAAAGTAGACCGCCACAAGAGGATACTGTCTATTGAACTCAGTATTTCTTCTCTGAAGTGGTTGCTGAACGAGGCTCTTGACTGCTGCTATTACAAAAACTCAAGTCCACTATGACATGCTAACCAACCTGAATACTACTGTGTAGTAGATCACCACAGCAAAGCAGTGTGACACCCGCATTCACAGTGTCGTCGGAATCATCGTCAGTTCCGCTTTCATCATCCATAAGTTCTATTTCTGCACGGTCTGTTCATTGCGCAGTTTTGACACCCGCAGCACCCTGTGCAGGACAGTCCTTTTGACCGGCAAGAACACTGGTTGGTCTCGCATTTCGTCTTCTTGCAATTACATTTCGTTGCCTCTAACAGTTCCTTCGCGCTGGTGGTTTGTTCAGCCAGTGAACAATCAGTGCTCCGTGCGTTCCACCCATCCGTGAAATGTACGAGAAGGGCTTCTATAATTACCTCGCTGCATCGCGGTGGTGGATCGCAGACTGATAGTTCACCTCTTTTGCAATGCAGCATCAAAGCGTCGCTTGTAGCGGCAACTTCTTTCTCCCAGCGACTGGCTGCAGAATAGCCTGTAGCGAGCTCACTCCACACTCTTCATGTCGGCTGATTGTACATGGCACAGACGAATTGTTCCAGGTCGTGAATGATAATTCTGATCTAGCGTGAATCTCACATGACATCTCCGAAAGGTGATGTAGATGGGGACGCTTCATCATAAGTCAAAGGCCTTGTTTTGCCCTTACCGTGGAATGCACTGGTGGTATCACTTCCGTGAAATTGTGCAAACCTATCAATGCATGCAGACAGAACTCTCCAGGGCATTACTCAGCTTCCTAATGTCAACGACGATAATGTCCTTGGGCTTCCTGTGACCTGATGGAAATTTCGCGCCCGAATCAACTTCGAGTGAGCCATGCCAACACAAACACATCAGTTCGAACTCTCTAGCGCAACCGACTCTTCATTCTGTCCGCGTGAACGCGCGGCTGTAGCAGGAGCTTGTGTCAGCTTCCTCATGGTCACATTCAAGTTCAGGTACTGACGACACAGTCATGACACCATTCGACGCCTTGATTTTCTCAAATTGCCGGCATGACTGACGTACAACAGCATGTCGCCCAGTTTTGATGGAGAGATGTTTCTCGTCCACGATTCGACGATTAACTCTATCAACGCCTCCTTGTTGGCTCCGCTCAGGAGATAATTGCCACTGTTTTGGAAGGCTTGATCGCGTCCGTAGATGGTTCACACCTGAAGATCGCCCACCCTGCCGCTCGTCTGCGTGCTCCAGGCACTTGATGCTGATACTTGGAGTATCAAACCCACGTCCAGTCTCGAAGATTTGTTATGTCGTGCTTTGCGCACTACGATGTTCAGCACCATCTCCAGTTTGCCGAAAGTTTTAGGCAGTGAACCAGCCTTTATCACTGAAAACGGCCATTCATCCACAATCGTTCACCTTGGATAGGCCGAGCGTCCACACGGCAATCGGGCCACAGTTTCGATATATGGTTGCGGAGTGGCTTTGTCCGTCTTAGCAATCGAACCATCACCAAGATGCCAGCGGGAAAGAAATTCGCCAGTGGGTATGCGAGCAGATCGTGGAGTGTTGCATTGTTTCTCGCCAATCAACAGCAGTCGTGTGAAAAAGACGACGTTCATTCGCATTTCAATTTTCGGCGTCTGCTGGTGGGAGTCGCGACTTGCTCGCGCCTTCGAGAAAGTTGCCAATTTGCCTTCGAAATCGACTGAAGAATGGGACCTCACCCGAGAGAAGCCGATCACGCATGAATTGCACGACAGACTATCTCTCCCTTGACATACGCGTTGATCAAGTCCGGAGTGTGGCTGGTGCGTCCACAATAAATGCTCGAACGAATATTGACGATGTTCAAGGTGAGCGCCGGGAAAGGGTTAACATTTGAAGTACTGTGTCCATCATTTGTACCACCGCTGCTTCGTTCTTCTTCGAGCTCGACACATCCAAATCCTTTCTCGTTCGGGGCTATCGTGATACCCCATGCATGACTCATATTTCCTTGCGATTTCCGCACGTGCTGTTGGGACAGGATCCACTTCTCACAGCTGTGCTTCCTGAGTGTAACCAATGATGCTCCACTGTCTTGCTGTCCTATTTAAAGTCTGCTCTATGATCTGATCACACCACACAGCAACACTACTAATCCATAACGAGTATGCGTTGGGCAGTCCATTTGCCGTCACACGGACGCTTGATAGGTGTCTGGGTGGAGTGCTCTAGCCCGGCCATTCCAGCACGTAAACGGGTAATACTTGCATAGTTTAGGTGATCGTACGCAAAGTACCAGGGCATTGACGCTCTCGTGATCGCAAGTGTGTTTCGGCCAGTTCGAAGTACGAGTGTCCCGTAAAAAGCTCTAGTGCTCGCTCACCATTTCCAAGTAGGGCATGTAATGTTCCACACTTTTGGTGTGTCAGCGTCCTCCTCCATGAGTGCTCCGAGTACTCGCATGTAAAAAAATATAATGAGCTGCCTAGTCACCCCCTGCTGTGACACCTGGTGCGCCCATCCTCTGTAGTTGACTCTGTCTTATTCGTGTAGAGCTAACTGTCTACACAAGCAGCCTGACAATGAGAATCAATTTCATGTCGTTCATTTACACCACTATCGCTCTCAGACCATTTTTCGCGTGGACGATAGAAAAATCAGTCTGGAAAAATACGGTACCGTTCCTGCAGTCTTTCTTCAGTCTTGTTGCCTGTAGTGGCCTTATCACCTGGCCTTCGCATACTCTAGATAGGTCATTGAACATCTTACACAACTTCTTACATTGTATAGATTGCTTTCCATCATGAGTCTTACCTGGATTACATTATCACAGAAAATGTCAAATGTGTTAGTCATAGTTCACTTTCTGAGTTTGGAGTTCACTTCCTATCTTGTCTTTTGGTATGTGTCATTCACATACTCGTAATAACATTTCCGGTGATATCAAACTTCCAGCGCCCACACAGTCTATCCTTTAATATGTCTGTCATATCTCACATCACGTTCATCTCTCCTCGGCTCAGCAGTTTCCCTCAGCTTTCCTCCATCCTGTGTTTCTGCCAGGACAACTGAACACGTTGACGATTTTCTTTGACCACGAAACATATTGTAACCTGTGCTTTTTACTTTGGGCACTTCAACAAACTTGCTAGTACACAGCTATTGACCAGCCACCCTTTCTACAGAGTTCTCTGAGGATTTTTACGATTTGTAGGTATGAGTGCCCCTCTTCTTCGAGCGCCACACACTCACAACTGGCTCTAGCAGACACTGCAGTATAACTCTATGTGCTCCTTCTGATTTCCTTTCCTGGCTTCAGCGCGTTTTTAATATGATCCTTGTTACAAACAAGAATGCATAGCATGAACAGGTGACAGCCGGCATCCGCAGAGGATCAGTCACTTGGCAGCAGTTTCATAATGATCAGCCAGCAAACGGCATTGTTGATAGTTTCACATACTGCGGCGTCGCACCAAAGCCTTCGCACACTCGCATATCCTTACGCCAGCTCTTATCGTGAATTGCGCATTTCTTCATCTCCTCCGGCCCAAGTGTATGAAAACAAACGCAGTATTTGTTGTTGAAAGACCAAAAATCACTCAGATCACACGACAAACATGGGCGCCGCCCTCTTGATTTGTTGTTTCACCTCGGTCGTTCCATCTGCTATTGAACACACACATGACCCCAACTCTCTACAGGCCCCCTAGGTAATTCAAATGGTAATAACTGTCCGGACATATGATCGCTCAACTTGTGCATAGGGAACAAAGTAAGACACTTCAAATGGTGTGTTTCTCCATGAATGTACCGGTGATTTCGTTCAGCATTGTTATCTGCAAACGAAATCCACGCTGAAACGACACCCACCACCATAACCACATACCTATACAGACCGGGCGCCAAACGTGACACGCACAGCATCACACCACCACACACCACAAACACACACAAACACTACACCACACAACACATCCACACAAGAACATGGTGGTACTGATGCCTTTACAAATCGCCGCTCCAAACTCAGAGAAATGACCCGGTTGAGCTGAACCAGACTCCTATCCTCGAACCCTGCTCACCACCTCGATGAACCTGAGTCTCTTCAAATCTGTTACCGACCGTGCCAGGCGTAACACACCACTGAACCGTCGAGCTGCCCGATCCAACTCGTGCCATAGTAGAGCACGCCGATCGGCTTCCCGACACCCAGACTGCGCTCCGGAATCCTTCTTTCCAGCAGACTACTCTACCAACGTTGCTGGTTGAGGACGAACCCCTAAAGGCGCCGAATCCTATCCTTCGATGCGTCGCTTTCCCCGATAGGAACCACCCTCAGAAGAGGCACGACGTACTAAAAATGGTTCCCGCAAATTCAAGCGCGGGAAAACCAGAACGGATGAACAAACGAGCTCCTCTCTACGAACCAAAAAATAAAAAAAAAACAGAAGAAGAAAAAGCCCACCACTCGCAAGCTCCAGTCGCGAGCAACCGGCTCACTCTTTCACAACAAAGCAGACTCTTCCAAAAGTCACACCGAGCCAAGCCAAGGAACGACAGCCCTGCAGCCACCATTCCACTCGAACCGCAGCAGCACCCGAAGGCCTGGCGCTGAACAACCAAAGCAGAAACCTTCCAACTAGTCTTCCTCCAACCCAAGCCAAGCTCGAGACTCGCACTGGGCCTGCCTAGAACAACCACTCCCAGCTTCGCACATAACAAACGAAAGAGATCTTCCTCTTATCTTTCTCCCGCCCCCTTCCCCGCGCCCATTGGCCCGGCTGACTCATGTCCCTCGTGATTCCACATATCCCCGCTCAACTCACGGAGTGGCGAGTTGTTGACGTCATGGAATCACGGGACGGGAAGGGACCTCTTCTTCTCTTCGCTAGAAAATAGGGGGTATGCGGAGGGACGCTCATCTGTTCGTTTCCTAACTCATTAAATCAGACGCCAGCGCATCTACACCGATTTTAACACATTAACAATGGAAGTGACTATCTAGGAACAAGCCCCACTTATTTCGACATAGCATGATAAAGGAACCCTGTATATTGTGGCAATCGAATTCAAATTTCGTAACAATATGTTATTAATGATATATATTAAATATATGATATACTAATAATTTTCTCATCCGGGTTGGCAAGAAATGACCACTAGGTGGGAAATGTACGTCGTCTCCCACCAGATGCCCGGAATTGCAGCGCGTGTCTCATGTGAGATTATTCCGTCGAATACGGTGGGGGTCAGACTTTAAGCCGCACCTGTGGACACCGTAATCATCCTCAACCGGCGTAAGTGTACGGCTCTCTTTGCTCCACCGAAACCAACTTTACCTAAAATATAACCACCGCGGCTCGTCATCTAAAAACCATACTTATAATCATCTAACATTGGGCGAAACCACCTCCTCACGTATGTCTTAGCCCGACCCGATGTCACTCTTAAAACTCCAAATACCAACTACCTTTCCGGTTCGGAGCAGCTCGAGCAGAACTACCAAAGGAAACCGATACTTTGCTTCGCACAATGAACAGATTATCGGGATAAAGACCCGCTAAACTCAGATCCCGAACATGCTGGACCAATGAAGGAAGATACGAAAACGAACTGCGAGCATTTCAAATCATGGTTTATTTACAATCAACTTACAAAAGGACTCAGAGCAGACTGTATCGTGGGAATATACACGGAAGATTTACAATGATAAAAACACTTAAACAGTTCTACTTAAAGACGGCGCACACACTCAGCACGCGCACTCAGACAGAAATAAAACCAGGTTTATTGCAAAGGACCCCCGCAGCCAAGGAGGGAAGGTAGAAGCTCGAGGCGCATTTCTTTTTGGATACCTGCACGTTGGAGGGAAGGGATGCTCCGTGGCCGCCCAAATATAAAATATATATAACTATATACCTCTAATTAATAATATAAATAAATATATATTATTATATTATTAGTATTGGTCGTCGAATTACGACTGATCAACTTTACGACCACTTTACGACTTTACGACCAGAACGCTCCGCTCTCCCCCACATCAGATTGTTCAGTTTCTAGCCCCAGCGCCTGCTATTGCTTGCATGTGTTAGCGTGTCTCCGTAAAGATTTTACTTCAAACCCCCAAATGTCTACAAGAGGAAATTATCTTTGTCTACTCCTCAACCTGCCAAGAAGGAAAGAAAGAGCAAATGTCTCGCCACGATACATGCAGAGTGATGATGCAGTGTTTGATGTTTGATGCGTAGTGTTTGACTTAAACCTGACGGACGAAAAAACGTTATACAGTAACAATACTTTTTTAAGTAACCATGGTTACAACAATAATGAACAAAAGAGATGTTATATAATATGACTGCAGATGATTATAATTTATTCATTATACAGTATAATATACCAAACGGAATTTTTGCAGAGCCGACACTATAAAACAAGGTTGGTCGTCGCCCACTCTGGACTTGCTAGTCGAATACGATCGACAAGGTCTAGTCGAAGTTAACGAAAAAATAATCCTACTAGTATTATAAAACTATATAATATATAAAAATACTATAATTATATTAATAAATATTATATTATATTAATATCTTCTTCTTTTGGCTGCTCCGTTAGGGGTCGCCACAGCGGATCATACCGTATGATATCTGATATAGATGATTTCGCACACAGTTTCTACTCCGGATGCCCTTCCTGACCGCAACCCTGGTCGCCTCTTACGCCAAGGGTATGGTACACATATTCTAAACGGCGGCATTACACCGGGCCCAGTACACTGGTACTCACTTCGCCGACTTCGGAAGATGAACGCTGAGTCAACCTCCGTGGTGTGTATTTATTTTCAAGACCGCAAAACGGGCTTGAACTCGAACCTTTTGGATCCCAAGCCGCTACCCTAACACTACGCAAACCAACCACTATATATATATATATATATATATATATATATATTATAATAAATATAAAACTATAATATATATATATATAATAATACACACACACACACACCACACACACACACACACACACACACAACACACACACAACCAACACACACACACACATCCTTTTGCGCACAGATAATTTAAATTGACGATAAATTAACATCTCCATTTGTTTTTTATTGTGGTTTATTAGACATTGCTGCACTACCTGAGCTTTGATCAGCACTGCAGGAAAGACTTACACCCGCCAGGATGACAATACATACTGCCACTTAATTTAGCTCACCTGGAACGTATCTCAGGGAACTTATGGTGGTGCGTTCAATCCGTCAATCCATCTTCCTTCCGCACAATACTTGCAACTTCTTCTCTGAACCACACACATGATTTGTTGAAACTTTTCCACAACGTTCATACACCTGTATGTTCCAAAGTTTGTTCAAAGAATTTTAAAAATCGCGGCCTAAGGTGTCTAGAGGGGTGCCCCCCAAAATAGGTATTTGCTTCTTCGCCAAAAACTAACACAGCAATTCTGATGAAACTTGACCACAACCTTCATTACCCGAATGTATCAAAGTTTGTTCACGGCATTAAAAAAAACCAAAATTCATGGGGTCTGAAGGGATCTGCGGAGAGAGTTTACGGGGAGTTGCCCCCCCCCAAAGAGGTATTTACTTTTTCTCAGAAATGGCACAACAATTTTGATGAAACTTGACCACCACCTTTATCTCCGTGTGTTTCTAAAGTTTGTTCATGACATTAAAAAATTGGGGTCGAAGGCATTTACGAGAGGGAGGGGGGGGGGGTGGGGAGTTCACTCCCAAATATGCATTTGCTTCTTTTCCGAAACCACATACACAATTTCGATGAAACTTGACCACAATTTTCATCACTCGTGATCTACCAAATTTTGTTCAAAGAATTCCCAGGTTATCTTATCTAGCCGCTAACAGGTGAGTGCCCAGGGGTATTGCCTCTCTGTTTTATGCCTCCGGTGACAAAGTTGCTGGTGACCTTATGTTTTTGTGTTGTCCATCCGTTCGCATGTCCGTCCATGCTAAGTTTCTCTGTTTTCTCTGCAACCGTTTATCCGATTGAAACGAAATTTCAGCAGATGTGTGACTACTCATACAGCATGTTATAACGATAATTATTATGTTAGGTCATGTGGTGTCGCAGCCACGTTGGTTAAAAAAAAGAAAATGTTTGGATTTAGGATCTCTGAATCTCTGAAACCGCTCCATGGAAAAAAAATTGAAACTTTGCACATGTGAAGCAACCCCGTTGGAAAGAAGTGTGATTTTTTTTTGATCATGTCATCGGTGGCTTTGTTAAGACGTCATAATTGCACACGTCGAATGCTTTACCTGATCAATATGAAAATTTTTGAGGGTCATCTAGGGCTAAATTATATGTGGGGAAATAATTGATGATGTCTTCGGTCACATGGTTTGGCAGCCAATTTGTGTTTAACATAAAAACCTTCAAAAATCTTCTTCTCCGAAAAGGTTGAACAGATTGAGGCAAAACTTCACCCATATGTTCCCCAAGCCTTGGGGATACCAGGGTTTTACGAATAATTAATAGGTCCCATGTTCTGGCAGCCACATTGGATTGAATGAAAACCTCTTAAAAAAATTATTTCTCTTGAACAGGTTCATCAATCGACGTGAAACATCATAATTATGATCTAGTGGTCATGGAAAATATGTGTTAAATTTAAATCTGATTGCATGCATGGTCTGGCAGCCAGAATGATTTAATATTTTTAATCTTGTTTCAGGGATTTAAATCAAACTTTGTACAAGTATGTATAATGATGTAACAATGTGGGTGGAGACATACCTGGCAACGTCGCGGCATCAAAGAGTGCCCTTCTAGTTTTGTTACATATTGGTTTGAGAACTACATCATTTCGAATCTGCAGTTGCAGAGCCCTGCTTTGGAGATATTACGATGTCGTCTGCGGACCAGAGTCGAACCCACAATCCATCACTAATCTTGCATTTTCTCTGAAGGAGGCATCGTAGAGAACTTATATCTTTGAGCTATCTAGTCTGGGTTTGATTCCAAACCTGACTATACATTTTCAGAGAGGTGCTTTGCAGGTGGGACATTGCATCACAAAGTGTGCCATCCCTTGGATTGCCGTTAAGTTTGGGACCCATGTGCTAGCATGAGTTTGAGAACATTAAAGATCCCACGATGTCTTTCATGAAGAATGAGCAGGTTAAAGTCGAAACCCTGGCTAAATTTCAAATTCCTTCAACTTTCAATGGAAAGTCAGGCCTGTTCAGCTGGTTTGTGAAAGAATTTGGCCAAATACCTTCTCTGGTCAAGCCAACAAGAAGGTGGTAATAATTGAGCCAATAATAGATGTAGCTGTAGTATTAGTCAGAGTATAAGATAAGGTTTCTGACGATGGGATGGTCTCCAAGACGACATTGTAATTTTTATTTATCAACCACTGCAATTGGAATAAATTTAAAAGTATTTAACTGAAGACTATATGAAATTCTTCAGTTTAATACTGCACCTCAAAATTAATTTCGAATTGCAGCAAATCGGAAAGAAAAATTACAATGCCCCTGTTTTGGGCACTGTCGCTTTTTGGGAACCTTCCCTTATATTGACGATTCTAACTCGTATCCGTTATCATTAAACCCCCCTTTCAAATCTATTTGCACCATGTTTGCACCAGTAAAACCCCACCAATGTTATCATAATACATGGATGACCTCACAGATAAATTGTGGATTGTGGACTGCAATAGTATAGAAGTAGGCTTAATTAGCAAACAACTTGTGGATGAACAGGTGTTCATGCGAGGACACAGTGGACTAATATAAAAGTGTCATGTGGTCAAATGGACTGTGATTCACATTGTTATGTTCTAATGGAATGGTGAAAGTTTTGTGATAATCCCATGAGGTTATTGCTTATTTCTGTACTGTTTCAATTTTGCAAGTCATTGGAGAGTTGTAATGTCGGAAACTTTTCGGCCACAATACATCTTGAGCATCTCGGTGTCCTTGGAAAGCAAGTGACCAATGGCAATGGGGACTTTCAATGCAATGCTGTTATCATGTTATGTCAAAGTGTGTAGAATCTGGTTTGCAAAACATGATGCAGACTTCCAACATCTTCTCATCTTTCTGCTACTAATGGTCGAACTTTAACTTTGGTGAGAATCTGTGAGGCATCTTGGAACATATGTGATCACATATACTCCATTACAATCAGCGATGTGATGTTTGGATAGACAAGGATACATGAGGAACTTTGGATGCAGGAGGATATGCAGGAGGAGACCATTTGGGCCATCAAGCTTGTGCTATGACACCATATTAATTCAACTTACCAATTTATAAACTGGAGGGTTTGGAAGAGTGGGGATGAAAACAGTGTGGCAGGAACACACATTGCCAGTGAGTATATATGCATTGAAAGCCTATAAATACCTCTCTCACAAGTAATTGAAAGGAACAACCAATGAGCTCTCACATAATCAATTATCTCCAGGTGTGAAAAATTAGTGGGTTTCAAAGAGAACAAGTAAAAAAGACATAAAATGTCATAGCCCCGTTGTTTTGGTAATTTTGCTGAATGGAGTTAAAGGACTGGCCCATATTTATACGTAACTAAAATGGCTGCCAGTCTACGAGTCGGCCATTTTTGATCAGATTGCAAAATAAAGTGAAGAGCATGTGTATGCCATCATGTACTATGCTTGTCCTAAGCTTGAACAAAATCTGGCCATGCATGTCTGAGAAATGGCTGGGGACACATTTAAGTCAAAAAATGGCTGCCTGTCGGCCATCTTGAATCTGATCTTGAAAAAAATGACAAGCTTATGGAAGCTATCATTCTTTATCTGTGTGCCAAGTTTGAATAGCATCGGTGAATGCATGTCCGAGAAATGGTTGAGGATGTGCTCAACATCGGGTTGCTTTACAAGTAAAATGGCCGCCAGTTGGCCATCTTAGAACTGATCTCGAAACAAATTGACTTGCTTATGTAAGCCATCATTTTTTTTATATGTGCCAAGTTTGAAAAACTGGTAAATATTTGTCTGAGGAATGGTTGAGGACGAGTTCAATATCAGATTTTTTTTACAACTACATTGGCTGCAACTTGGTCATCTTGGATCTGATCTAGACCAAAAATGACATGCCTGTGTAAGCCATCATTATTTATCTGGGTGCCAAGTTTGAACAACATCAGTAAATGCAGGTTCAAGAAATGGTTCAGAATGTGTTTGACACTGGGGTTTTTTTTGTTTTTTTTCAACTTAAATGGCCGCCAGTCGGTCATATTGGTTATGATGTTGAAAAAAAATGGCATGCTTATGTATACCTTTGCCTGTTATCTTTTTGTCAACTATGGATAAAATCGGTAATTGCATGTCCGAGAAATGGATGAGGACGTGCTCAACATCAGGTTTTTTTACAACTAATATGGCCGCCAGTCTACCAGTCAGCCATCTTTGATCAGATCACAAAATAAAGTTAGGTGCAAGTGTACGCCATTTTCTACTGTGTTCTACCAGGTTTGAAAAAAGTCGGGCCATGCATGTCGGAGAAATGGGTGGAGACACATTTAAGTAACAAAATGGCCGACAGTCGGTTATCTTGGATCTGATCTCGAAAAAAAATGACAAGCTTATATAAGTCTTCATTCATTATATCTGTCTGCCAAGTTTGAACAAGATCAGTAAATGCTTGTCCGAGAAATTATTGAGGATGTGTTCAACACGTTCTCAACCATTTCTCATTCGGTTTTTCCCAACTAAAATGGCAGCCAGTCGGCCATCTTCGATCTGATCTCGAAAAAAAAATGATGTGCTTATGTAAACCATCATTCTTTATCTGTGTGCCAAGACTGAGCAAGATCGGTAAATGCATGTCCGAGAAATGGCTTAGGACGTGATGAACACTTTTTTTTTTAACAACTAAAATGGCTGCCAGGCTGCCATCTTGGATCTGATGTCGGAAAAAAATGACGTGCATATGTATACCATCATTTTTTGTCTTTTTGCCAAGTACAAGTAAAATCGGTCTCCACATGTCCGAGATATGGTTGCAGACGCACGCACGCACGCGCATGAAAATCGAGACCAAGTCCATAAGCCTCCAGTTCTGACTAAGTCCAATGGGGGCTAATAAAACAATGGGTTTCAAACAGAATTACGAAGTTATTATCAACCAAGTATTTCCGTATTCTGAAGGAAAGTTATATGCAGTATAACGTTAATTGGTCAGGTCCATGGATAGATAGATCCACCAATAAGCTTTAGAGGTTGTAGCCCTTCCACCTTTTTTTTTAATGGAAAATTGTTAAGTTAGCCACTCTAAATTTTATGTGAAATAGCTACATGAACCACACCACCTCACGCCAACTTTTTCCCCAAAAGTCAAGAATGTATGTAGTCAGACTTTTTATTTAATTGATTTAATCAAAGACAAACATAAATTGGTCCCTGCCTATATTTCTGACCTAATCACAACTTATTAGTTCTGCAAGAAAGCTGCAATCAAACAATGGAATCCCCTATTAGTTCTTTGGCTGAGAATTAACTTTTGGAGGTCAAGCATTCTTCAAATATTTTCTTTATCTGTGGAACTTCCTGCCCTTGAAACTCACACAGCATCAACGATCACGGTTTAAAAGTTTTCTGAAAACCTCCTTTTAAGCGTTACTTTTGCTTATTTTTTTGTTTATTCCTCTTGCTTTTTTGCTTTGAGATTTTATTTATGAATAAAAAGCACGATCTAAAAACTTAATTGATTGATTGAATGAGTTATGATGCAATCATACCCTCAAAGCAAAAACAATAATAGGTGGGTTTGTTTGATAATCCTTCAATAGGGTGACAGGATGAGACTGCTATCGATTTCCATGATCAGCCACTGGAAGAGGTTCTGTTTCTTGAACGTCGAGGACTCACCATCAACCATGATCTTTCCTGGGCTTACCATAAAGCAAAGCTGGCTTCTAATGTCAGCTATACATTGGACATAATCCATCATTCCAAGTCTTTCCTTGAAAAATCAGAATGACGCTTGGCTTTTGTTGGAGCTCAATAGAGTACTGCTCTCCCCTCTGAGCCAGCGGAACACATCTGTCTTTCCTAGCGGGATTATCTGGAGTCCTAAACGCTCAACATTATTGGCAGCCCCCACAATTGGGCCGAAGCACAAGACCTGTTTCTCTCATATGTCAAATAGGTCGGTGGTCTCTGTTTTTCTTCAAATCGATATCGGAAGAGAGATCGATATCTAGCATCTCTCTTCTGACATCAAGATGCACCAATTCTTCCAGGAACTCCCTCCTGTTGGAACTCTCAAAGTCCAGGCTTTCCATTCATCTGCACTCCTTTGTTCATAATTTCTCCCGTTTTGGAACCACCTTCCAGAGATGGTTCAGTCTCATTTCCCTCAAGGGCTTCAAGCAGGTGGTGCATCACCATCTCATGTCATCTACTATTCTTAGCCATGATCTCTTATACCCCACCCAATTAATCTTACCTACGACAACCCTCTTATTTGCAGGTTACTATGTTTCTTCCCCTTATCTTTTCTTGTTTGCTCATTCTCTTGCTTGTTGTGTCCAACTGTGACCCCACTGCCTCGCAGTCAGTGCGTTGCCTTTTTACCCTTTGGCGCATCGCTACGCCATGAGCATAGATTATGAATACACAAAATAAATAGGTCTTTGCAAATCTAGAAGTGTGTGTTCTTTACGACACATAAATCTGATCTGGGATTTTGGGTGTGATTTTCAGGAAATTGGCGTTTGAGGATCAGGATGTATTTAGCTTCCCACCATTGTTCACCATTCGCCACGCCACTGATTTTCCAAGCCCCGCTCCCTCCTCCCAATCCCAATTTTTTTTCCTGGATCTATGCCTGGTCATAAGCATTGCAATTTACCATTATTATTTCTTCAGAAATGATGTAAAAGTAACTGGAGTTGGACAAGGAGACACATTTAAACCGTTGAACACTATATGTCAATGAAATTTCTGCGCATGGCAATCATCAAAATAAAATCAAACACATTTAGAACTCCATACTTCATTATCACTTCACTAGAATGTATACAGAGCAATAAGGAGTCTTTTTTTTTCAACATAAGCGATTGTACGTATCAGAAAGGTACTGATTTTGGAAATGGATTTGTTGAAAGTTACCCAAAGTTAATAATGTGCAGTGAATAAACACTTTGTGCAATGGAGGTGTGGACATTTCACATTTTATCTATAAATATGGGTTTAATGAGTTTTTCATCGTATTATTATTTACTTCAAATGGATGATGTGTGTGCGTGTGTGTGTGTGTGTGTGTGTGTGTGTGTGTGTGTGTGTGTGTGTGTGCGCGTGTCATATTTTTTGTGTCCATCAATTATGTATGTCTATTCATTAATTACGCACAATTGGAATGTACCTTTTGACCCTTTAAACTGCTGAGACCCCTTTGTCCTTTGAAGACTCTTTAAGACCACCAAGACTCCTAAGACCCGAGGACCCAGAGACCCGAGGACCCAAAGATCCCGAAGACACAGATGACCCAAAAGACTCTGAGGACCCAAAATACCCCAAGATCCTGAGGACACAAAAGAACTAAAACATCCAAAAGACCCTGCAGACCCAAAAGACCTCAAAGTCCCCAGATGACCCAAAAGTCTCAGAGGACCTCAAAGACTCAGAGGATCCAAAAGGCCCTCAAGACCCCTAAGACCCTGGAGACCCTTTATATTAAGAATCCACTATATATGGATGAGGTGTGTGTGTTGTTTTTTTGTGAAGTTCTACTCGAGCATTCTTATGTGGAATGTAATACACCGAAATGATTGTCATGACCTCCTGAGTTGATTAGGCTAATTAACTACAAAAAAATCTGTTAGAATTCCCATGTTTTAAACGCACACCATGTTAAGGCATATGAAGCAGCTACATCCTTCCACCACGGCATGGCATTCTAATTACAAAATAAATATCAAAAACAATGATAACATTGTAACAAAGCATATATTTATTAATCGATACTGATAATATTTACAACAATAAGAAAAGTTGTATCATATGGCAATAATATGAACGAACATATAATCCCCGTGCTGGCCCCAAGGACATCTGGGCTTGGTGAAAGGCAAGCTCATGCTCAACAGTACATCAAGTGGGTATGCAACAAGGTTGTGAAGACCAATTAAAATTTGGTCCATCGAACCAATGGACCCACGAGTAAGACAAATGGTTGCTGAAACACCAATGAGGTTCCACGCATACGTGCTCACATTTCCACGCAACTAATGACTCCAACACCTGAGGAAATGCTAGGGCATGACATAGTTCTTCTGGAATGCAACAAATGTGCCTTGGCTCTAATTACCTGGCACAATCATGATATTGAAGTTTGTCTTGGACAAATGTTACATTGGTTAATCAGCTACACATAAATAATCCCAGACCAAACACATTCACTCTAGGTGTATAGGATCACTGCAAAGTAACTATATTCAAGGTGTGTGCAGGTGTAAAAAAGATTTTCCTGATACTACAGGGAAGCTTCCTTCCTAGTCCACATTCTTCCAAATGGCCAACAATTTGTTGTTAATGTGTTTAGCATTCACATCTGAAACCATGGCTTATGATGTATAAAATTCGGTTCAAATCTCATATACTGCTTATTTGTCCACTGTCAATCAATGTCCTTGAAATTTAAGTGAAAGTTCACAGATGTCAACCAAGGTCTGTCATGCATGTTATTTATCTATATGCTCCCCCATGTGCCTGGTGTTGGCTTAATGGTTCGGGTGGCGGGCTTTGGATCTGAGGGCCCTGAGTTCGAAATCCCACTCAGCTGTTTAATTAATACCAGGTGGGGTTGACTCGGCCTGTCATCCTTCCGAGGTCGGCAAAATGAGTGCAAGCATGCTGGTATACTGTGTCGGAGTGGTGAACCGTCCAGGATTGTTTCTAATAGCCAAGGAGACTACTTAAGCAGCACCAATGCTCTGCACAGAGTATAGTCCCAATCTACTCTCCTCCTCCCCCATGTGCTTGAGTTCAACTTTCGGCTGTAAAAGACTTACCTTTTCACATTGAGGTGCACTAAACTCACAATTGGCCGACTCTTTCGACCAGATGTTGGTAGAAAAACATTTGGTGTCACCCCCACTGATTTAACAACTTTTGCTTCGTAAGGATCTGCTGTGTGATGTGGAAAGACATCAAAAGTTCCGCATTTTATTCCTCCACTCTGTAATGAGATAAAACAGGCTACAACTGAAACAAGAGGACCCACAAAGAAAATTGTTCTTGAATCGTTCATTATATCTCACTTCCAATATTATTCTCATAAAAATTCTTAAATTCTAAGACCAAATCAAGAACCAGGTCTGAGCATAAATTATTTTGAGTCTCCATATCTGGTATTCTTGTGTGTGCTCCGACGAGCGCAAGATGAAAAGCTTTGGCAACAAGGTCTGTTCTTTTTGTGATATTTAGATTTTGTACCACCAAGTGATTATCCAATTATATCTATTGGGAAAAACGAAAAACGTGCAGAAACGTGAAGTGAAAATTCGGCAGGTGAAATTCCGAAAATAAAAATATACATCTTAAAAATAAAATAGACAAAAGCTAATATCTGCATTGTCAATCTCGTAGCTAATGACAGAACATTTAACACACAAGAACAAAAAAAAAAAATAGATATAAGCACTCTGTAGAGCACATACCTCGATCAGGCTGAATAGTTTACATGTTGTATCCCACTGATAGGCTAGATATGCATCCGGACCTGAACCAAAATCGAATCGGCTTATCCCTGTCACCTTCCCAACTCATCCACCAAATTTCGTCAGAATCCGTTCACAACTTTTTGAGATATCGTGATATATATATATATATATTATTATGTTTGTTGGATCTCGCCCGCCAGCGTGCGAACGACCGCGTTTAACCAATAGCGGCCGCTTCGCCCACCGAACGTGCAATCCAGTCGCGGCTTTCCGGATCCAATGACGAAAACCAGCCACGGGTGTGGTTTAAGCACACCACAACCTTGTCCGTATTTTACCCGCGCATTACAGGGTCCGTTCGCCGAATAGTCGATTTACCTAATTAATCGCGCGGGTAGATTACCGAGAGATTGTACCTCAACGGGGCCACTTGGAAATGAGCCGCTTAAGCAGCTCGCTTCGTTCAGGGATAACCGAGGGGTATTTATCGCGCAGCCCCGTTGGACCCGATCACTTTATCGGCTATTTAAAAACCAACTAATTCCGAACGCAGAACGGCAGTTCAATTAGGGAAAAGGAACGCGGTTAACATTTAAACAAGCACATTTATTGAATAAGTGGCACATATGCAGTCATGCAGTCATGTAATCAAGCAAGGAAAGACACGCATGCAGTTTGCAATCGACAAAGGCAAAACAAAAGCACGCATGCAATTATGCAACATGTAAG
>CM068954.1:56769749-56781670 GCA_035128595.1 Eptatretus atami | reverse complement strand
ACATGTAAGGGACAAAACCACGAGCAATGCAAAAGAGCTACTACCGTCTATCTATTATGTACACACTTAACAGTTCTACTTAAAGACATGGCGCCACAACGTTCATGCAAAGGAAAACCCCCAGGACAGACGAGTGCTGTAGACTGGACCCCTTGGGGTCTTTATAAACACGGAGCCGTGTAGACCGCAAAGGCTCCGAGAGACCGGGCTGGCTACCTTGTCCCTCGTCGTGACCCCCTAGGGCGACCCTCGATGTCCCCTCTCCAGCGACCCACGGTTAGGCATGGTCCGCAGGCCGCGCGCCTTGGCTCCGCTGCGCTCCTCTCTCTCCAGCTCCTCACCGACTGCAGAAACTCCAGACTCCAGGCTGATTCAGCTCACAGCGCGGCTCCACACAACTGCCCACAACTCCGACACGACACTCTTTCCTCTCCTCCACACACCCAACTCCAACAACAACCACACTTCCCTTGCGTTCAGCGCGCCCTTTTATCTCGAGCCCCGCCACCCGATCTCCCCCGCCCTTGTTCCAGCACGCACGGGAAACTTCCAGAAGCAGGGCGTTTTTATCTTGCCAAAACGAAGTTTTTGCAAGATATGTTAGTCAGCTTGTATTTTTTTTGTTGTTTTGTTTGTTTGTTTGTCTGTAATCATGTATAAAAAATTCTGCAGAGCACAGTTATCATTGGAAATTTTTGTAACTTCGCATATCAGAGGCCTATGAGGTCCTTTCAGCGCATAAAATTTTGAAGGTCAGGTCAAAGGTCAAGGTCACTTTGTCGCAAATCAGGGGAGTCGACGAACCCTATTTTTTGAGTAATTTTGATCGGATCGTCTTCAAACTTCATGGGAATATAGTTCATGGTCTGGCGCTCAGCTGATTAATTTTTGGTGGCGATTGGCCTTGACCTTCAATGTTTTTTTGTCTGTAATCACGATAAATCATCTGCAGAGCACAGTTTTCATTGAAATTTTGTACTTCGCAACTCAGAGCCTATAGAGGTCCCTTTCAGCGCATAAAATTTGAAGGTCAAGGTCAAAGGTCAAGGTCACTTTTCGCAAATCAGGGGAGTCGACGAAACCCTATTTGAGTAATTGATCGATCGTCTTCAAACTTCATGGAATATATTCATGGTCTGGCACCAGCTGATTAATTTTTGGTGGCGATTGGCCTTGACCTTCATGGTAGCGCCTAAGGTCAACATATTGCCCCAGGTCAAATTTTCAAGTTTTAGGAACATATCGTGTAGACCTCAAATTGAACACTCGATGAGTGCTTTCTAAGCTATATCAAGCTTGAGACATTATGACGTCATTTGGTGACGTTATGAGCAAACGCATATTTTCATGGTACTCTGTAGAACGATTCTCATCGGAATCTCTCGTAGGCAATATTCCTCAAGGAGTCGCTCCTGGTGGATAGCAGCTCTTTTCACCTCAGTATGACCTTAAAGAAGTCACACGTGGTCACCTTTGGCAAGATACGGGTCACCCTAAGGTGGACATTGGTTTATTTTCTCTTCGATCGCGGGCCTTTCTTTGCCTTTTCCAGGGCGTCGTTTCTTCACGTTCCTCTCGCAGGGTTTGTCGTTGGGGGGAGGGGTGAGGCCATCGTCCGTTCTCCCCGACGAATGCTAGGCTTCCCGCAACCGTGTCCGAGGTGGAAATGCGGTTGTGTGTTGTGAAGGCGGTTATGGTGGTTGTCGTAATGGTGGCGTGGCTGGTGTTTTGTGGTGGTGGTCTTGATGGTGGTGTGGCTGGCGTTTGTGGTGGTTGTTGAGGGTGGTGTGGTTGGGCGGTGGTGGTTAGGTGGTTGTTGTGAAGGCAGCTGTTCGTTGTCTGTGGGGATGTTGGCGGTTGACGAGAAGGTGTTGTGGTGATCGTGGTTGTTGTGCTTGGTGGCGCTTTGTGGTGGTAGTAATGGCGGTTGGTTCAAAATAAAGATAGTAAAAGAAAAACGGCTAACTCAAAGATCACAGCCCTGTTACACGAATAAATCCCTTTAAACATCGGTGGGGAAATCTATCTGAACACACACTTATCGATATAACTGATCTTGGGGAAATCTTTATGGTGTCCTGTGAATTTCCACAGCCGTAACAATATAATATATATATATATATATATATAATATATATATTATTATATATGTATCTTCTTCTTCTCTTCTTTCGGCTGCTCCCGTTAGGGGTCGCCACAGCGGATCATCCGTTATGATCCGCATAATGATTTGGCACAGTTTTACGCCGGATGCCCTTCCTGACGCAACCCTGGTCGCCTCTTACGACACAGGGATATATGTATATATATGTATATATATGTAAATATATTTATATGTATATATCACTTTTTTGCCCTATCTCTCATTTGTGAAGAATCACTTTAAAAAATTCTCCTATCCGGATCCGGATTCGGATCTTCACCAAAATCTAAGCATTTCATCCTTGTCACACACAGCTTTTCCACCAAGTTTCGTTAGAATCCTTCACAACTTTTTGAGATGTCATGTATATAATTATATAGTTTTTATATCTATCACTCAATGGTGAAGAATCAGTTTAAAATTCTCCGGTCCAGATCCCAATCCGGATCTGGATCTTCACGAAAATCTAAGCATTTTGGCCTTGTCACACACAACCTGTCCACCAAGTTTCGTCTGAATCCGTCCATAACTTTTTGAGATACCTTGCTCACAGACAAACAGACAGACAGTCAGACAGACAAACAAACAGTGGTGAAAACATAACCTCCATCCACCTTTAGTGGCAAAGCTAATAAAAACCTGAAATCAGAAAAATCATTAAAAAAAAAAATTAACCACCACAGAAATATAGCAAAATATAAACATTATTCAAACAACCTTTGTACCTCAATAAAATAATAATTATAAATAAAATTATAATTTTGGTCTTGACAATTAAAGTCAATATTTGACATTACTTTACATTTACACTTCAAATTTCTAAAGGTTAATCAAATGATTTCATTATTAAGGATGTGCATTTCACTCGTGAAAGTGCCCGATTAACACATTGTCATGTCCAGGCGGTTAAGACTGGCCTGGATGGATAGCCAAACAGTTCTACCTTGAAGGCGACAGCTGAGTTCCCTGAAGATTAATGTGCTCAGACGAGAGGCCGAAGCCGTTGTCAATCCACCAGGAGGAATGGTTAGACTGTAAGAATACATGACAACAATAGACAGAACAAGCAATCTTCATAAATAGGGGTTTAGTGAACATAAATCAGATATTCATAAGAGGCGTAAATCAAAGCGTAATAATGAAAATAATCAAAGCATGAGGTAATGAAACGTGAGGTTAATTTACAGCCTAAAGTCGAGGCACCTCTACACACAGTTACAAAAATGGACAAGGGGAAAAGATAAAATAAAGAAAATCCACTCTCTTTATTCTGGCACTTAGTTTTGTCCAGCATGATCCTTTTTGGACTTGGCGTCGTCAAAACCATGTCGTCACTGTGTGGGAAACCGCACCCTAAAATGGCACCAAGATGCTCTCTGGGCAGAAAAAGTACGTGAGGTATATGAGGCAAGCCAAGCAAAAATCAGTTGTTACTCGAATTTATCTCTCCAAGAAGAGCATATTCAGTCATTTGGTTGCATCATTACTGAGGCCTAGCCACACCTTGATGCCCCCATACTTCATGAGAGCAGGGTAGCGGTGTTGGTTCAGTGGTAAGGGTGGCGGCTGGGATCCTAGGGTCCTGAGTTCAAGCCCGTCAGCCGCTGAATTAATACACCAGGGGGTTGACTCAGCCTGTCATCCTTTCAAGGTCTGCGAAATGAGTACCAGTTCCAATGTGTGTACTGGTAGAGGGGCACTGCATCAGCAACACAGTCGCACTTCAAGAAATGATAGCTACCCTGGCAGCTAAGCTGCCATATGACCACATGAGAGCAGGAATTTAGAATTTGTAATACCAGCACATATAATGACATATTACAGTGAACAGGTACTTTAACATTCATGAGCATATGCTAGCAAACAGGAGAGTTCGTTCAATGTCCTTTCAAGGCCAACATACTATATTTTCTGTGTGTGAGATCATCACCTCTGGAAACAAATTTTCTCCAAGGGATGTCAACCACTAAAGCAGCACAGCCAGCATGTGCTGTAATGTGCCATCTCTACTATGTACCCAACGTTTGAGTGGTCGTGTTGCAATGCTCCAGTCAAGTGTCACACTAGTCTAGATCAGAAACGCACGACAAAACATTTGTCACTATGATAAAAACCATGTTTTCGACAGCGAATTTTACTGGCATCTGTGTATGATGATGATGTTACTATCACAATAATTTGCAGCTACATGAACACGGTCACACTGAGGAAAAGGGGAGTGGAACCTTCCAAATTTGTGACTAAAACAGATTATGGATATGTATTTGAAACCAAAATATCTTTCAAACATTTCACAGTTGTTAACCTCGATCAAAATTAGGTCTTGTATTGTGAGAACTTGACAGCCTGACTGTTCTTGTGATTCCTTTAAATATTGAGTACCCATACATAAATCCTAAAATGTATCATCAATGTTATAATTTAATGTATATACAAGTTATTTATGAGCTCTCACTAAAAACATCCATTAACTTCCCTTACCCCTGTTACGAAGTTATAGCAGAGCTGTTTTAGGTCAGCTCCCTTCTCTTGGGAGCAGTGGTGACTTATTTGCATCAAGTTTGCTTCTGATGTCTATCGCTTCTCAATAACCATAATGAACTCTGGATTGCGGTGAACAGTTCTCATTGCCAGCCTTGATGGCGTAATAGTTGGAGCGTCTGCTAAGAGTGTGGAAGGTCAGCTGTACAAACCCAGCGATTCATGCCAAAGACTTAAAAAAAAGTGGTACATGCTGCTTCCTTTCTTAAGGCTAAGCATTTAAAATGTTAAAGCATGGACAAACAACCATGAGTTGGTATAATAGAAGTTCCTGGTTAGGGAACTCATATAATCATATCATTACCTACGCAAAGTGAAAAGTGGGGTGAAGCAATTGCTTCACTTTGTCTGTCTATCTGTCTACAAAATAGAAATGACAGTCTTTGATTGAGGAGCAACTTCATTTCAATTGAATATTATATTTTGAACATGTGTATAACATGAATCGGAACACGAACCTGTGTTTAGCAGTACTTTGGCTCTGAAATTGGCAAATTGTACGTAATCTCAACCCGAGCACGCACGCATGCACAGAGAGGAGTATGGAAATGTTTTACTCTGTCTCTGCCTGGCGGTCAAACAAAAGTGAAAATCATTCCAAACAGGAAATGTACTGCTTTTAGGCGTCAAAAAGGCACGAAGAACCAATTAACGCGTTCGATAAGGTGGTGTGAAAGACTGTGCATCAATGTCGGTAAACTTCTGAAAAAAGTTTGTTTTGTATTTTTTCTACATCCTTCAAAACCTGTATTTATTTAAATTGAATTATACACTGTACTTGAATACCATCGAACACAAATGGCCTTGTTGCCCTTCTAAAGGCCCTGTCAACCTTGACGATTTAGCCAGCATATGCCTGACGTATGCAAAATTTGACTAAAACGCTGGCACACGTCGAATACGTTATGGGTAAGTTTGTATACGTTAAGGCACGCTGGCATACGTCGTAGTACGCTTGGCTTTTTTCGTAGTACGCTGGCATAAGTCTTTGTACGCTGGCATACGTCGTAGTACGCCAAGGTGTTAGACAAATTTTCCATGCTTGAAATTTTTCGACGTATGCCAGCGTATGACTCACACGTTCCGCATACGCTTGGCCATAAGTTGTAGGCCACGTTACGCGATCGTTGACACACGTCGACACACGTTACTTGTAAGTTACTCACAAGTCGAAACACGTCGAGGTAAGTTTTAGCGTACCCGAAACTTATTTCTAACCTATGAGTAACGTGTTGTAGGCACGTTATGCGATCGTTGACACACATTGACACACGTTACTTGACGTTACTCATAAGTCGAAACACGTCAAGGTAATGGTTAGCATCAGTGTTCCCAGTCTCCCCGGTTTTTTTTTTCTTTTTTTTTCTTCGGTATGACGGTGATGTTGACACTTCGATTTCTAGTGCGGTTATGATATAATATAATTAATAGGCTGCCGCTCAAGGATTTAAATCATAACCGCACTAAAATCGAAGTGTCACATCACCGTCATACCGAAAAAAAACCAAAAAAAAACCAGGGAGTCTGGAACACTGACGCTAACCATTATGTCGACGGTGTTTCGACTTATGAGTTAACGTGTGTCAACGATCGCGTAACGTGCCTACAACTTATGCCAGCGTATGCGGAACATATGTCATACGTCGAGTACGTCGAGAAATTTTCAACATGCTGAAAATTTCTCGACGTACTCAGTGTATGACGACGTATGCCAGCGTACTACGACGTATGCCAGCGTGCTTTAACGTATACAAAACTTACCCATAACGTATTCGACGTGTGCCAGCTTGGTTCGGCAAATTTTTCATACGTCGGCATACGCTGGCTAAAACGTCAAGGTGTGCCAGCGGCTTCACACTTCGATGTCTAGTGCGGTTATGATTTGAATCGTCGAGCCGCAGCCTATGAATAGCCTACGCCACGTGATCGTCGGCGATACGCTGCCGCGTGCTATGCATAAGTTAGACTATCGTTGGACATAGGTTGTGAACCCCGACAACCGCTCAGCATTCGTTGGTATAAAGTTATCTATATGTGATTGAAACGTTCTGTGTACGTTACTAATACGTTATGCATACGTCCAACACGTTATTATATGCCCAAAACTTAAAATAAAAACTTCAATAGTTCAGCATACGCCAGCGTTTTACATACGTTTTGATACCTTGCCATACGCTGGCTAAAACGTCAAGGTGTGACAGGGCCCTAAGAACCGTCAGTTTAGCAGTACTTGGACAAAATATTACTCCATTTACGCCATCTCAACCAATCAAATACGTGCCGCTCATGCTCTCATTGTTGGGGAATATCGATAGTCAGACAAAACGGCAGCTCGTCGGAAATATAGATTGTGCTCGGAACCACAAAGCAAGAGTTTAAAAGACCCTTCCCACTTCCTTTCTTTCAAGACTACATGAGATAAGGTGTTCTATGAATTCTTAGTATTGTTCACGATCACTTTTTGACTTCACATTGGTTCCAGGGGAGTTATTCTTGCATATGAGTAATCGATTAACCATCTTTTCAAAGTGTGATTCTCTAAGCATTCCAAATTCAGCTTTTGCCCTTTGTAAAATGAAAAGTCGAGCTTGATAACGAATTAAACTTCACTATCACTTACGTGACATTAGCGTTTTCATTTTTTCTGTCGATTCATGCAAAACAATGATAGAGTTGAATGTATTTTTGCAAGTAATACCACCCATTCATTTTGTTAATGAATTTTTGATGAAGATGAGAACTTTATTCCAGATCATGTGACATTCTGCGACTGTGTTTATTCACAAGAAGATCACAGTTACTGCCCCTTTTAATCCCTTTCATGCTTGTACACATTCAAAACAGCACAAAGTCTGGTCATTAAACCACCATTATTATTCCAATACTCAGTTGACTTCTCATTGGTGGACACATGGTTTCATAATGATAGGAGAAGGAAAGAGTCAAAGGTGATATAACAAGGTAAAGAGGGGTATTGAAAAAGAACATGAAAAGTTCTGACACCTTTTTCGCAGGAGAACTCGGTTTGAAAGGAACAACGACTTTCTTCTTGACTCCTTGCGTTTCAACTTCAGATCGTGGAAGTGGTTTGTCTGATTTATAAGGATTACAGTCAAAGGCCATCGGGGATGTACACCAAGTTGGAAGGCAGGACCTTGAGCAGCTTTGGTGGGCTTCAAATCTTTCTGCCAGGGAGTAAGAAGGAACCAACAATGGCATCACATGCAAGTACAAACACTAAATACATGCAACAACACTGCTCACATCCAGTACAAACCACTAAAAGTACATTGCAACAACAAGCTGCATCACAAACACCACTTATTTGGAAAACATCACGGTTTTGAGTCCCAAACCTAATATCTGCTAATTATAACTTTAGCATTGGCATTACGCTGTTTATGTGTCTTACCATGTATCTTGATTCTTTAGCATTTTTCTCCAACATCACCAGGCTGACAGGATGCCCCTAGACTCCTAGACTCCCTAGAGGTTACTCACACTCGCCTCTAAGACACTTAGCCTGGCTTGAATTCCGACTCGGCTATAAACTGTCATCCCGGTGTTTCACAGGCACGGTGATTCATCATTGTGTGCACGTTCTTCAATAGATGTTAAATCGGTGTCTTGTCTGCGCGGCATTAGTCGGTGGATGTTAAAGATCACATGGCGTTCTTCGCGAAGACTAGGTGAGCTATCACTGGCACCATGCCACAATTCCAAAATCCTACCCTAACTACTGCTGAGAGAGGGATGACAAACTGCCCAACTTGACCTCCGGCCAAGAAACTGCTTTGGCGGAACCAACGCTCTGTGACACACAGTATGGTATATCAGTATGTCTCACTTCACCAAGTTACTTTACTCCTTTATTATTATCGTCTTTTTCCTCCTTTTGATGTTACCTTTAACCAGGACAATTACCGACACCTTTTGCTGTGCAAATTTTATGTACAATCCTCTTGAGAAGTATCTTCTGGGCCTTTACCCTAGTCATTTATCTGGCACCTACATCAGGCTGATAACCATTGTGAAACATGAGATCACAGAATAAACTTGTGTGGCCCATTATGGAATGGATTACTGGGGGGACCTCTCAACAGCTCTGCAACGGCAATCGTTTGCACAGATTTTCATCAACAATCGGCTTTTAACCAGCTCGATGGTGTAATGGTTAAAGTGTCTGCTCTATCTGGGAGTTCGGTGGTTCCAACCCTGACACGAGTCATACCAAATAGTTTAAAAATAGTAGTGCTGCTTCCTTGCTTGATGCTCAGCACTTAAAAGGATAGAGCACAGACAAACAACCATAGGTTGGAAACAATAGTGCAGGCCTTTATGGGCCTAACAGCCTCCTTGTGTGTCAAAATATCGTGGAAGGGAACTCATATTATGCAACAAACTTGTGGGAGCCTTTGCGATCCTTTCTGCAAACATTCCACCCTACTTTATTCCTTTCATCACTAGAGGTGACACACAAATACACTAATGTCGACAATTTTCACAACGCTTTTTCGGCAGATTTCCTCTGCCCTATTGTTATGACATTAGATTAATTCTCAAAACTAATCAACTCTGTTCCCATTAATGACAAAAGCAATAATTTTAAGATATTTCCAACCATACATATACCATATTCAGAATTATTTTTTAACTCCGCCATAGCAGACAGGTTGGTGGTCTCTCTGTCTTCTACCACCCCCTTTCTGGTCTTGCATTCCTCTGCTCTTTTCTGTGTTTTGTTCACCCCCGAACCACAGTTCTGAGGCTCACACTGTCC
This sequence comes from Eptatretus atami, assembly GCA_035128595.1. Classification (NCBI taxonomy): domain Eukaryota; kingdom Metazoa; phylum Chordata; class Myxini; order Myxiniformes; family Myxinidae; genus Eptatretus; species Eptatretus atami. The sequence goes on along the minus strand of CM068954.1, from coordinate 56,772,206 downwards.
ACCATCAAACCACCTTCTGGTAAAACTAACCCAAATCCAGGATCACTGCTCAGCCCCCACTATTTGTTCCTCCTCCCCCCCCCCCCACCTGTGGAATCAACTTCCACATACTCTTCAATCTCACTCTTACCTCCAGGTCTTCAAGACCTGTTCTCCACCCACTCATTTTCCCCCAATCTCAAACCATGATCTTGTTAACCCCACCCAAAATCCCTCCCAATTTTCCAGTTTTTCCTCCTTGGACTTTCCTTCTCCATGCATGTGTAAATGTAACAATATGGATTCCTGATATATGGCAAGCACCTTTTTCATAGTACCTGAAAATGAATTCGTAAAATCAATGTAGTAACACTATCTCTGTGTACATTTAAAGAAATGGCAAGTTTAAGGCATTCCCTCATTAAGGCATCATTCCCAAAATTTTCTGATTTAAGCCTTTTTTTAAATATCATCTATATATTACTACAAACTCTCATCTTGTGTGTATATATATATAAGTATGTATGGTATATATATTATATATGTACTGTATATATATATATATATATATGTTTCCAAAAATACAGCCAAAATGGTACATAATAGCGCAAAAAATTTAGGGCCACCTTACTCTCCATTCGCCTGCGGTTCGACATATCAATTTCGTTCACATCGGGCAAAGCAAAAAAATTATTCAAAAATCAATTCCCCGATTCAGTCAAGTACTCTTCAGGAGATTTGATCAATACAAACAACCTCAGCAGTATAGTTCGCTGGAGCTATCTTTGCTTTTCTTGAAATGTTTTTTTTCATCAACCCGCTGTCAAAACGGAACCCAACGGGTTCGGTGAACCCAGCGGTATAGTTTCGCTGGAGCTATCTTTGCTTCTTTCTGAAATGTTTTCTTTCATCAACCGCTGTCCACAAGGGAACCAACGGGTTCACGGGTCGTCTAGTATTTTATTAAATACTAGCAGCGGTACCTGTTTGTTGGCATTTTGTTGGCATTTGAAGATATCAAATTTTTGTCATTTTTTCCTATTTTTTTGTGTGGGCCTAAAACACTTTCCTACACCCACTAAGAATGGGGTCAGGGATCATTTAATATTACCTTTCACTAGCTACAAAGGCTTTGGCACTCCAGAAGCGGTTAAAAAAAATTCAACTTTTTTTCTCAAAATTTGCAAAAATATTTTTGCCTAAAACACTCCCTGATTAACCTCTGAAAGTTTGACGAAGATCCGTTCAGCCATCTCTGAGACAAATGGGCAACACGCAGACAGACAGACAAACATCTCGCTTTTAGTATTGTATCGATATTATTCAGCTTACATCCTCAACAATACATTGCTCTATGGTGAAATAATATATCGCTTCAAATATTTAATTTACATTTTCTTAAAATGAATATGTAGTCCTATTTTTCAGTGTATAAGTCAGTACTTTTTTCCAAAGAAGTCCGGTCCTCGACTTATACTCAGAATCGACTTATCTATGGTTTAAAACATTAATTGGCAAAAAATGAAAAAAATTGCAAAGTGTGATATATTCTGAAAATGAATTGTATAATTGTTAATTTAAAACACCACATAAATCGTTGGCCGGAAAGTTTCCCGATTCGTGAGCAATTGAACATAAATTCACTCACTGACGCATGAAAAATTATCCATTAATAAGGAGCACGCAATCACCGATATTAATATGATGTCCATCCCTTCAATACCATCATATGTATCCCTTCGTTTACTACATCATCTCAAAATTCCTCCTGTAAGTCACACAAGTTGTACATGGCAGCTTTTAGTTTGGCAAGTTCTGTTAATGTTTCACTGAGGAAACGATGCAGGTGGGACTCATTATGCCGTGACAGATAGCATCGCAGGAACATGCGGTTCTAAGTCACGGTGAGGAACATCCGGCTACCCTGTCGCCGCGGGAACTGGCATAAATCGCGAAGCGATAGGCGCTGCCAGCACTCTACGTCCATACAATCAAAATTCCCAACGGGTGCTAACTCGTGCGTTGCCTCAGAATACCGTGTGAACAAACATTGAGGCTTGCCCACTACAACACAGTGTCAGTGTGTGATGTTATTAAGGAGTAGTGAACTGTGACAAAATGTAAGTTGCCATGAGCCAGTTACTGACAATGACTCTGTAGCTTGTTTTAAATCTGTTACCTCCATGATAACAAACATGTTGAAAAACTATTTACATTCCTTAATCTATCTGTAATGTCATCATCGTCAAGTGCAATTCAAATAATAGCACAAACAAAAACAGCCTCATTAAATTCTATGACCCTGGACAGCGCACCTAGACAACAGGCAATCTCCTCTACCTCCACCGTCTATCTATTATGTACACACTTAACAGTTCTACTTAAAGACATGGCGCCACAACGTTCATGCAAAGGAAAACCCCCAGGACAGACGAGCTGTAGACTGGACCCCTTGGGGTCTTTATAAACACGGAGCCG
>CM068954.1:56743518-56769739 GCA_035128595.1 Eptatretus atami | reverse complement strand
AAAGGCTCCGAGAGACCGGGCTGGCTACCTTGTCCCTCGTCGTGACCCGCTAGGGCGACCCTCGATGTCCCCTCTCCAGCGACCCACGGTTAGGCATGGTCCGGCAGGCCGCGCGCCTTGGCTCCGCTGCGCTCCTCTCTCTCCAGCTCCTCACCGACTGCAGAAACTCCAGACTCCAGGCTGATTCAGCTCACAGCGCGGCTCCACACAACTGCCCACAACTCCGACACGACACTCTTTCCTCTCCTCCACACACCTCAACTCCAACAACAACCACACTTCCCTTGCGTTCAGCGCGCCCTTTTATCTCGAGCCCCGCCCACCCCGATCTCCCCGCCCCTTGTTCCAGCACGCACGGGAAACTTCAGAAGCAGGGCGTTTTTATCTTGCCAAAACGAAGTTTTTGCAAGATATGTTAGTCAGCTTGTATTTTTTGTTTGTTTGTTTGTTTGTTTGTTTGTCTGTAATCATGTATAAAAAATTCTGCAGAGCACAGTTATCATTGGAAATTTTTGTAACTTCGCATATCAGAGGCCTATGGAGGTCCTTTCAGCGCATAAAATTTTGAAGGTCAAGGTCAAAGGTCAAGGTCACTTTGTCGCAAATCAGGGGAGTCGACGAAACCCTTATTTTTTGAGTAATTTTGATCGGATCGTCTTCAAACTTCATGGGAATATAGTTCATGGTCTGGCGCTCAGCTGATTAATTTTTGGTGGCGATTGGCCTTGACCTTCATATGTTTTTTTTTTTGTCTGTAATCACGTATAAATACTCTGCAGAGCACAGTTTTCATTGGAAATTTTTGTAACTTCGCACATCAGAGGCCTATAGAGGTCCCTTTCAGCGCATAAAATTTGAAGGTCAAGGTCAAAGGTCAAGGTCACTTGTCGCAATCAGGGGAGTCGACGAAACCCTTATTTTTGAGTAATTTTGATCGGATCGTCTTCAAACTTCATGGGAATATAGTTCATGGTCTGGCACTCAGCTGATTAATTTTGGTGGCGATTGCCTTGACCTTCATGGTTAGCGCCTAAGGTCAAACATATTTGACCCCAAGGTCAAATTTTCAAGTTTTAGGAACCATATCGTGTAGTCCTCAAATTGAACACCTCGATGAGTGCTTTCTAGCTATATCAAGCTTGAGACATTATGACGTCATTTGGTGACGTTATGAGGCAAACGCATATTTTTTCATGGTTACTCTGTAGAACGATTCTCATCGGAATCTCTCGTAGGCAGATATTCCTCAAGGAGTCGCTCCTGGTGGATAGCAGCTCTGTTCACCTCAGTATGACCTTAAAGAAGTCACACGTGGTCACCTTTTGGCAAGATACGGGTCACCCTAAGGGTGACATTGGTTTATTTTCTCTTCGATCGGGGCCTTTCTTTGCCTTTTCCAGGGCGTCGTTTCTTCACGTTCCTCTCGCAGGGTTTGTCGTTGGGGGGAGGGTGTAGGCCATCGTCCGTTCTCCCCCGACGAATGCTAGGCTTCCCGCAACCGTGTGCCGAGGTGGAAATGCGGTTGTGTTGTGTGAAGGCGGTTATGGTGGTTGTCGTAATGGTGGCGTGGCTGGTGTTTTGTGGTGGTGGTCTTGATGGTGGTGTGGCTGGCGTTTGTGGTGGTTGTGAGGGTGGTGTGGTTGGGCGTGGTGGTTAAGGTGGTTGTTGTGAAGGCAGCTTGTTCGTTGTCTGTGGGGATGTTGGCGGTTGACGAGAAGGTGGTTGTGGTGATCGTGGTTGTTGTGCTTGGTGGCGCTTTGTGGTGGTAGTAATGGCGGTTGGTTCAAAATAAAGATAGTAAAAGAAAAACGGCTAACTCAAAGATCACAGCCCTGTTACACGAATAAATCCCTGTAAACATCGGTGGGGAAATCTATCTGAACACAACTTATCGATATAACTGATCTTGGGGAAATCCTTTATGGTTCCTGTGAATTTCCACAGCCGTAACAATATATATATATATATATATATATATATATATATATATATATATATGTATCTTCTTCTTCTTCTTTCGGCTGCTCCCGTTAGGGGTCGCCCAAGCGGATCATCCGTTATGATCCGCATAATGATTTGGCACATGTTTACGCCGGATGCCCTTCCTGACGCAACCCTGGTCGCCTCTTACGACACAGGGATATATGTATATATATGTATATATATGTAAATATATTTATATGTATATATCACTTTTTTGCCCTATCTCTCATTTGTGAAGAATCACTTTAAAAATTCTCCTATCCGGATCCGGATTCGGATCTTCACCAAAATCTAAGCATTTCATCCTTGTCACACACAGCTTTTCCACCAAGTTTCGTTAGAATCCGTTCACAACTTTTTGAGATGTCATGTTATATAATTATATAGTTTTTATATCTATCACTCAATGGTGAAGAATCAGTTTAAAATTCTCCGGTCCAGATCCCAATCCGGATCTGGATCTTCACGAAAATCTAAGCATTTTGGCCTTGTCACACACAACCTGTCCACCAAGTTTCGTCTGAATCCGTCCATAACTTTTTGAGATACCTTGCTCACAGACAAACAGACAGACAGTCAGACAGACAAACAAACAGTGGTGAAAACATAACCTCCATCCACCTTTAGTGGCAAAGCTAATAAAAACCTGAAATCAGAAAAATCATTAAAAAAAAAAATTAACCACCACAGAAATATAGCAAAATATAAACATTAATTCAAACAACCTTTGTACCTCAATAAAATAATAATTATAAATAAAATTATAATTTTGGTCTTGACAATTAAAGTCAATATTTGACATTACTTTTACATTTACACTTCAAATTTCTAAAGGTTAATCAAATGATTTCATTATTAAGGATGTGCATTTCACTCGTGAAAGTGCCCGATTAACACATTGTCATGTCCAGGCCGGTTAAGACTGGCCTGGATGGATAGCCAAACAGTTCTACCTTGAAGGCGAACAGCTGAGTTCCCTGAAGATTAATGTGCTCGCAGGACGGGAGGCGCCGAAGCACGTATCAGATGCGTTCACCAGGACGGAGGAGAAGGGTTTATACTTGAACCCACAACAAATAGACAGACACAAGCAATCTTCATAAATAGGGGTTTAGTGAACATAAATCAGATATTCATAAGAGGCGTAAATCAAAGCGTAATAATGAAAATAAATCAAAGCATGAGGTAATGAAACGTGAGGTAATTTACAGCCTAAAGTCGAGGCACCTCTACACACAGTTACAAAAATGGACAAGGGGAAAAGATAAAATAAAAGAAAAATCCCTCTCTTTATTCTGGCACTTAGTTTTGTCCAGCATGATCCTTTTTGGACTTGGCGTCGTCAAAACCATGTCGTCACTGTGTGGGAAACCGCACCCTAAAATGGCACCAAGATGCTCTCTGGGCAGAAAAAGTACGTGAGGTATATGAGGCAAGCCAAGCAAAAATCAGTTGTTACTCGAATTTATCTCTCCAAGAAGAGCATATTCAGTCATTTGGTTGCATCATTACTGAGGCCTAGCCACACCTTGATGCCCCCATACTTCATGAGAGCAGGGTAGCCTGGTGTTGGTTCAGTGGTAAGGGTGGCGGCTTGGGATCCTAGGGTCCTGAGTTCAAGCCCCGTCAGCCGCTGAATTAATACACCAGGGGGTTGACTCAGCCTGTCATCCTTTCAAGGTCTGCGAAATGAGTACCAGTTCCAATGTGTGTACTGGTAGAGGGGCACTGCATCAGCAACACAGTCGCACTTCAAGAAATGATAGCTACCCTGGCAGCTAAGCTGCCATATGACCACATGAGAGCAGGAATTTAGAATTTGTAATACCAGCACATATAATGACATATTACAGTGAACAGGTACTTTAACATTCATGAGCATATGCTAGCAAACAGGAGAGTTCGTTCAATGTCCTGTTCAAAGGCCAACATACTATATTTCCTGTGTGTGAGATCATCACCTCTGGAAACAAATTTTCTCCAAGGGATGTCACCACTAAAGCAGCACAGCCAGCATGTGCTGTAATGTGCCATCTCTACTATGTACCCAACGTTTGAGTGGTCGTGTTGCAATGCTCCAGTCCAAGTGTCACACTAGTCTAGATCAGAAACGCACGACAAAACATTTGTCACTATGATAAAAACCCATGTTTTCGACAGGCGAATTTTACTGGCATCTGTGTATGATGATGATGTTACTATCACAATAATTTGCAGCTACATGAACACGGTCACACTGAGGAAAAGGGGAGTGGAACCTTCAAATTTGTGACTAAAACAGATTATGGATATGTATTTGAAACCAAAATATCTTTCAAACATTTCACAGTTGTTAACCTCGATCAAAATTAGGTCTTGTATTGTGAGAACTTGACAGCCTGACTGTTCTTGTGATTCCTTTAAATATTGAGTACCCATACATAAATCCTAAAATGTATCATCAATGTTATAATTTAATGTATATACAAGTTATTTATGAGCTCTCACTAAAAACATCCATTAACTTCCCTTACCCCTGTTACGAAGTTATAGCAGAGCTGTTTTAGGTCAGCTCCCTTCTCTTGGGAGCAGTGGTGACTTATTTGCATCAAGTTTGCTTCTGATGTCTATCGCTTCTCAATAAACCATAATGAACTCTGGATTGCGGTGAACAGTTCTCATTGCCAGCCTTGATGGCGTAATAGTTGGAGCGTCTGCTAAGAGTGTGGAAGGTCAGCTGTACAAACCCAGCGATTCATGCCAAAGACTTAAAAAAAAAGTGGTACATGCTGCTTCCTTTCTTAAGGCTAAGCATTTAAAAGTGTAAAGCATGGACAAACAACCATGAGTTGGTAATAATAGAAGTTCCTGGTTAGGGAACTCATATAATCATATCATTACCCTACGCAAAGTGAAAAGTGGGGTGAAGCAATTGCTTCACTTTGTCTGTCTATCTGTCTACAAAATAGAAATGACAGTCTTTGATTGAGGAGCAACTTCATTTCAATTGAATATTATATTTTGAACATTGTATAACATGAATCGGAACACGAACCTGTGGTTTAGCAGTACTTTGGCTCTGAAATTGGCAAATTGTACGTAATCTCAACCCGAGCACGCACGCATGCACAGAGAGGAGTATGGAAATTGTTTTACTCTGTCTGCTTGCCTGGCGGTCAAACAAAAGTGAAAATCATTCCAAACAGGAAATGTACTGCTTTTAGGGACGTCAAAAAGGGCACGAAGAACCAATTTAACGCGTTCGATAAGGTGGTGTGAAAGACTGTGCATCAATGTCGGTAAACTTCTGAAAAAAGTTTGTTTTTTGTATTTTTTCTACATCCTTCAAAACCTGTATTTTATTTAAATTGAATTATACACTGTACTTGAATACCATCGAACACAAATGGCCTTGTTGCCCCTTCTAAAGGCCCTGTCACACCTTGACGATTTAGCCAGCATATGCCTGACGTATGCAAAATTTGACTAAAACGCTGGCACACGTCGAATACGTTATGGCTAAGTAGTATACGTTAAGAGCACGCTGGCATACGTCGTAGTACGCTGGCTTTTTTTCGTAGTACGCTGGCATAAGTCTTTGTACGCTGGCATACGTCGTAGTACGCCAAGGTGTTAGACAAATTTTCCATGCTTGAAATTTTTCGACGTATGCCAGCGTATGACTCACACGTTCCGCATACGCTTGGCCATAAGTTGTAGGCACGTTACGCGATCGTTGACACACGTCGACACACGTTACTTGTAAGTTACTCACAAGTCGAAACACGTCGAGGTAATGTTTAGCGTACCGAAACTTATTTCTAACCTATGAGTAACGTGTTGTAGGCACGTTATGCGATCGTTGACACACATTGACACACGTTACTTGTACGTTACTCATAAGTCGAAACACGTCAAGGTAATGGTTAGCATCAGTGTTCCAGTCTCCCTGGTTTTTTTTTTCTTTTTTTTTCTTCGGTATGACGGTGATGTTGACACTTCGATTTCTAGTGCGGTTATGATATAATATAATTAATAGGCTGCCGCTCAAGGATTTAAATCATAACCGCACTAGAAATCGAAGTGTCAACATCACCGTCATACCGAAAAAAAACCAAAAAAAAACCAGGGAGTCTGGAACACTGACGCTAACCATTATGTCGACGATGTTTCGACTTATGAGTAACGTGTGTCAACGATCGCGTAACGTGCCTACAACTTATGCCAGCGTATGCGGAACATATGTCATACGTCGAGTACGTCGAGAAATTTTCAACATGCTGAAAATTTCTCGACGTACTCAGTGTATGACGACGTATGCCAGCGTACTACGACGTATGCCAGCGTGCTTTTAACGTATACAAAACTTACGCCATAACGTATTCGACGTGTGCCAGCTTGGTTCGGCAAATTTTCATACGTCGGCATACGCTGGCTAAAACGTCAAGGTGTGCCAGCGCTTCACACTTCGATGTCTAGTGCGGTTATGATTTGAATCGTCGAGCCGCAGCCTATGAATAGCCTACGCCACGTGATCGTCGGCGATACGCTGCCGCGTGCTATGCATAAGTTAGACTATCGTTGGACATAGGTTGTGAACGCGACAACACGCTCAGCATTCGTTGGTATAAGTTATCTATATGTGATTGAAACGTTCTGTGTACGTTACTAATACGTTATGCATACGTCCAACACGTTATTATATGCCCAAAACTTAAATAAAAACTTCAATAGTTCAGCATACGCCAGCGTTTTACATACTTTTGATACCTTGCCATACGCTGGCTAAAACGTCAAGGTGTTGCAGGGCCCTAAGAACCGTCAGTTTAGCAGTACTTGGACAAAATATTACTCCATTTTACGCCATCTCAACCAATCAAATACGTGCCGCTCATGCTCTCATTGTTGGGGAATATCGATAGTCAGACAAAACGGCAGCTCGTCGGAAATATAGATTGTGCTCGGAACCACAAAGCAAGAGTTTAAAAGACCCTTCCCACTTCCTTCTTCTCAAGACTACATGAGATAAGGTGTTCTATGAATTCTCTAGTATTGTTCACGATCACTTTTTGACTTCACATTGGTTCCAGGGGAGTTATTCTTGCCATATGAGTAATCGATTAACCATCTTTTCAAAGTGTGATGTCTAAGCATTCCAAATTCAGCTTTTGCCCTTTGTAAAATGAAAAGTCGAGCTTGATAACGAATTAACTTCACTATCACTTACGTGACATTAGCGTTTTCATTTTTCTGTCGATTCATGCAAAACAATGATAGAGTTGAAATGTATTTTTGCAAGTAATATCCCACCCATTCATTTTGTTAATGAATTTTGATGAAGATGAGAACTTTATTCCAGATCATGTGACATTCTGCGACTGTGTTTATTCACAAGAAGATCACAGTTACTGCCCCTTTTAATCCCTTTCATGCTTGTACACATTCAAAACAGCACAAAGTCATGGTCATAAACCACCATTATTATTCCAATACTCAGTTGACTTCTCATTGGTTGGACACATGGTTTCATAATGATAGGAGAAGGAAAGAGTCAAAGGTGATATAACAAGGTAAAGAGGGGTATTGAAAAAAGAACATGAAAAGTTCTGACACCTTTTTCGCAGGAGAACTCGGTTTGAAAGGAACAACGACTTTCTTCTTGACCTCCTTGCGTTTCAACTTCAATCGTGGAAGTGGTTTGTCTGATTTATAAGGATTACAGTCAAAGGCCATCTGGGGATGTACACCAAGTTGGAAGGCAGGACCTTTGAGCAGCTTTTGGTGGGCCTTCAAATCTTTCTGCCAGGGAGTAAGAAGGAACCAACAATGGCATCACATGCAAGTACAAACCACTAAAAGTACATTGCAACAACAGCTGCATCACAAACACCACTTATTTGGAAACATCACGGTTTGAGTCCCAAACCTAATATCTGCTAATATAACTTTAGCATTGGCATTACGCTGTTTATGTGTCTTACCATGTATCTTGATTCTTTAGCATTTTCTCCAACATCACCAGGCTGACAGGATGCCCTAGACTCCTAGACTCCCTAGAGGTACTCACACTCGCCTCTAAGACACTTAGCCTGGGCTTGAATTCCGACTCGGCTATAAACTGTCATCCCGGTGTTTCACAGGCACGGTGATTCATCATTGTGTGTGCACGTTCTTCCAATAGATGTTAAATCGGTGTCTTGTCTGCCGGCATTAGTCGGTGGATGTTAAAGATCACATGGCGTTCTTCGCGAAGACTAGGTGAGCTATCACTGGCACCATGGCCAAATTCCAAAATCCTACCCTAACTACTGCTGAGAGAGGGATGACAAACTGCCCAACTTGACCTCCGGCCAAGAAACTGCTTTGGCGGAACCAACGCTCTGTGACACACAGTATGGTATATCAGTATGTCTCACTTCACCAAGTTACTTTACTCCTTTATTATATCGTCTTTTTCCTCCTTTTGATGTTACCTTTAACCAGGACAATTACCGACACCTTTTGCTGTGCAAATTTTATGTACAATCCTCTTGAGAAGGTATCTTCTGGGCCTTTACCCTAGTCATTTATCTGGCACTACATCAGGCTGATAACCATTGTGAAACATGAGATCACAGAATAAACTTGTGTGGCCCATTAATGGAATGGATTACTGGGGGGGACCTCTCAACAGCTCTGCACGGCAATCGTTTGCACAGATTTTCATCAACAATCGGCTTTAACCAGCCTCGATGGTGTAATGGTTAAAGTGTCTGCTCTATCTGGGAGTTCGGTGGTTCCAACCCTGACCGAGTCATACCAAATAGTTTAAAAATAGTACGTGCTGCTTCCTTGCTTGATGCTCAGCACTTAAAAGGATAGAGCACAGACAAACAACCATAGGTTGGAAACAATAGTGCAGGCCTTTATGGGCCTAACAGCCTCCTTGTGTGTCAAAATATCGTGGAAGGGAACTCATATTATTGCAACAAACTTGTGGGAGCCTTTGCGATCCTTTCTGCAAACATTCCACCCTACTTTATTCCTTTCATCACTAGAGGTGACACACAAATACACTAATGTCGACAATTTTCACAACGCTTTTCGGCAGATTTTCCTCTGCCCTATTGTTATGACATTAGATTAATTCTCAAAACTAATCAACTCTGTTCCCATTAATGACAAAGCAATAATTTTAAGATATTTCCCAACCATACATATACCATATTCAGAATATATTTTTAACTCCGCCATAGCAGACAGGTTGGTGGTCTCTCTGTCTTCTACCACCCCCTTTCTGGTCTTGCATCCTCTGCTCTTTCTGTGTTTTGTTCACCCCCGAACCACAGGTTTCTGAGGGCTCACACTGTCCACCATCAACCACCTTCTGGTAAAACTACCCAAATCCAGGATCACTGCTCAGCCCCCACTTATTTGTTCCTCCCTCCCCCCCCCCACCTGTGGAATCAACTTCCACATACTCTTCAATCTCACTCTTACCTCCAGGTCTTCAAGACGCCTGTTCTCCACCACCTCCATTTGTCCCCAATCTCAAACCATGATCTTGTTAACCCCACCCAAATCCCTCCCAATTTTCCAGTTTTTCCTCCTTGGACTTTCCTTCTCCATGCATGTGTAAATGTAACAATATGGATTCCTGATATATGGCAAGCACCTTTTTCATAGTACCTGAAAATGAATTCGTAAAATCAATGTAGTAACATATCTCTGTGTACATTTTAAAGAAATGGCAAGTTTAAGGCATTCCCTCATTAAGAGGCATCATTCCCAAAATTTCTGATTTAAGCCTTTTTTAAACTATCAATCTATATATTACTAAAACTCTCATCTTGTGTGTATATATATATACAGTATGTATGTGTATATATATATATATGTACTGTATATATATATATATATATATGTTCCCAAAATACAGCCAAAATGGTACATAATAGCGCAAAAATTTTAGGGCCACCTTACTCTCCATTCGCCTGCGGTGTGCAGTATCAAGTTTCGTTCACATCGGGCAAAGAAAAAAATTATTCAAAAATCAATTCCCGATTCAGTCAAGTACTCTTCAGGAGAATTTGATCAATACAAACAACCTCAGCAGTATAGTTCGCTGGAGCTATCTTTGCTTTTTCTTGAAATGTTTTTTTTCATCAACCGCTGTCAAAACGGGAACCCAACGGGTTCGGGAACCCAGCGGTATAGTTCGCTGGAGCTATCTTTGCTTTTTCTTGAAATGTTTTTTTTCATCAACCGCTGTCACAACGGGAACCCAACGGGTTCACGGGTCGTCTAGTATTTATTAAATACTAGCAGCGGTACCTGTTGTTGGCATTTTGTTGGCATTTTGAAGATATCAAATTTTGTCATTTTTTTCCTATTTTTTTGTGTGGGCCTAAAACACTTTCCTACACCCACTAAGGAATGGGGTCAGGGATCATTTAATATTACCTTTCACATAGCTACAAAGGCTTTGGCACTCCAGAGCGGTTAAAAAAAAATTCAACTTTTTTTCTCAAAATTTGCAAAAATATTTTTGCCTAAAACACTCCCTGATTAACCTCTGAAAGTTTGACGAAGATCCGTTCAGCCATCTCTGAGACAAATGGCAACACGCAGACAGACAGACAAACATCTCGCTTTTAGTATTGTATCGATATTATTCAGCTTACATCCTCAACAATACATTGCTCTATGGTGAAAAATATATCGCTTCAAATATTAATTTACATTTTCTAAAATGAATATGTAGTCCGTATTTTTCAGTGTATAAGTCAGTACTTTTTTCCAAAGAAGTCCGGTCCTCGACTTATACTCAGAATCGACTTATCTATGGTTTAAAACATTAATTGCAAAAATGAAAAAAATTGCAAAGTGTGATATATTCTGAAATGAATTGTATAATTGTTAATTTAAAACACCACATAAATCGTTGGCCGGAAAGTTTCCCGATTCGGTGAGCAATTGAACATAAATTCACTCACTGACGCATGAAAAATTATCCAATTAATAAGGAGCACGCAATCACCGATTACATATGATGCATCCCTTTCAATCCCAATCATATGTATCCTTCGTTACTACATCATCTCAAAATTCCTCCTGTAAAGTCACACAAGTTGTACATGGCAGCTTTTAAGTTGGAAGTTGTTAAGTTCACTGAGGAAAATGGTGGGAATATGGCTGTGCACAGGAAATGCGGAGTCGGTGAGAAATGTGTCCGGGACTGGCATAAAGCGAAGGATACGTTGCAGACTACCAAGAAAACCAAGAGTGCTAATCGTGGTTGCAAAACCAGGTGAACAAACATTGAGTGCTTGCACTACAACAAGTGTCAGGTGTTGATGTTTATTAAGGAGTAGTGAACTGTGACAAAATGTAATGTGCCATGAGCCAGTTACTGACAATGACTCTGTAGCTTGTTTTAAATACTGTACCTCCATGATAACAAACATGTTGAAAAACTATTTACATCCTTAATCTATCTGTAATGTCATCACGCAAAGCAATTCAAATAATATGCACAAACAAAACAGCTCATTAATATTCATGACCCTGGAAGTACTGTAGGCAGCGATACATCATGAGTGTCAGGGAGGAATTAACACCTCTGTTATCCTGATGGAGCTTTATCTGATACTCCATATCGACTTGTATGCCAAAAATATGGCAGTTATATTTGTCTTAAAAAAACAATAAATGGCATTATAAAGTGAAAATCAAGTAAGTCACAGGATACTGTAGACTTTTGTGAAAAGAAAAAAAAATTGTCTTTGAGATTCACTTTTTTCCACAAGAGCGAGGCGCATGGAAGAGCAAGAAAATTTGATCGGGTAATTGCAAGATATTATTTATTTTGATTTTCTTTGTTTGCTATGATTTGATAAATTGATCTTAAAGCCAAATCATTGGAATGAGAGTCTATTGTACTATTAAAAACTGCTCACACCAATTAATTTATTATGAGAACCCTATTTGCTGATTTTGAAAGGAAGAGCTTCTGATTAGACACTTGAAACATGTCTTTCAAATCAAGAGAAATACCACATTCCTTGTCTCTGTGAAAGAATCTTCAAACATCTTTTTCCACAATCAACCACTCGAAGAGGTTCAGCCTCTTAAATTGATAGACCTCACCATGAGGGCATCAGGCATGACCTTTCCTGGGCAGACCATATATTAAAGCTGCTCTTCAAAGCCAGCCGTAGACTCGGTGAAAATCAATTGTGTCAAGTCAGTCCTTGGTGAACATGAATTTCTCACAACCTACAAAGAAGTCCTTTATCTAATAGCTCAAAGGCATACTGCTCTCCCCCAAGTGCTGGTACCACCAATTTGCACAACTCTCTCTTGGATGATGTGGAATAAAAAAAAAAATCTCTCAACATCAATGGAATCTCCTCCAAAGAAGTAGAAGAATAAGGAATGATGCTTTGTTATTGCAGACGGGTGGATGGCCTCTGTTTCCTATCCCCTCTCCTCGGGTCTTGCTCTTCCTCATCTCTTAGTGCCCCTTGACCCTCCCTAGGTGCAAACAATGTGTTCTCCAGTAAGCTCCTCCTCTTTAAACTCTCAAAATCCAGGATGTTCAATCCCACTCTTCCCTCCAGAGTTTCAAGTTGGCAGTGCACCATAAACTCAGGTCATCCTCCATCCCTATCAGTTTCTTTTCTATCCACTCTAACACCCCTCTACCCTTTAAACCTCAATACCTATTTGCTGATTGTTGTTTCCTTCCCTATATCCTCTTTCCTCCCTCTTCTCTCTGTTCATACCTTTGTTGTGCCCACATATTGTCGTACTGCTTCGATGTCAGTGCGTTGCCTTCTACCCTCTGGACACCTCACTCTTCCATGAGCCTAGACATTATATAAAAAATTGCATTATTTCCTAAAGGATATAGCGGGTTGCACATTTAGTAGAATAGTTCATTGTAAAGGAGTTTCTTTATACCTGAACAAAAAAACAGCTGAGCATCTTTTTTGTTTTAAACCTTTAAAGACAGTGACAGAAATGCATGTTAAACGAACTTATGAAGAAAGTACACTCTCCCATTATCACATGTATGAATGTTTTGACCACATTCAAAGATGACCACCATATGGACATGATATTGGCCACCTTTTCTAACACTGATTTTTGACCACATTCAAAGATGACCACCATATGGACATGATATTGGCCACCTTTTCTAACACTGAGGAATTGAAGCACGACGATGTCATTATTTCAATATTGAAAAAAGAGCATTCTAGAGAACATTTACGCAAATATAATTACAGTATTTACTGCAGTCTTTATGATGATGCCCTGACACGTATCGTAAAGTTAGTGAGCCATGTTAAAGACGTTTTACAATGAACTAAAGATCATGGAGAAACATATACATACATTGCATGAGTTACAAGAACAGTAGGAGACATCGGAGGAATCAGTACCGTGTATGGGATTTGAAACTGGGATCCGAGAATCATGAGCTGTCTGCTAAGATGGGAATGCAAAACAGGTTTACGACAAACCATCACTCTCTACTCGTCAATCAGAGACTTTGCTCAGCAAAACCTGCTATTTTCTCATTTCCAAAAATGACTAATTAATAAAAAGTATTATTTTGATAATCCAACAATGGCTCTTCAATATACAACAGTGATTCTGCAGAGAGTCCACGTAGACAGTGAGAGAGTTAAGTCCGAGCAAGCCTCACGTAAATCTCATGTTTTCGAATCCAAGTCTCCAGCTGGATCAAGTCTTATATCATTGTAAATTAATGATGACCAAGGATGCTCCTAGAAGTTACAGGAATCCTGAAATAAGTGCATCCATTAAGAAGATGAATACATTGGAGGGTACAGCTCTCACTTGCTTTTAAAGCGAAACAAAAACCAAAATATTAAACTTAGATATTGAATATGCTCATTGTATTTAGTTCATCATAAAAATAATTATCCCAACAGTATATTATAAATGCAAGTTTGGACTTGAAAATTAATTAGGCAGAGTTTAAGTACCTTAACTGTTCCTTGCCATGGTATATTTATGCAGAATTGATGGTTGTGAGGCATTCTGGCATTACCTGAGTAGAGTGGAATGACAGCATTTGAAGGCAGAAAAGCAGGCAGTTGGATTTCAAATTAAATACTCACAGTAAGTGGAGGATTCTCTCCTACTTTAAAGTCCAGGCAAAAACCTGACAAAGCGATTAAATTCTAACTCCCCTCACCTGATTATTATGACTAATTCTTGTTATTATATTCCTGATTCTTATTTATCTATCTATTAATTCAGCAATCTGTGTGTGTCTGTGTCTGTGTCTGTGTCTGTGTCTGTGTCGTGTCTGTGTCTGTGTGTGTGTGTGTGTGTGTGTGTGTGACCGCTGTTTCTCGACAACCACTGTCCGATCTAATTGAAACTTGCCAGATATTGCTGGGGCCTGAGGATGTGCCTTTTCAGGTTGATATTAATCGGACAAGTGGTTCCCAAGTTATGGCCATTTATTTACCAACCAATGAGAGGACACGTTGCTGCGTAGGCGTGGCCGATGGGGAAGAGAACCTCAGCGCGTTCCCCATTACGGGTTACAACGTACGGCTTCCGATGTGATGACTTCGTGTATTCTAATAATTTCTCGCTTCTTATGCGCATTTATAGATAAACACAATTCCCCAAGTTATGATCGTTTTCATACCGCAAGTTATGATCGTTTTCATGAGACGTGCATAAATTTCGGTACATCAGAGTTTTTTTTTTTGGTTTTTTTTTCTTCTCTTCTCTTCTTGTTTTTCCTTGCGACTGACATTGCGAAAAGCAAAATAGTTGGCGCTAATTGAATAATTGGCCATAAAACTAAATTGCGATAATCTTAACTGCGATATGCGAACTTCCGGACAGTGAGGACTTAACTTCGCGTCAGCCGATGCGCGGCCGGCCGACGATGACGTCACGTGCCTGCCGTTTACGATGGGGATCGATCGTGCTTTAGTTCCCGTGTTAGGAGTGGCAATGGTCAATGGCAGCGAATGTCGGGCAAGCAAAGACAGGGAGGTAAACTTGATTTAATTAACTCTGTGTGTGAAGTATCACAGCAGTTGTTACTTCAATGCAAGCATAATTCGTGGAATGCATGTGAACATTCCGACAGGGCACGCACACTTCCGGATAGTGATGACTTACTGTATTCTAATAATTTCTGATTTCTATGCGCATTTATAGATAAACACATGCCCCAATCCATCCGTCGTTTACGAGAGCGAAGGAACCTGTGTGGTTTAAATTTTTTTTTTTGCCGTAGCCACCAGTAGGCAACGGGACCTGTGTGTTTGAAATTTTTTTTTTGCACGTATGGCCACGCACGTACGGCACACACTTTCATCGTACAGACGGACACGCACGTACGGCATGCACTAGTTATTATAAATCGAATATTTTTCAAATATGGACAGTCGATTTTGTTATTGGGTCGCCGAAATAGGTGACCCTTATTGTCAGTAATTCTGTCTTTTGTTCGTTTGTCATCAGCATAATTGTAGTAAACGTGGGCGGATTTTGACCAAACTGGGTGGTAGGTACATCTTATGACCTAGTGCTTTGGAATTGTGATGGTTGCTAGGGACACTTTGGTCCCTGCAACAGCGAAAAACCTTCAAAATCGGTACCGTTCACGCGAAATCAATTCGAAAGCCATTATCCACGTAGTGCTTATGAAATTTGGCATGCATCATCTACGAGTGATGCTCTACAAATATATCATCCGTTTTTGTGATATTGGAATAGTTTACCTGCAGCGTACTATATATATATATGATATATATATATATATATATATATATATATATATATATATATATATATATTTAGCCTGGTGTTGGCGTAGTGGTTAGGGGAGCGGCTTGGGATCCAAAGGTCCTGAGTTCAAGCCCCGTTGGCGCTTGAATTAATACACACCAGGAGGTTGACTCAGCCTTCATCCTTCCGAGGTCGGCAAGTGAGTACCAGTGTCTGGGCCCGGTATATGCCCCGTTAGAATAGGTATACATATCCCTGTGTCGTAAGAGGCGACCTGGTTGCGTCAGGAAGGGCATCCGGGTAAAACCTGTGCCAAATCATTATGCGGATCATAACGGATGATCCGCTGTGGCGCCCCTAACGAGCAGCCGAAGAGAAGAAGAAGAAGATACATATATATATATATATATATATATATATATATATATATATATGCACATACACATATAGATATATTCGCATAAACGTGTGGGCTGTCACCGCGTAAGCGATGAGGTCCCGGGTTGAGCAAATTTTACCACTCCTCTAAATGCGGATAACGTATCACTGTCACTACTACACACGCAACACACACACACACCACGCACACACACACACACCCACACGGTCTTCCTCACAGGCACTTATGAAAATGTCAGCCATTTCAAGCTTGCAGTGTTATGGTGAGAAATTTCTGAGCATATCCCAAAGACTCAACAGTTCAGTGGCTGTCACTGTATAAAAAATGAGGTCCTTGGGTTTGAGTCCTGGGTTCTCAGAATTTTTTCACACTAGCCCCATGGAGCTGTGTGTGTGTTGTTGTGTGTGTGTGTGTGTGTGTGTGTGTGTTGTGTAGTATATATACCTGTGCAGTGCCTGTCACATGTTGTTCTATGTTGTCACTGAAGTACTCCCTCAAACTTTTGTGAAATCGTTTCAGACCTCTGGGCTGCATCTACCTCTCCTGTGTGTATGTCCTAATGGTATTGTTTTTTTTTGGAATTTTTTTGAAAAACAAAAATATATATTTGGAATTTTTTGAAAAAAAGTTATTTTTTCAAACCTAAATCTTCAACTTAAATTGCTTATCAAAATGTATTATCATGAATATTACAAATAAATTTTCAAAATAAATGCTTGAATTCTGCTTGGTGTAAATCATGATAACACGGCAACTCACGTACTTATTCTCAGTTAAAACAAGCCGGTCTCTCGATGACCGGGTTCCGAGACATCACACTTTGATGCAACCCCACTTTGATCGGACATCTGACCCTGACCCATGACGTTTATTATTATTCAACTGAATCCAGAATGGGATTAAAATATATTCAATTCAAATCAAATAGAACACCAAATAGGTGCAGTCCTTCATTGGAGTCATCAGAAGGAACCGAAACAAGCAAAAAGCAAAGATGAAGTCATCATGAGGAACCTTGATAGGATTCGGGTTTCAGATGTTACTCTACCCTCAAACCCATTCAGGCGAGCCTTATTTAAAAAAAAATCAAAAAGAGCACAGATCAAAAAACACTTTCAATACTTGTGGCTGCCAGACCATGCATTCAATAATGGTTGAAATTTAAAATGTACATTCTTCATCACTACTAAATCATAATTATGAAGTTTCACATCGATTGATGAAGCGCTTCTAGAGAAACAATTTTTCATGATTTTCACTCCATCCAATAATGCCGCCAGACCATGAGACTTATCAAGTCTTTGTGAATACCCAGATATCCCCAGGTATTGTGGAATGTTTGTGAGAAGTTTCCCCTCGATCTGTCCAGCCATTCTGGAGAAGATTTTTTAAATATGTTTTAGGGTAGATCCAATATGGCTGCTAAACCATGTGACCTATGATGTCATATTTATAAATGTTTTGTTCCTCATGGATATGCGGTCATATGTGTGCTGTTTTGCCTCAATCTGTTCAGCCATTTCAAAGAAAACGATTTTTGAAGGCTTCAAAAAAACAAAATTATATGGCTGCCAAAACACGTGACTGATGACGTCATCAATATTTATTCTGTGGACCAATTTATCCCTAGATGACCCACAAAAATTTTCATACTGATCGGATGTAGCTTTCTACATGTGCAATTATGACGTCATAACGAAGGCACCTATGATGGCATTAAAATTTTTTTCTTATTCCCCCATGAGGAGTACTTGCTATGTGCCAAGTTTCAATTTTTTCCTTGGTGCGGTTACAATACAGAGGTCCAATTTTTTTTCTGTTTTTCCAACATGGCTGGCACACCACGTGGCCGATGATGTCATAATTATCATTACAACATTTTACATGATGGGTCGCTTCTATGGTGAAAATATTGTCTCAATCTGACAAGCGGTTGCAGAGAAAACCGCTAAAGTTCAATGCGGACAAAAAAAAACAGACAGACAAATGAAAAATCACTCATAGAATGACACTTGGCGAAACGGAATGACACGCAGGAGAGCGCATACCTCTGCCAGGCTGAATAGTTTACATTTTGTATCCCACTGATCGGTCGGTTCTGAATCCAGACCTTAACCAAAATCAAATTGGCATGTTCTTCTCACTTAACCAACTCATCCACCTAGTTTTGTCATAACTCTTGCACAAATTTTTGAGATATCATGCTACACATAGTTTTTGTCCCTATCTCTCAATGGCGATGAATCACTGGAAAAATTCTCGGGTCTGGATCCTGAATCAGATCATTACCAAAATCGAATCGATTCATCCTTGTCACACACCAACCTGTCAACCAAGTTTCATCCCAATCACACCATAACCTTTTGAGATATTGTGCTTTCTATCATTTTTGGCCCCATCTCTCAATGGTGAAGAATCACTTTAAAAATTCTCAGATCCGGATCTGGATTTGGATCTTTACTAAAATTTTGCGTTGTCGTCATTGGCCGGTCCCCTACATACACAAAAAAATTTCAGAGCAATTGCTTGAAAACTGTGGCCAAAAATCGTGTGAAAAACAGACAGACAGATAAACAAACAAACACGACAGACCAACATACTTGGTGAAATTTTTTTTTCCCAAGTAACAAACAAATGGACCCAAATGCAATACCCTCTCCTCTAGCAAGGGTAATAAAGTAGAGGAGAGTCAGGATGGTAGTAAGGCAGATGTCTTTTACTCAGAGAGTGGTGAATAAATGGAATGATCTCCTTTCAAGGGTAGTGACAGTAGAGTCGGAAAGGTGTCTGGAAGTTGAGGAAATGGGGGAGTATGATAAGATGTTGGCATGATTGCACAGATTTGATGGGCCTCCTACGTTGAAGTTCCTTGAATTTCTTTGTACGACATTTGATGAGAATCTCATGAGATCCCGTGAAAAGAAAATGACATTTTTGTATGTGTATGCATTATTCAATTATAAACAAACGGCAGTGTGTTCAGGGTGGTGCAGAGGCAAGTCTAATTAATAACATTTTAAAAAATGAGAAATATAATGAAGGATGACAAAATTGCTGTCGTAATTCTCAATACTAATTTGTTGGATGGAATGTCTTATGAAAAGCCAGATAACAGATTGAATTACTGCTGGGTTATTAGTTGGGTTTTAAATAAGACCATCCCAACAAATTGGTTTAGGGAGTCATAAAAGTCAATAAAATCTTCAAAAACAACCCATTAGTAGTACGAGTGCAGAAGTCTTGGTTTACTCAGCAATCAGTTGTGAACCACCAAGTATTGGATCTGCAGATCAGAACCATACGACAAAAGGTCTTGCCTGCATCACAATGTCAACTACCATTTGGGTAGATCCTCCTTTCCATATTTTTTACTGCATTTCCTGAACCCTTTACAGATGCTTTATCTACTTTCCTTTGCATTCCATCCTTTTATTCCCACCACCATCATTGTGGCCCTCGCAGAAATACGTAAGATGAAGACACCTGACTTTAGAAAATATCAAATAAAAAAATAACTGTGATGGAGTAAGGCTTTGATGGAGTGGTTTACCAGTTTCAATTTATATAAATAAGTTGCTAAAGGTTAGTATTAGATTAAGAGAATTTTATACATTCACATTACTGTTCATATAATATATATATATATATATTTATGGATTCAGAAACGATCCAACTAATGCACCAAACATTTAGGTCCTCAGACAGTTGTTTCCCTAAATGCATTGTCCAGGATAGACCCATCCCCATGTCTGGTGGGATTCTAACTTTGATGCGTTGAGAAGGGTATAGAGATTCCCTTTCTTATGGGATGGCCTTTTTCTCTGAACACAGACACATTCATGCACGCGAGATAGCCATTAGCCCAACGGAGGCTCGTCTACCCCCTTTCCATCAGGACACATTGGCTTGGAGGTGGACGATTTATTTACGACAGTCACAGCCAGGTTGTAAAGGTAATGGCTCGACGTCACAAGCCCAGTTTGTTAAAGGTATGCTCGACATCACAGCCAGGTTGTAAAGGTAATGGCTCAACGTCACAGCCAGGTTGTAAAAGGTCAATCGGCTCGACGTCACAGCCAGGTTGTAAAGGTAATGGCTCAACGTCACAGCCAGTTTGTAAAGGTAATCGCTCGACGTCACAGCAGGTGTGAAGGTAATGGCTCGACGTCACAGCCAGGTTGTAAGATAATGGCTCAACGTCACAGCCAGGTTGTAAAGGTAATCGCTCGACGTCAAGCCAGTTTGTAAAGGTAATGCTCGACGTCACAGCCAGGTTGTAAAGGTAATGCTCGACGTCACAGCCAGTTTTGTAAAGGTAATCGCTCGACAGTCCAAGCCAGTTTGTAAAGTAATGGCTCGACGTCACAGCCAGGTTGTAAGGTAATGGCTCAACGGCACAGCCAGGTTGTAAAGGTAATGCTCAACGTCAGCAGCCAGTTTGTAAGGTAATGCTCGACGATCACAGCCAGGTTGTAAAGGTAATGCTCGAATCACAGCCAGGTTGTAAAGGTAATGGCTCGATGTCACAGCAGGTTGTAAAGGTAATGGCTCGACGCACAGCCAGGTCTGTAAAGGTAAATGGCTCAAGTCACAGCCAGGTTTGTAAAGGTAATGGTCGACGTCACAGCCAGGTTGATAAGGTAATCGCTCGACGTCACAGCCAGGTAAAGGTAATCGTCGACGTCACAGCCAGTTTGTAAAGGTAATCGCTCGACGTCACAGCTCAGGTTGTAAAGGTATCGCTCGACGTCACAGCCAGGTTGTAAAGGTAATCGCTCGACGTCAAAGCCAGGTTGGTAAAGGTAATGGCTCACGTCACAGCCAGGTTGTAAAGGTAATGGCTCAACGTCACAGCCAGGTATTGTAAAGGTAATCGCTCGAAGTCACAGCCAGGTTGTAAAGGTAATGGGCTCAAGGTCAACAGCCAGGTTGTAAAGGTAATGGCTCAACGTCACAGCCAGGTGTAAAGGTAATGGCTCAACCGTCACAGCCAGGTTGTAAAGGTAATCGCTCGACGTCACAGCCAGGTTATAAGGTAATGGCTCAACGTCACAGCCAGGTTGTAAAGGTAATGCTCAACGTCACAGCCAGGTTGTAAGGTAATGGCTCGACATCACAGCCAGGTTGTAAAGGTAATGGCTCAACGTCAACAGCCAGTTTGTAAAGGTAATGGCTCGACGTCACAGCCAGGTATGTAAAAGGTAATGGCTCGACGTCACAGCCAGGTTGTAAGAAGGTAATGCTCGACGTCACAGCCAGTTTGTAAAGGTAATGGCTCGACGTCACACCAGGTTGTAAAGGTAATGGCTCAAGTCACAGCCAGGTTGTAAAGGTAATGGCTCACGCACAGCCAGGTTGTAAAGGTAATGGCTCAACGTCACAGCCAGTTTGTAAAGGTATGGCTCGACGTCACAGCCAGGTTGTAAAGGTAATCGCTCGACGTCACAGCCAGGTTGTAAAGGTAAGGCTCGGATGTCACAGCCAGGTTGTAAAGGTAATGGCTCGAATGTCACAGCCAGGTTGTAAAGGTAATGGCTCAACGTCACAGCCAGGTTGTAAAGGTAATGCTCAACGTCACAGCCAGGTTGTAAAGGATATCGCTCGACATCACAGCAGCTGTAAAGGTAATGGCTCAATGTCACAGCCAGTTGTAAAGGTAATGGCTCGACGTCACAGCCAGTTTGTAAAGGTAATCGCTCGACATCACAGCCAGGTTGTAAAAGGTAATGGCTCAACGTCACAGCCAGGTTTGTAAAGGTCATCGCTCGACGTCACAGCAGGTTGTAAAGGTAATGGCTCAACGTCACAGCCAGTTTGTAAAGGTAATCGCTCGAACGTCACAGCCAGTTTGTAAAGTATCGCTCGACGTCACAGCCAGGTTGTAAAGGTAATCGCTCGACGTCACAGCCAGGTTGTAAAGGTATGGCTCGACGTCACAGCCAGGTTGTAAAGTAATGGCTCGAACGTCACAGCCAGGTTGTAAAGGTAATCGCTCGAACGTCACAGCCAGTTTGTAAAGGTAATGCTCGACAGTCACAGCCAGGTTGTAAAGGTAATCGCTCGACGTCACAGCCAGTTTGTAAAGGTAATCGCTCAGATCGTCACAGCCAGTTTGTAAAGGTATGGCTCGAACGTCACAGCCAGGTTGTAAAGGTAATGGCTCACTGTCACAGCCAGGTTTGTAAAGGTAATGGCTCAGGCACAGCCAGGTTGTAAAGGTAATGGCTCAACGTCACAGCCAGTTTGTAAAGGTAATAGCTCGACGTCACAGCCAGGTTGTAAAGGTAATCGCTCGACATCACAGCCAGGTTGTAAAGGTAATGGCTCAACGTCACAGCCAGGTTAAAAGGTAATGAGCTCACGCACAGCCAGGTTGTAAAGGTAATGGCTCATACGTCACAGCCAGTTTGTAAAGGTATGCTCGACGTCACAGCCAGGTTGTAAAGGTAATCGCTCGACGTCACAGCCAGTTTGTAAAGGTAATGCGCTCGACGTCACAGCCAGTTTGTAAAGGTAATCGCTCGACGTCACAGCAAGGTTGTAAAGGTAATCGTCGATCAACGTCACAGCCAGGTTGTAGAGGTAATGGCTCACGTCACAGCCAGGTTGTAAAGGTAATGGCTCAACGTCACAGCCAGGTTGTAAAGGTAATCGCTCGAGTCACAGCCAGGTTGTAAAGGTAATGGCTGCACGTCACAGCCAGGTTGTAAAGGTAATGGCTCAACGTCACAGCCAGGTGTAAAGGTAATGGCTCAACGTCACAGCCAGTTGTAAAGTAATGCTCGACGTCACAGCCAGGTTTAGAAGGTAATGGCTCAACGTCACAGCCAGGTTGTAAAGGTAATAGCTCAACGTCACAGCCAGGTTGTAAAGGTAATGCTCGACATCACAGCAGGTTGTAAAGGTAATGGCTCAACGTCACAGCCAGTTTGTAAAGGTAATGGCTCGACGTCACAGCCAGGTTGTAAAGGTAATGCTCGACGTCACAGCCAGGTTTAAGGTAAGCTCGACGTCACAGCCAGTTGTAAAGGTAATGGCTCGACGTCACAGCCAGGTTGTAAAGGTATGGCTCAAGTCACAGCCAGGTTGTAAAGGTAATGGCTCACGCACAGCCAGGTTGTAAAGGTAATGGCTCAACGTCACAGCCAGTTTGTAAGGTATGGCTCGACGTCACAGCCAGGTTGTAAAGGTAATCGCTCGTCACAGCCAGGTTGTAAAGGTAATGGCTCGAGTCACAGCCAGGTTGTAAAGTAAATGGTCGACGTCACAGCCAGGTTGTAAAGGTAATGGCCAACGTCAAGCAAGGTTGTAAAGGTAATGGCTCAACGTCACAGCCAGGTTGTAAAGGTAATCGCTCGACATCACAGCCAGCTTGTAAAGGTAATGGCTCAATGTCACAGCCAGTTTGTAAAGGTAATGGCTCGACGTCACAGCAGGTTGTAAAGGTAATGGCTCGACGTCACAGCCAGTTTGTAAAGGTAATCGCTCGACATCACAGCCAGGTTGTAAAGGTAATGGCTCAACGTACAGCCAGGTTGTAAAGGTCATCGCTCGACGTCACAGCCAGGTTGTAAAGGTAATGGCTCGACGTCACAGCCAGTTTGTAAAGGTAATCGCTCGACGTCACAGCCAGTTTGTAAAGGTAATCGCTCGACGTCACAGCCAGGTTGTAAAGGTAATCGCTCGACGTCACAGCCAGGTTGTAAGGTAATGGCTCGACGTCACAGCCAGGTTGTAAAGTAATGGCTCAACGTCACAGCCAGGTTGTAAAGGTAATGGCTCACGCACAGCCAGGTTGTAAAGGTAATGGCTCAACGTCACGGCCAGTTTGTAAAGGTAATGGCTCGACGTCACGGCAGGTTGTAAAGGTAATCGCTCGACATCACAGCCAGGTTGTAAAGGTAATGGCTCAATGTCACAGCCAGTTTGTAAAGGTAATGGCTCGACGTCACAGCCAGGTTGTAAAGGTAATGGCTCGAGTCACAGCCAGTTGTAAAGGTAATCGCTCGACATCACAGCCAGGTTGTAAAGGTAATGGCTCAACGTCACAGCCAGGTTGTAAAGGTA
Source organism: Eptatretus atami (assembly GCA_035128595.1). Taxonomy (NCBI): domain Eukaryota; kingdom Metazoa; phylum Chordata; class Myxini; order Myxiniformes; family Myxinidae; genus Eptatretus; species Eptatretus atami. Next base: position 56,745,537 of record CM068954.1, on the reverse strand, counting down.
AATCGCTCGACGTCACAGCCAGGTTTGTAAAGGTAATCGCTCGACGTCACAGCCAGGTTGTGAAGGTAATGGCTCAACGTCACACGCAGTTTGTAAAGGTAATCGCTCGACGTCACAGCCAGGTTGTGAAGGTAATGGCTCGACGTCACAGCCAGGTTGTAAAGGTAATCGCTCGACGTCACAGCCAGGTTGTAAGGTAATGCTCACAGTCACAGCCAGGTTGTAAAGATAATGGCTCAACGTCACAGCCAGGTTTGTAAAGGTAATGGCTCGACGTCACAGCCAGGTTGTAAAGGTAATCGCTCGACGCACAGCCAGGTTGTAAAGGTAATGGCTCGATGTCACAGCCAGGTTGTAAAGTAATGGCTCAACGTCACAGCCAGATTGTAAAGGTAATCGCTCGACATCACAGCCAGCTTGTAAAGGAAATGGCTCAATGTCACAGCCAGTTTGTAAAGGTAATGGCTCGACGTCACAGCCAGGTTGTAAAGGTAATGGCTCGACGTCACAGCCAGTTTGTAAAGGTAATCGCTCGACATCACAGCCAGGTTGTAAAGGTAATGGCTCAACGTCACAGCCAGGTTGTAAAGGTCATCGCTCGACGTCACAGCCAGGTTGTAAAGGTAATGGCTCAACGTCACAGCCAGTTTTAAAGGTAATCGCTCGACGTCACAGCCAGGTTGTAAAGGTAATCGCTCGACGTCACAGCCAGGTTGTAAGGTAATGGCTCAACGTCACAGCCAGGTTGTAAAGATAATCGCTCGACGTCACAGCCTGGTTGTAAATGTAATCGCTCGACGTCAGCCAGGTTGTAAATGTAATCGCTCGACGTCACAGCCAGTTGTGAAGGTAATCGCTCAGACGCCACAGCCAGGTTGTGAAGGTAATGCTCAACGTCACAGCAAGGTTGTAAAGGTAATGGATCAACGTCAAGCCAGTTGTAAAGTAATCGCTCGACGTCACAGCCAGGTTGTGAAGGTAATGGCTCGAATGTCACAGCCAGGTTGTAAAGGTAATGCTCAATGTCACAGCCAGGTTGAAAAGGTAATGGCTCAACGTCACAGCATTTGTAAAGGTAATGCTCGACGTCACAGCCAGGTTGTAAAGGTAATGGCTCCACGGCACAGCCAGGTTGTAAAGGTAATGCGCTCAACGTCACAGCCAGTTGTAAAGGTAATGGCTCGACATCACAGCCAGGTTGAAAGGTAATCGCTCGACGTCACAGCCAGGTTGTGTAGGTAATGGCTCGATGTCACAGCCAGGTTGTAAAGGTAATGGCTCGAGTAACAGCCAGGTTGTAAAGGTAATGCTCAACGTCACAGCCAGGTTGTAAGGTAATGGCTCAACGTCACAGCCAGTTTGTAAAGGTAATGTCGAATTCACAGCCAGGTTGTAAAGGTAATCCCTCGACGTCACAGCCAGGTTGTAAGGTAATGGCTCGACGTCACAGCCAGGTTGTAAAGGTAATGGCTCAACGTCACAGCCAGGTTGTAAAGGTCATGGCTCAACAGCACAGCCAGGTTGTAAAGGTAATGGCTCAACGTCACAGCTAGTTGTAAATGTAATGGCTCAAATCACAGCCAGGTTGTAAGGTAATCCTCACGTCACAGCCAGGTTGTAAAGGTCATGGCTGCAACAGCACAGCCAGGTTGTAAGGTAATGGCTGACTTCACAGCCAGTTGTGAAGGTAATGGCTCGACGTCACAGCGTAAGGTTGTAAGGTAATCGCTCGACGTCACAGCCAGGTTGTAAAGGTAATGCGCTCGACATCACAGCCAGGTTGTAAAGTATGGCTCAGACTCACAGCCAGGTTTGTAAGGTAATCGCTCGACGTCACAGCCAGGTTGTAAAGGTAATCCCTCGACGTCACAGCCAGGTGTGTGAAGGAATATGGCTCGAACATCACAGCCAGGTTGTAAAGGTAATGCTCGACGTCACAGCCAGGTTGTAAGGTAATGGCTCAGATGATCAACAGCCAGGTTGTAAAGGTAATCCCTCGACGTCACAGCCAGGCTTGTG
>CM068954.1:56718555-56734268 GCA_035128595.1 Eptatretus atami | reverse complement strand
TATATAAAAAGGGGCCTTCGCAGGAGACCCGTCTTTTTTTAGACATTCGTGTGAGTACATGTCCTGTCATTCCGAGAGATGGATGGATAACGGCAAGGCTGAGACGAATACCTACCTGTCCTCCGAACATCAACATGACCTCATCGAGTTGACAGCTGCACCAGGTGCGTGCAATAGAGCGGGAGAAGAAGAACGTAACAGAGGAGAAGGAACTGGTCAGACCATGGACGGGAGGCGACCGCCATGACGGCAATATATGACCAGCTCTGGTGGAACTTCTCCGGAACAGGACCATCTGCATCTCATCACTTCACTGGAATGCCCCCAGCGATGTTCGACGACTGCTAGCCAGAGTGAGTCCAAGGATAACCAAGCATTATTATAAATCATTTCAATAGTCCAGTGAAAGCGATTTAAACTCGTTCAATGGAAACGATTTCAATTGCCGAGCACACAGCGTCCAAAAACCAATAGGCGAGTGGCAAGCCATTTATTAAAAGTGAAGTGTGCAGCCGAGAATAGAAACCTCACGTAATCGTCGACGATACGCTGCACGCTAGCATACGTTAGATCTATCGTTGGCAAAGGTGGTGGAACCCTAAAACACGCTAATCAATCGTTGGTATAATAACTGTGTGTATAAGTTATCGAAGCGTTTCTGTGTTCATTACAGTACAGTTATGCATTTGTCCAAGTCGTTTTGAATACTTTAAAACTGAAACAAAAAAATAGTTCATCGTGGGAAGAAAAAAAAATTAGCACGAAAGAACACGAACAATGGTGCAAAGTAGTCCTCTATTCGTGGACGATAAGAGGATCCATCAATCACCCACACCCTCCCCATCACGCTTCACTACTACTACTGACATGGACATACTACTACTACTACTACTACTGACACGCTCACCTACTACTCTACTACTATGACACCTCACCTACACTACTACTGACTGAACTACTGACATTGAACATCTACTCAACATGGAGTCCTGGAACAATGATGGGTTGCCTCTTTGAATGCCCATTTTCATACAATTCCCCTAAACGCTGCCAATACGGCATAATACGGTAGATTAAGTTAGAAACACATTCAGTTAAGTTCTGTGTGTTCGAAGACGTCATCAAATTCGCTAGTACGACTAATGTAGGCTTTGAGTCATTATTACACATGGTTCAAAGCACGCACTCATAGGTTCAAAGCACGCTACCATAGGTTCAAGAGCACGTACTATAGGTTAAAGAATTAAGTTCCGGGTGGCTCAAACATTACTCGACGTGTTTTCGACATTATGAGTATACTAACAGAGTACAGTGTGTCCGACGCTGTGATACAACGACGGGAGCGTGCAAGAGAACTTATGCCAGCGTATGCGGAACTTGTGAGCACTCGTTGAGTAGCGTCGTACAAATTGCAGCAGAACTTAGATTCACGACGTACTAGACGATACCACGCAATATGACAGCGGTACTTCTCGTTTTTCCAGCGTGCTCGTAACGTATACGATACTTACCCATACGTAGATCGACGTCAGTGCTAGCGTTTTACACTAATTGTTCATATGGGTCGGCATACGCCTGAGTAAATCGATCGAAGGTGTGACTGCGATTTGAACTTCATTTATCAGGCGGTTATGATTAAATGCGTGCGGCAGGTTTTACAGGCTGCGTCCACGAGTTCGTCGTATGACGTGCAGCGTGCTATGCCTAAGTTAAACTATCGTGGCTACGGTTGTGAACGCCGACACTAGGCTAAGCATTCGTTGTAATAAGTTATCTAATATCACACACGTAAAAGTTGCTGTGCCATTGACGTAATTTAGTGCATGACGACCAACACGTTAATGATATATGACTCAAACTTTTTTAAAACCTCATAACTTTCAGCGTACGACCAACGTTTACAACATTTTTATACGTTGCCATTGCTGCTAAACACATCAAAGGTGTGCACAAGCGCCTTTAAAGGGAAAAGGTGAGTGTGTGTTCAGAGCATGTCACAAAAAGGGTGTATACATCGAAGACAATACATCCCTCACGCTATGGACCTTGACAAGTTTATATCCATTTGGGTGATCCTGTACAAAATGACCTTATTGTGTACCCAAAAGAAATACCTACGTGTAACCTTAACTACCCTTACTTCGAAGTACACACATCAACATCAACATCACACACACGAGAGGGGAAAAGCTACTTGGTTTCCCACCAGACCTCCGGAATCGCAGGCCGTCGCACACGGATAACTCCGTTTATGTGCGGCGGGTCATAATCGACAATGAACCAACCAAAACTCCAACCACGTGGACCCGGGTTCTGTCTAATGGAAACGGTGACCTAAAATGGTCACGTGATCTAATTACCGGGGGACACGCCCTCGGTACGCCTTTTCAACTGGATCACGCTCACCGGATCAGATGCAGCCGAGCGTAACTGCAAAGACGTACCGGCTAGAAAAACAGATCGTTGGGGATAATGTCCCGGCTGGCTAGGATACGGACCATGCTGGACCAATGAAAGGAAAAGACGAAAACAAGCTGGGAACATTTCACACAATCATTTATTCCAATAGCAAGGAATGGTATGTGGCAGTAAATGGGGTTTATTATTATGTACAGCAGGGATAGCAAGGAATTTGTGGGGTGCAACATAAGGCAAGCAATTTACAAAAGCAGACATAGAGCAGACTGATCTATTATATCTTCTACAATCTTAAACTTATGCTAGTGACAGGCGCCATCACACCCAAAACACACACACACACACACACACACCACACACACACACACACACACACACACACACACACACACACACACACACACACCACACACACACACAACTCTATGAAGATTGTTAGCGCAAGGAAAGGAGGCAGATCAGAACTAACGCGCTCTCAAACTGGCATGGTCGGCTGACCGGCAACCCAGTATGCTTTGGAGGTCGCTCTGCTAGCTATCCACCTTAAGAGCCGGCATTATCTCTGCTTTAATCACTTTGTGCAGGCTCGTGGATGTGCACGCACTGGCAGCAGAACGGTGCTGTCGCACTACCAAACCCGATGTAGACATGCGGACAGGCAACAATGACGGTGCATGAGCAGAGAGTGTGGAGCAGAGAGAGCCGGAGAATGGGACGTGGAAAACAGGTGAAGAGATGCGAGAGAGAGTGGGAGAGAAGAGGGAGAGAGAGGGAGAGGGGAGAGAGAGGGAGAGAAGGGAGGGAGAGGAGAGGGAGAGAGGACGGGAGAAGAGAGGAGACGAGAGGGAGAGAGAGGAGAGGAGAGAGAGAGGGAGAGAGAGAGGGAGAGGAAGAGGGGAGAGAGAAGGGAGAGAGAGAGGGGAGAGAGAGGAGGAGAGAGAGGGAGAGAGAGGAGAGAGGGGGAGAGGAGTAGGAGGAAAGAGGGAGGGAGAGAGAGAAGGAGAGAGGAGAGAGAGGAGGAAGGAGGAGCAGGGGAGAAGAGGGAGAGAAGGAGAGAAGAGAGGGAGAGAGAGGGAGGGAGGGAGAGAGAGGGAGAGAGAAGGAGAGGAGAGGAGGGAGGGAGAGAGAGAAGGGGAGAAGAGAGAGAGAGAGCTTCGCGATCCGCCATTCGCCATTTATAACCGCGGCGATAGGGTGGGGTAACACCCGAAGCCTTGCGCCGTCATCCGAACCGGCCTTCCATTTGGGTGGCCTGCTAGGCTCACAGGGCTCAGAGCGGCTATTCACATGCAGCGACGAGCAGCCTGAAGCTTTGCACCAAACTCTCCGGGCCGTGTTCTGGCGACTGGACGAGTGGTCATGCCGGTCCGCATTTACGCTTGGGGCACCCGGTGAGGCTGGCAGGTGGGTGCTGTTAACGTGCTTAGCCCGTCCCGTGCCATGCCGGTCCGAGTGGCTGGAACGGTGCAGCACACCGCATTTGGTGGCAATTGCATTTATGTGGAGGTGCGGGGTGATTTTTCCTGTGTGCTGGAGATATTGGTGGTCGAGGTGGTAAGCTTTTGGTGAGCAAAGGTTGAGCAAGGTGAGATGCTGTAGTAAATTGGCGCGCAGATACGAATGAAAGGGCGTGCCATTCGCGTCCTGTACAGTGTTGGTGGTGAGTTTCTCAGAGGGTGACTGCCTGGGTGCGGTGCCTGCTTCGATTTGTATCATAGGTAGAAAGAAAGGGTTGAAATGGAAATCAGGATTGAAAAGAAGATAGAGATATCATTATTAGACCTAGCTATTTTACCCATGCAACGCACTTTGTCCCGTTAACGCATTAGACATGAGGGGAAGGTCTGACGGCAGAAGACTCACAAAATAACTGCCTGGTTATCACTGTGTGCTGGGTGTCATTGCCTTAGACTCTTAGAGGCATGCGGTTTTGCAGAACTGCAACAGTACGTTTGGATGTTTTAGACTGCTGAGACCTCTTTGACTGTTGAAGACCCTTTGAGACCCCCAATAACCTTAATATCCATAAAGACCCAAAAGACCAAAAATACCTCGATGACTCAGATGACCTAAAAGACCCAAACACCCAAAAGACCCAGAGGACCAAAAAAAATGCCAAGGACCCAAAAGACCCTTTTGACTTCTGAGACCCTTAAGACCCATAAGACCCCTTACACCTTTCAGACAGATTAGACAGCTTAGACCCTTGACCATTTAGACCACTTGGACCTTCTTATATCACAAATAAATTTCAAACAAGTATAATATTACAAATAAATTTGTACAAAATAAATTTTTGTATCATGATTGGTGTAAATCATGATAACACAGCAAATCTGTGATGTCAATCCCTGCAACGATGGGTGGAGAGGCGAGCGTAGCGAGCCAATCCACGCTAGTTATATAATAGGTATGGCTTTTGTTCCTCACTTCTCCCCTCTCTGGAGCAACCTTCCAAAGCCTGTTCTATTCCCTTCTTCCCTTCAGGGTTTTGAGCAGGCAGTGCACCACTATCTCACATCACCCCCCATCCTTGCACACAATCTTTATTACCCCCAATTAACCCTTCCTAGCCAAACCCTATAACTTGCAGGTTGGAGTGTTTCCTCGCCTTCTCTAACTCCTCGTTTTCTCAATCGTTAATCAACTTGCGAATCATGTCAAACTGTTTCCCCTACTGCCCCGACTGCAATTTCACACTCTGTCCCCTTGCTATTCCATGAGCTTCGATATATTGTAAAGAGAAAAAAGGGTACCTTTCGGACATCCGTAGATGCATTGTAAGTTGAAGAAACGTAGCTGTAATCCTTCCCAATTGACACCAACGGATATCTGAAAACAATGTAAATTATTTGAAGCATCAGCAGTCACTATAAATAATATTGAATGAAATGGTGACATGTTTATAATCGTGATGGAATAACTTGTACGTGCTATCATCTTGAAATGCAAGGAAACAAGACACAAGAGGAAGCTATATTGTCCACCATGCTGTGCTTCATCCACATCGCATTGATCTAATCTTGGAAGTTATTTATCTTGTATGTAGCAGCACATTGTACTGATAAACTTAATCCAACCTAGCATGCACATCTGTTTAGAACCAACTCATATACCCCATTCAATCTCTAGGCAGAGAATTTAGACACGACAAGACGTAGGCGGCGATGGGTCGCCGAGCATGGAAACTATAAGATATAGAGCAAAATGGTTGTCATATAGCGGATAGGGAATCACCTTAAGATTATGCATATCAAATCTCATCCAGTTCTATCTACTGATAACTACTCGGTATCCATTTGAATGAAAGTACCGAAAATGCGGTTTGAAATCGGAAATCCCAAAAGTTCGAGGGGGTGCTGTGCGTGAACAAAATCTAAATCGAAAATCCGGTCGATCGTTTATGCACAATGTATTCAGACGATTAGTGTGAATTTTCATGACCATCCGACATAACCCTAGAGGAGTAGCATTTGGCGCGAAGGCACCTCCAGCTCTCGCATATTATCGATTTTTGCACTCTTTGACCTTTGACCCTGACCTAAGCGAAATCGGTCAATATGTCCTGAGGCAAAGTTGTAGTACTCATTGAGTACCATGAACCTGCAAAGTTTCATTTGTATCGATGCACTCACCTGGTCGCTAGGGGGCCTTCATTCCCAATTTTCGTGCATACCCTAATTGTAGGGGGCGCTGCGGGTAAAGTATTCCATATATCACAAAAAACGGAATTTATTTGATAGAGCATCACCTGTAGATCATTCGTGTCAAATTTCATAACCCTACGTGGGATAATGGCTTTCGGAATTGATTTCGTGTGAACGGTACCAATTTTGAAGGTTTTTCGGTTGTTGCTAGGGAACCAAAGCGTCCCTACAACCATCACAATTTCCAAAGCACTAGGTCATAAGATGTACCTACCACCCGAGTTTGGTAAAATCCGCCCACGTTTACTACCAATTATGCTGATGACGAACAAACCAACAGACAGAATTACTGACAATAAGGGTCACCTATTTCGGTGACCCAATAAATGTATGAAGTGAATCTAACATTGCCTATTCTTTTAAAACATACCATGGTATCTTTAATGTCCACATCTGAAATTTTAATCGAATAACTGGTTAACGTGCTCATCTGGAACAGCAAGGACATATATGCAGCACATCCAGGATTGTACATATTGCACTCGGTGAACAGTTTTGATCCAATTCAAGTACAGGACCGACTGAGCTATATATCCTACCATTCTTCAGGCTCATGACCCGGAATTCCATGGAGATCTCGTTTTAAATACAAAACAAGCTCAACTTTTGCTTGGGTTCTGTGATCTAACACACTAGACATATTCAACTACCGGTACATACAACATGGTCATAAAGCATGAAGTGCATGTAACATCCCATGGCTTTACTTTGCCTATACCAACTCCACTAAGGTGAAAGTGAATCACCTGAGATCCATCCTTTAAAATGTCCCAGCAACAATCACCTTTATTGCAATTCTGTGCAAAATTAGCTCGTCTTTGAAATTGCCCCTTAACCAATCCAAACAGTGCCAGTGCAAATGTTTCTGCAGGTTAATCACCCATAGCCAGTTCCCTTTTTTGGGTGGGTTGGTGTAGAAATTCTTTCTCTGAGGCTTGAATGGTACTATCGGTTTCAGCAGAGGACTCAGCGATTAAACGGGGCCCTGCAGAGTGCCATAGTAACTCCCAGAACCAGACCTGGATGGATTGGATAGGAAAGTGAACTTCAGCTTGATTCGCCATTGGTCATCATAAAGGAGAAATAAAGTTACACAACATGCTTCGGAAGGATCCCATAAAAGGATAAAGTAATGCTGTATGTATGCAAGGATGTTCGCTTTTTTTTTTCTTTTTTTCTTTTTTAGCAAATTTAGCCAAACAAGCCCCTTACACATCAAACTGGACCATTTTGCATTTGGCAGTATGAAAAGTAACCAGTTTATATTCAATGATTAGGTTGAAATGACTTATTTTTCTGAATATTGTGAGATAATTTCCAAGAACGTTGTATAATTGTCATTATCATCGTCAAGATATCAGAGGCTCTTTTCACTCCAATAAATTCTAATAGACTAATCAATTACAATGAGTCACACAGAGTGCTAAATGGTTTTTGCCTTAGTAACAATGTGTGTGTCAAAAGTTGCTCACAGTATTTTTTTTAAACAGCAAAGGTGATAAGTCTTTAGATGCAGGACATGCATGCGTCAAAAGGATCAAGAGTCAAGCCAGTTGTACAAAAGATAGTATTAACGGGTTTATTGTTCTACTAAATATATAAACTCAGGCAATGAACATGTATACAAAACGTTAGTGTGACATCCTAAGGAAGGAGGTAGAATCAAAGGTCGAGTAATGACAAAGAAAACAATAATTGCAATTTCAAAAAAGAATGAAAGTGATCAAATGAAGAACTACATCTGGCTAAACAAGTACTAAACGAAGCTCTAAACCTGGAGGGATTTTATTATTCAGTGAGAATAGATTAATGAAATAAACATTTACATCTCAGGAATGTACAATTCAAACATTTGGCTGAGCATGTTTCTAAATTTTACAAATAATTAATCATGCACTAACTTTTACATTTTTTTGCATACATAGTCAAGGCTCATGGAAGAGCTAGAACACTGAACGGATCAGGACCCAACAGGACGAAAGGAACAGATAAAGAGGGGAAACACCAACAGTGGAGTTGAAGGATAAAACAGAGGGAGACTTGGACAAACTAGAACGGCACTCGTCAGAGCGCATACCTCTGTCAGGTTGAACAGTTTATGTTTTGTATCCACAGATAGGCCGGATCTGCATCCGGACCTTAATCAAAACCTAAATGACTTGTTCTTGTCGCCTACCCAACTCATCCACCAAGTTTCGTCCGAATCCATCCACAACTTTTTGAGATATCATGCGCTATACCGTTTTTGGCAGTATCTCCCAATAGTGAAGAATCACTTAAAAATTCTAGTATCTGGATTCGGATCTTCACCAAAAATGAATCGATTTGTCCTTGTCACATTCCCAAGCTTTCCACCAAATTTCGTACGAATCCAGCTGCAACTTTTTGAGATATCCTGTTCACAGACAGACAGGGGTGAAAACATAAGCTCCATCCACCTTTGGTGGTGGTGGTAATAAGGGAGGGAAGAGGGGTAGGGGAGGATGTATGGGCTGGACATGATGGATACAGAAGCAAACTCTCAGGAAGGAAAAACTGGAAACTTGGAAGGAGGTGGGATTGGGGATGGAGGGTTAATGGGGGTAGAAAATATCATAATTTTAGATGGAGGATTATCTGAGATGGTGGTGAATAGCTGTCTTAAAGACCTGAAGGGAAGGATGAGATTGAAGAGAATGTGGAAGTTGATTCCACAGGCAGGAAAAAAAAGAGGAATGAATTTCACTCAAAATACACAAAGAAAAGTAAAGGGGAAAATAAGAGAATTTATTCAGGTCTTGAGTTTCTTTCAAGACACTATTATAAATAAAAATGGTTACTGATGAAAAAGGCTTAGGAGTGTGAAAGAGGGACACAGAATTTGGATTTTCTGTCTCACCGTTTGAGCAGTATCCAGCTGAATGCATGATGACAGTTGGAAAAGTTTATGGGCAATCCCAAATTTCCTGGCCTCGAGCAGAGCAAGGACATCTCACAACTATGGAAGATGAAAGACCAGCTTGGCATACACCCAATAGGTCGTGAGGTTCAACCCTGACTGTCCCCTATGCCCCACAGGCAAAAGCACCATTGAACCAAGGTGGCATATCCATTACAATGAGAATTAGCATTGTCTCATCTGCAAATGTGCCAGTCAGTGTTATTATCTTATTGATCATTGCAAATCTGTCCAATGCGCATCGTCTAACACCAGGGCTCTAATCGACTGTTACAACCACATCACATTATCCCAATGTCATTGCTTCTGCTCTGGTGCCTCACAACTGAACAGAACCTTTGAAGATCAACCCTCTTTCACCCTGTACTTTACTTTAATATGCCTTTAACTGGTGACCAGAAGTTCAGTTGCAGATCTGTTTGCCCAATCCCATCAACTGCCAAAGAGTCAGGACTCCAATTTGTTTTCTCAAAGTACTCGCAGGTTGCTTCACATATTACGTCTGAAAAAAAGGCACATTTGGACTCTTAAGGGGCCTTAGTGGGTAAGTAGACAGACACTACACCTCAAAGGTAAAGCAGTATGGCAAAACCACTGTAACACAACTAAAATATTCCTCAATCCAAACTTGGCAAACAGTGTAAACTCCATGATGCTGCACCCCTTAGGCTCAAAACCATCCTTTTTGTATCCATGTAAAGTTGAAATGTTTGTTAAGTAACAATAAATTAGCTGTTTATAATGTAGTAATTGTATCGAAGGAATTAATTGTTATGATGTCGTATATAATGAGTCGCATGCTTTGTAGGGTGGGGGTCAAGTAAAGTGTCACCAAGCATTAAAGAAAAGGGGGAAGGTATTAAAAAATAAACTGCCAGAAAAGAGTGACATCTTTTGTGCAAAGCCCAGATATACATTTCACATTCTACGTGAAAAGAACTCCTGAGCAAATACTCGGACCCGAAAATGTGCCTGCAAGATTGGGTCCCATGATGCGATGAATAACCAGAAGAGGCAATGACAGAAATCTCTGAACAGATGTTGGAGAGATGTACAGTATGTTCCAGCAAGATTTATTCTCCAGGTTGCATCTCAGGAAGAAATGTGGGTTCACCATTTTGAGTGCAAATGAAAATGATAAAGTATGGTCCAGGCACCCTAATTCTGTAGCAGGACCCGAATAACCTCGCAGCATGCAAATTTTATGTCAGAGCCTCAGGTTGGAAGTTTATGGCCACGATATTTTAGCATCCGAAGGAATACACAAAAGATGGTTAGATGATATTTACAGAATGTTAGTGCTGCCGAAGCAGTTTCTTGACGTGGGTTATGCTGCATGGGTTGCCGTTGCCTCCCCAGCAGTCAGGGCAGGAATTTGGAATTTGTCCAGGATGCAGGTGATATTTCACCTACTCTTTATGAAGGACACTGTGGGAACGCTAACATTCACCAATTAATGCCAGAATTAATTGGAAACCCAGTTTAACGTCGATCCGAGGGACAGCATGCACAAATGATTCGCTCTGCTTCCAAAACACCAGGGTGACAGTTTATAGTTGGGCTGATATTTGATCGTAGGTGAGACAGCTTAGAGGTGAGTGCACATACCTGTCGGCTATCTTGCCAGCCATAACATATTTAGGGGGAAGTTCTCAATTTACAGACCTCTGGTAGCTCATACATGTTGCTGCATTTGAGCCTGGGGAGTTACTGCTGAAATATATCTATTTGGGTTCTTCCCGACATCTTTGTTCTTTGTTCCTTTCACACTTCTTTCTCATTTTTTCACAATTCTCTTTATTCATTCTAATTCTTGCTTTTTATTACAGCGCATGCGCTGTATACAATTGCACCGAGTTTGAAATGTCCCCGGCGTCTACCACGTCTCCGGTGTCCCCCCCCCCCCCCACATGCCTCAAGACAGCCAATGACGGCCGTCCGGTAGATGCAGTGCGTAACCTCGACGGAAATGGCGACAATTGACGGAAATACCCGAGTATTTCAATGGAAATTTGTGAAACTAATGTGTTATAGATGTGAAAACCATTTAAATTTATTGCTTGACGGAAAAAAACGAAGAAACGCGCCCCTCTCATGTACGAACGAACGAAAGACGTCATTTCCACCCATCATCGCATTTCGCGCCGAAAGACGTCATTTCCGCCCACCATCGCATTTCGCGCCGATCGTCGAACGCTGAAAGCTAAGTTTTTCTTATGCTATCATTCTTTTGTGGCCCCCTGCCACGCTGTATCGAACAATTTCATTCCTTCTCTTATATATAAAGGTGCTTATCACAATAATAACAAGATTTTTACATTTCAAATATTAAGTACGCTTTTTAATTGTTTTTCAACTGAAAAAGCATAAATTGCATATTTTAACATTAGTGTACTCATTTGCTTCACCACACGTGCTGTATTGAAGGATTTCACTTGTTTTTTTCTTCTCATTCATCTATTTTATTCTCTATTTCTCTCTTTCATTATCTATCTCTCGGAGGAGAAGTGAATTCCTGCAGAAATTTTTCTGTAAGGCTCACTTGGCTGCGCCTGGACAGGTTTGAGGGCAATGGGAGTAGCTGCTGAAACCCCAATCCTATCCAGGTTCCTCCTGATGACCCCATCATTGCTCTTTACTTCTTCGGGTTCCTTATTGGTCATCCGTTTCATTAGAACAAGGAACTACAGTATATTGTGTCACTTGTACATATAAATAAATGCATGCCTTGTCTCACTAGGAAGTTATGAACTAATTCAGGCCACCTTTATAGCATCTCGACTCAGCAGAATTGTGCACGAGCCAATTCCAAACCCAGCAAAATTGCTCCTCCAAACCTGCCAGACCACCCTCCTTTGGGGATCTGCAAATGGGAACATGTAAAAAATTGAGAATAGCATGCCTGTCTCACTCGTGCCTGGGCCGAGGCAAGATACATCTACTTAGCTTCTGCCATAAGTGAGGCAGGCATGAAATTCTCAATTGTAAAAAGGCTGAATGCCAATCCTTAAAGATAAATCGTTTGAATCGGTGATGGAATTGTTGTTTTGGTACAGGGTTTATACTTATAACTTTCACGTTGCTCGTGCGAAAACAGCAGAAATGGTGCTTCATATCTTTCCTTGTTTCCACTATTTGTAAGACTTTTCTCCGAACAACAATTTTCTCTTTTCAAACCTTGAGCAAGCCATCCATGGACATGTCTTTTGAGAGCACTGACAAAGTGATGAATGCGATTGAAGATAATAGTTTGAGGGTCAGAAAAACCACTACCATGAAAGGGTTTTTAAAGATGTTGAAGAAATATTAGAAGAACCCGAGAAACTTTAAGTGTTGTTAATCGGTTATATGGAAAAAAAATAGCATCAATTAAAAACTTCTACCTGCTCATTGTTGTTCAGACTCAACAATTTTTCTTGCTCAGAACTTTTTTTGTGATTATGAGGTTTGTAGTGTAAAAGTTATTAATCACATTAATCACATTGAGATGAATACTGACGATTTCTTTCCCGGAGCAGGTGGAAGAAATGCCTGGGCAATGTTCTTTTTTGCCACTTCCATCCGTTTTCTGCGTCTCATCCGGAAGTGGTCGACATAAATGTCGCCTTCAAATATCCGCTTGAACTCGCTATCAAAGTATCCATCTTGCAGGCCAGATCTCATCTTTGAACCAATCGTCATCATTTGTTTATTCTTGCCTCTGGACTCGGTGGATAGTTCTAAAGTTCAACAGCACAAACCATTCCCTTTGTTTATAACTTATTTTAACATAAAAAAGAAAGTTTTCCTTGTAAAAATTCTCATGTTTAAAACGATTCATCTTTAGACGTGATCTTATCTGTAAAGGTCCACAGATGGTGTCTTACAATGTGCTTTTTTGATCATGAGCAAAGGTTCATTTGTTCGTTTTCAAAAGTGTAGATATAAACGATATCTAGGCCTTTTGCCATATAGCATTGCATCCACATTTATTCACTCCATTTATTTTTCTTCACAAGAGTGAGGCTCCATGGAAGAGCAAGGTATAACTGGCAGTGGGACAAACATCAAGGGAATGAACGAGCAGAAAAAGGGGAGAGAGAGGATGGGAGGAAGCACTGAAACTAGCAAGATAGTTGGGTAGGAAAGGTTCAGCTTTGCCATGTGGTCAGCCCCAGAAAGATAGATGCAGGAACTGATGCTGAGGCCGAGAAGTTCAAGTGACTGAACCTCTTCCAGTGGATGACAAAGGAAACAGATAGGGGGATTAGTCTGATGATCCTTCCAGAGCGAGAGGGTGAGACGTGAGATTTTCCATTGTCAGACCAATGTCTAATTATTCCAAAAGCCGGGGAGAGGGGCGAGTGAGAGAAAGAGAGACGCAGCTGCTGTCTTCCTAGTAGAGAGACAGGGTACGTATACTGTACGACAATGTGGTGTCATCTACAATAAAAAAATTACCCCCGTGCGGGAGTGACGGTCATCTCTGCGAGAAAATATATAGCCTCCTGAAGGTAGGCAGTTTTTGCAAACTTTGAAGTCATGTGACGCGAAAACGAAAGCGAATATCGAAAATCCGGCCTGACAAAATTTAGATATTGTCCCATACATTCATATGCCACAATCAAATTCAAGATCGCTTGAGAAATGTAGGAGGAGATAGATTTTGAAAATCGTCATTTTCAATGAAAATCGTCATTTTCGCATTTTTGGCCAACTTTGAAGTCACGTGACATGAAAACAAAAGCGAATATCGAAAATCCGGCCCAACACAATTTAGATATTGTCCCATAGATTCATATGCCACAATAAAATTCAAGATTGCTTGAGAAATGTAGGAGAATAATTTTGAAAATCGTCATTTTCGCATTTTTTGCCAACTTTGAAGTCACGTGACACGAAAACGAAAGCGAATATCGAAAATCCCGCCCGACCAAATTTAGATATTGTCCCATAGATTCATATGCCACAATCAAATTCAAGATTGCTTGATAAAGTTAGGAGGAGATAGAATTTGAAAATCGTCATTTTCGCATTTTTTGCCAAAATTGAAGTCACGTGAAACGAAAACGAAAGCGAATATCGAAAATCCGGCCCGATCACAATTTAGATATTGTCCCATAGATTCATATGCCACAATAAAATTCAAGATTGCTTGAGAAATGTAGGAGATAGATTTTGAAAATCGTCATTTTTGCATTTTTTGCCAACTTTGAAGTCACGTGACACGAAAACGAAAGCGAATATCGAAAATCCCGCCCGACCAAATTTAGATATTGTCCATAGATTCATATGCCACAATCAAATTCAAGATTGCCTGATAAATGTAGGAGGAGATAGAATTTAAAATCGGCATTTTCGCATTTTTTGCCAAATTTGAAGTCACGTGACACGAAAACGAAGCGAATATCGAAAATCCGGCCCGATCACAATTTAGATATTGTCCCATAGATTCATATCCACAATCAAATTCAAGATCGCTTGAGAAATGTAGGAGGAATAGAATTTGAAAATCGTCATTTTCGCACTTCAAAGGCCTCGTGACCTTGACCTTGACCTTCGGTGACCTTGAAAGTCATACCATCGTGTACGTCTCATCGACCTCTATCAGGATCACTAATGACCAGATCTCCACTTCAACTTCATTGTGAACGGACGGACGGACGGACGGACGGATCGTCACCTCTCCTCTCAACACCAATATTATTAGGTCATGCTCGAAGAGATGACCTAAAAAGGAAAGAGAGGGTTTTCCAGGGCATCAAAAAGGTAATTTGCAAAAAGTAGGAACAATACTGGATCCAAAACATTACCTTAGGAAACTCCAGCTGCTACAACTGTGAGAGGGGCAGAGAGGATTTTCATTGATGGGAACATGTTTACTAAGTGAGTGGAGGAATTCAGAAATCCAGGAATGAAGGCGGCCTTCTCGTCCACAGACAGAGAGCTTGGCAAGCAAAGCAGGATGCCAGACTATGTCGAATGCCCGATGTATGTCCAGGGAGACGGTTCTAACCTTTTGTTTGAGAATGAGGGTCTAGACTCTTTTATGGGAGTGGAGTAGAAGCATGTCCATGATTTAGTGGCTGGGACAAAATCCAAACTGATGGTCAAAGCTCAGGCTGTTTGAAAACAGGAAAGCCTTGACATCAGAAGCAATGATGGATTTGATTACTTACTTGCAATTGGAAGCAAGCTCACTGGCCTATAGTTGGTAGGGGTTTGTTTTTGCACCAGTCTTGCAGAAGTGAGTGATGTTTGCAGACTTCTATGCAGAGGGGAGGCAGCCAAAGGAGATCAGACTGAACAAGGGCAGACAGAGGGAAAGCAAGAAAGTCTTAAGGTCCTGATTTCAAGCCCCAGTCATGCCATTATTTAACACCAGGTGGGTTGAATTGGCCTGTCATCCTTCTGGGATCATTAAAATGAGTCCCAGCTCTGGGAAATAAGCCATTTGAGTATCCTGCATTGGAGTGGAGACCGGTCGAGAATTGTGTCCCTTAGCCAAGGAAACTGCCTTCACAGCCCTATGTGACTCACAGTGTGAAAGGAATGGCTTAATTAATTATAATGCTATTACTACTTAATATAAAATAATTATTTTTTTTATGGTTCGATACTTTAATATGGGTGCTCTTTAAATATAACAAAGTTTTGCCATTGCATTTATG
>CM068954.1:56700435-56718544 GCA_035128595.1 Eptatretus atami | reverse complement strand
CCAACAATTTAGGGCAGATAGGATGGGCACTGAAATGTTGTCCATGATAAGCTTGTGCTGCTCAACAATTTCCCAGAAATAGAAAATAGGAAATAAAATCTATTACTGGTGACCTGAGGTTCTGGGGTATTAATTCCCCGACTGCGTAGACTTTGGCCAAACTCTTTCACAAACTTGCTGACCAGGGCTGAGTAGATGTGGGAGGGGAAAGAAAATTGATTGAGGGCTTCCCTCATCATTGAGGACTATCTGACAAAGATATCGCAACATTAAAAACCCAAAATGGTGCACTTACTTGCAAAGCAGGACACATATTTGTCTCCTACTGTGGTGTAACCCAGCTCACTGAAAAGGCCAATCTTGCTCATGTCTGACTTTTCACCAAGTGGCATGATTGTGGCCTACATGGGATTGGCATCTCAGTTATTCCCATATGATAATTATTACTCTCATTTGTTATGATCATTATAATGACAAAAAAGGATAAATAACGAGATATCTGTGACCACAAATCAATTGTTTGTGGTGAGGATGTTCAGGTCGTGGAGAGATTCACTTACCTTGGCAGTGATATTCCTGTCTCTGCTGGCTGTGAGTCAGATAGACGTCTGGGTCGGGCCTGGGGGAGTCATGGATTCACTGGATCATGGGGTGTGGCCTGCCGTACTGTGTGGGAGGACAAAAGTCCGAGTCTTCAGGTCCTTGGTGCTTCCAGTCTTTTCTCTATGGATGTGAGACTTGGACTCTGACCAAGGATCTGAGATGGAGACTTAATTCCTTTGGTACCAGGTCTCTTCGGAGAATCCTTGGCTATCGCTGGTGGGACTTTCTGTCCAACGAGCGGTTGCTGAGAGAGACTCGGATGAGATTTGTTACCTGCATAATCGTGAGTGTCAGTTGCGGCTGTATGGACATGTGGCTCATTTTCCTGACGCTGATCCAAGATCTCTCCAGCGAGGGAGTCTGTGAGTGGAGGAGGCCAATGGGCCGACTACGTGCCTCGTGGTTGCAGCAGGTGAGCATCTCAAGGAGATGGGGATGGGTCTGGCATCTGCCTGGGGGATGGCCAGACGGAGGCCCCTGGAGTACTGGTGGAAAGTGGATGCAGCGACGCACTGCTCTGGCGCATGCTCCCATACCTGACCTGACCTGACAAATCAATCACCAAGGGTAAGCCTTCCCCAAACGGGGAAAGCGTACCCTTGGCGATTGTTGGTGAGTTACCTTGACTTGCGATCCAATGGTGGCCATATTTTTTTGGATCACAATATGACCTTTACCTTCAAAATTTATGGATAGATTGTGAAATAAGAAAATGTGTCCCCATCTATAATATTGTTACAGTTGTGGGGGCAGATGGAAGAATTTATTTGGGAATATAGCATTGTGTGGAGTTGCTTGGTCTGTGGACGTGTAGGAGGCATCTCGATGTAACTAAGTAGGGAACCTGTGAGCTTAAGTGTTACGTGTCACCACATGAGTGGGTGGTGTCATGTTAATTAGCTAGGGTTTAAGAATAAGCTTCCCCAGTATGTAATCTCCCCTCTGTGATTTTTCCCTCTGTTTTTGTATTTCAAGATCGACAATAAAGGTGGGGAACACGTCCCTGAAACTACAACAAGTGGGCAGAAAACTCCACCTTCAAAGGGTGACAATATGCAAAGTCACCCCCCCCCCCGAGATGAGATTGATGGCATGACGTTAGAAGATAGCAAGCGGGCAGAAGCCCCGCCTTCCCGGGTTTCGTGCGAGCAGGCCATGCCTCGGAGGCGGAGGATATATAGGCATGATCGAGAGGAAGGTTGGCTGGCGCATTTTTGGAGAGCTGTGATCAAAGAGAAAGCAGGTTGCGGATTTTGGAGAGGCGAGAGGGGAGGAGAAGCGCATGCCGAGGAGGACGACATGCCCCTTGTATTTGTGTTGATGCGATTTGGCTCGCGTGGTGAAGCAAGATGCTGGCCTTTGGCTCTTCATTGGGTCAGTGAGGACGATCGGCACACAAAGCTGTTGCCCTGCGTCTCTGAGCTTTGGTGTGGAGTGCCGCTCACGGATTGCCTGGCGTGTGTTTGGCCCACTACGAGGGAAGCGCCATTTTGTTGCGCACGTTTGCACATGTGAATAGAAGTGCCTCGATTCCAAGTTCCACAAAGACCACCAGCTCTTGGTCAAGCTAAGTACAAGAATAGTTGAAAGGAAGGGTTTTCTTTTTATTTTGTTTCCCCGTTGTCTGTCTTTGAATCTGTGCGAAGAGGCACCTCGACTGTCAGATTTATTTACTTCGTTGTTACCATTACCTGTTGAATCATTGTCCTTTGTCAATATTTATTTATTTTCATGAAATGTGTTCATTTTAAGAAACTGTATCCGTTTATTTGTAGTGGGGTTCAAGTATATACCCCCCCCTCTCCCCGCCACCCCCTCCTCGTGTTGTGTATCCCCGTGCCTCCGTCTCACCGCCATTGTGCCCTGGGGTCGGGGAGGGGGGTAACCTGATGATGGAGTACTTCTCGGGGTCTAATAAACTGTGGTGCCATTAAAAATTGTGGCTAGTAATTGCAGAATTAACAAACCCTAAAACAGCTATAAACCTCCCCTATTCTATTTGTTATAGAGGGAGGCTTAAATACTGTCGTGGCCAAAAATATTGGCACCCTTGCACTTTTTTCAAATAATGCACCGTTTCTTCCATAAAATAGTTGAAATGTAAAAATATTTTGGTGTCCACATATGTATTTCTTTGGTTTGCAGTGGAACGGAACACAAAAAGCTGAAAAAAAATTACGATTTCCACCTCCCTGGAGGTGGAAATCCTAAAATTCCACACAGAAAGCTTATTCCACTCAGAAATCCTAAAATGGCCCGGACAATATTATTGGCACCTTTTAGAAGTTGTTAGAAATCATTGGATTTCAAGCACATCATTATTCTTTACTTTGGAATTGAGCTCACCTGTGGTGAGTTGCAGGTGCCTACAATATATAAATCACTCATTCAGCCAGTTTGAATAGAGAAAAGGAGTCATTCTGCTGTTTAGTGTCACTGTGTATACGGCAATGAGCATGGATGGAGAAAAGAAAGAAAACCAAAGAATTGTCTGAGGAGGTCAGACGCAAGATTGCAGCCAAGCATGGACACTCTCAAGGCTACAAGTCCATCTCCAGATACCTTGATGTTCCTGTGTCCACCATACAAAATGTTATCAGGAAGTTTAAGGCCCATGGCACTGCAGTCAGCCTCCCTGGAGGTGGCCGCAAGAGAAAACTTGATCGAAGATTGCAGCGAAGAATTGTTTGAGTGGTGGAGAAAGCACCTTGATCAACTACCAAATAGAATCAAGCTGACCTTCAGCCACAACGTACGACAGTTTCAACTCGCACCATCCGTCACCAACTCATTGAAAGGGGGTTCTATGGTAGGATACCCAGGAGGACCCCATTGCTAAGAGAGAGACATAAAGCCAGACTGGAGTTTGCTAAAACACACCTGAGCAAGCCAAAATCCTTCTGGGAGAATGTCCTGTGGACAGATGAGACCGAATTAGAGCTTCTTGGTGAAACACATCATCTCTATGTTTACGGAAAACAAAATGAAGCCTTCAAAGAAAAGAAAACCTTCCCTACAGTCAAACATGGAGGAGGTTCAGTGATGTTTTGAGGTTGCTGTGCTGCCTCTGACACTGGGTGCCTTGAATGTGTGCATGGCATCATGAAATCAGGAGATTACTGAGGCATTTTGGAGCGCAATGTTCAACCCAGTGTCAGAAAGCTGGGTCTCCGTCGAAGGTCATGGGTCTTGCAGCAGGACAATGACCCCAAACACACTTCAAAAAACACCCAGGAATGGTTCAAGACAAAATGCTGGACTGTTCTGAAGTGGCCAGCAATGAGTCCAGATCTAAATCCCATTGAACAACTGTGGGGAGATCTGAAAACAGCAGCTGGGAGAAGGCACCCTTCAAATCTGAGAGAACTATAGCAGTTTGCACAAGAAGAGTAGGCCAAACTACCGGTAGAGAGGTGTAGGAAGCTCATTCATGGCTAGAGGAAGTGCTTGACTGCAGTTATTTTGTCCAACGACTGTAATACCAAATGCTATGTCAAGGGTCAATGCTATGTCAAGGTGTCAATAATTTTGTCAATGCCATTTATTTTTATTTTCTGACGTAAAAGGACATGCGGTATTAAGCTCTGAATCAAAAACAAAGGTTCTGTCATATTAACAGTGAAATATAGAATTGTGGAGACAAAATCCTTTTGTAAATTTTAACTTATTTTTGAGAAAATTGTGAGTTATTTGAAAAAAGTGCGAGGGTACCAATATTTTTAGCTACGACTGTATATAGTGTGTTGAGGCCAATTATAATAGCTGATGGATAGTTGCTGCAACCTGTTATAACGGATATTCCCTCGTCCCGACTCCATTACATGCATGTCTTCAAACCCATAACTGTATTCCTCATACATCTGTTTTTGGGTTTGTTTGACTTCTATGCACTGCTGGACGGAATGACGTGAAAACTGGTGGTTGTACTTGGGGTGTGCACAGGAAGGTTTTAGACTTTGTTGAAAATTGCTTCATCCCGGGAGTTCAGGATGGGGGTAAGACCCAATTCATGTTTCTATGTAAATATGTATAACAGCTCCTGGTGGGGAATATTTCACATCATACCAAAACAGGCCAATTCTGGCAGGCGGGCAGACGGGGTCTTCGCATTGTAATAATTTACATTGATAAGCCATCTACATTTTACAAACGCAAATTATGCCATTTTGACCTTTATCTCCACCCCGCATCTCACAATTTTTTTTCCCTTCACTCACCTCTAATGCCCTTCCTCCGATCTTCACCTAAACCCTCTTCTCTTCCCCATGTCTTCTGATCCTTTTTTCATTTTAACAGATGAACCTCAACCTTCCTTTTCAGATGTAATTTCACAAAATTCTACATATAGCCACTTGATGAATGAGACCACGTATGGTCAATAACTTCCTTTAAATTTTACTGACTTTTGTTTGCACAGAAGCTAGTTTAACCCAAGGTCATTAAATGGAAGCTGATTCTTCAACTTGCGACATAGCTTTAAAACATTGCGGAACATTTTCAACCTGAACCCCATTTAATAATTCAATATGGGGGACGGAAAGGGGGGGGGCGTCAAACAAGCATGTAAAACAATAACTCAAAAACACACATTGAAGGAACTGCCTAATCACAAGGGCAAACAAAGCATTGGCTGGACACTAGTTCCAAGGAGCAACACTGTACATACCTGCAGGGTCCCGCTGTGAAACGGTCTTCCGTTGACATAGCAACCGCTACGTACACAAGACGCGTCCCATGTGTGAGCGTTCCGTTAACGGCATTACAAACTATTGCAGATCCGTTTTACAGATATTTTAAATAACAAGCTCAAATGAGCTAAGATCCTCGTCCTCTTATTGATAACGTCATAAACATGAATATGACGTCATTGTGATGTATCAGGTTTGCGATAAATTATCTGTGCTAATGCCCGGCTTGAATTCCCACAAACAAAATTCAAACAGCTTGCCTAGTTTCGGAGATAACGGTTATGGCGATTTCCATTAGCGGCGATATTATGACATCAACTTTTTTTTCTAGGAGGAATTTTCAAAATCGGAGATGGTTACTGCCTGCGCGTGGCTTTCTGCATATACATGGCAAGTTTCACGAAGATCCGATGAAAACTCTGGGTTGTGAAACAAAAAATGTCAAAAAAATGGAATGACGTCATAAAAATTGATATGACTCATAGTGATGTATCATATGTGCGGTAATTCATATTGCTAATGCCCTGTTCGATTCCCGCAAACAGAATTCAAAAAGCTTTCCTAGTTTCGGAGATAATTTTTAGGCGATTTCCATTGCGGAGATATTTTGACGTCATACCTTTTTTTCTAGGAGGAATATTCAAAATCGGAGATGGTTACTGTCTGCGCAGGGATTTATACATATATATGCAAGTTTCAGGAAGTTTCGATGAAAACTGTAGGCTGTGAAACAAAAAAGTCCACAAGAAGAAGATGAAAGAACAACAACGTGAGTAAGACTTAGAGATCCTCCACGAGGATATAAAAAGGGGAATGTTCTGCTAAAGCTAAACTAACAACTGTAGCTAGAAAATCCAATGATGTGAAAAACATTGTACTTTATAAAAAGCAAGATTGGCTTCAATTTCTTCCTACTACTACTACTACTACTGGACATACGACTTAGCCTCTTCTTTATTAACGGACACCACTATCCCACCTTTCTTGTGGGGTCACTGCCGGGGGAAGCTCGGCCTGAGTCTTCACAAAGCGACTGGCCAGGCCTGACGTTCGACTAGTTCGGTGAGGAATTTGGAATTTTAACATGGTGTCGGCGATAGCCCAACTACTCTTCGCAAAGGATACCATGGAATCTTTAATGCACACCAACGAATGCTGGCAGACGAGACACACGTTTAACGTCCATCCGAGGGACATCACACACATCGATGAATCACCCTGCCTGTAAAGCACCGGGCTGACAGTTTATAGCTGGTTCGGGATTTGAACCCAGGATAAACAGCTTAGAGGCCATCCTGTAACTGTTGAAATAACACCATGTGGGTGGTCTCAGCCTATCATACATCCGAGGTTGGCAAAATGACTACCAGCTTACTGGCAACAGGGGCACTGCATCAGCGGCACAACCATACTTCCAGAAATGATGCAACCAGCAGCCACAGGCTGCACATGAAATGACGACAATACTACTACTACTAGTACTACGTTGTTGGAGCAACTGTTTCATGAACTTTCTGGCCATGGCTGTTTGGCTGAAGGTGCAGGAATTTGTAATTTGTACAGGTGCCTGACTGCCGGCTCAAAGAAACTCACTCTCTTCAAGAAAGACAATGTGAGATATTTAACGTCCACCAAAAACCAGTGCTGACAGATGGGTCCCCTGGCTTAATCTCCTTCCAACTGACGGCACACACACTTTGATGCTTTGCCCTGCTACATACGAGCACCAGGGTGACAGTTTATAGCTGGGTTGAGATTTGAATTGAGGTTAAACAGCTCAAAGGTGTGTGCATACCTCTAAGCTATCCTACCAGCCCTCTACGATCACTTTCTTCATTTTCATCAGCCTTTCAGTCGACTGCAGGACATAGGTCTCCCTGAACCGACATTGCATTGACATACTCGCCATGTTTGCCAAGTGTGGATTGGTAAGTTTGGGCAGGAATTTGTAATATGTTCAGGGTGCCGGCAATAACTCGCCTATTGTTAATGATGAAACCGGATGTTTAGCATCCACCAACGACCAGTTGTGGCAGATGGTTCCACCTGCTGAATGCCATTCTGATGGATGGAACACACATTCATGGATCACCCTGCATAAATAATACCAGGTGGGTTAACTGAGCCTGTCATCCTTCAGAGGTCAGCAAAATGAGTATCATAGCTTACTGGGAAGAATGAGCCATTTCAGTATCCTTCGTCGGATTGGCGACCCGTCCAGGATTGTGCATCCAACCAAGGAAAAACTGCCTCGGCAGCCGCATGAGTCTGAAGACGTGAAAGGAGTGGTTCTTCTTATTCTGAAAACAGTGAAATGAGTTTATAGCTCGATTGACATTCAAACCCGACTAGACAACTTAGAGTTTAGTGATTCAGAGCTATCTTGCCAGCCATCGATTTTCTTTCTTAGTTAAGTTTAAATCAGTCAACTTGCATACTTAAACATACCTATGCTCATTTTGTTGTTTTACAAGCCATACAAAAAAAAGAAACCCCAAAGTGAGTTTACAAACAACTTTATCTTTCGACACAAATGAAAAATTTTGGTAATCAATATGGCAACATCAAGTGTGTTTTATTTTATGAGCTTGCAGGATGGCCTAGAGGTACGCACACTCGCCTCTAAGTTATGTAGCTTTGGTTTGAATCTCGGCCCAGCTATAAACTATCACCCCGCTGTTTCACAAGCAGGATGATTCATAAATGTGTGTGCCGTTTCTCGCATGGACATTAAACAGGCATCCTGTCTGCCGGCATTCTCTGGTGGATGTTAAAGATCCTATGGTGTCCTTCGTGAAGAGTAGGTGAGCTATCGTCAGCACCTTGCACAAAATACATACTCCTGTCCTAATCTTAATTGAACGTCTGGCCTGGCCAGCCGGTTCGTAAAAGACTAGGGCCAAGCTTCCCCTGGCTAATCCTACAGGAATGTGGAAAAAATTGTGGCAGAAGAAGAAAAAGGAGAACATATTATTTTACAAAGAGACTCGGGCTCATGCAGATGCTATTACAAGCAGGATTACATTAAAAAAAAACACCAGTGTCATTTTGCATGAATAGCAAGAACACTCATAGAAAACTGAACAAACGACTCGATATTGGATTTATAGCTGAGGTCACAGTGTCAAGAAGTCAGCAATCAAATGCGAATGGCAAATGGGCCATCACTCTTTGATTTCCGGAAATTATTTTTGCCCTGATAATTTGATGCTGGCTGATCATAGCATATACCAGCTGTACACAGTTTTGGATTAAAAAAAATTAAAAGCATTTTTATGGATTAAAATACAATAACATTCTATTACTTCAACATTGCTATTGTGTTTGTTTTATGTTTTTCATACCGATGTAGCAGAAATTGGAAGTGGGTCTAACTCTGAAAAACATCGACATTTTATTGGACTTCATTTACAGCCTCGCATTATGCTCAGACGACCACAAATTCTCTTGAATGGCAGTTTATTAACTTTTTCCAAAGTAGGGTAACAGTTTGTCATACACAGTGCATCCAAACAAACTTTGTACAAGTTGATTTCACAGACGGGAGACATGCCAAACCAGCCTACATTTTTGCTGATGTCAAAAAAGGAAACTTTTGATGCATGTATCTAATGCTGTCCAATCCCTGAGAAAGAGTCCTCTTTTATGTTCAAAGTGATCATTGCATCTTGGTATCAATGAGGCAACAATGCAGGGCAGCTACGTTGGGAAAATAACTCGTCGAGTTTTTTTTCCAACTCTGCATTGGTGCCTCGTAAGCCTTGGACCACACGGGATGACCATTCAAAGTACTTCTGAACTCGTTCTTCACTCCACCCTAAGGAAAAAAAAGTATTGAAAAAAAGAAAGAAAGAAATATGATGTTAGAGTTATGGCAATAATAATAATAATAATAATAATAATAATAAAAATAAAAACATTCCAGTGTTGTATGTTTTAAATATAAAATTACATTTGATCTTTCCTTTACTGAAACCCTTGCATCCACATCAATCTTATGAGTACTAGCAGGGTATCTGGCGTTGCCTGGTCCCGTTATACTCCTGTTGGCATTTTGAAGAAATTAAATTTTGTTTTTTTCCTATTTTCTGTGGGGGCCTAAAACACTTCCCTACACGCACTAAGGAATGGGTCGGGGATCATTTAATATTACCTTTCATATAGCGACAAACAAAGGCTTAGGCACTACAGAGCGGTTACATAAAAAAAAATTAAAAAATAAAACTTTTTTTCAAATAATTTTTGCCTCAAAGACTCCCCGGTACTCGCTAATGAACCTCTGAAAATTTGACGAAGACCCGTTTGGCCATCTCTGAGGAAAATGCGACATACAGACACACAGATAGGTTGGCTCTTATACAGGTGTGGCAGAGAAATGGGATTTAAAAAAAAAAAAACTCAGTAAATTAAATTTGCCAAATTACAAATATGCCATCCTAAAGTATGGGGCATGCCATTTATTTCTTGAAGATCACATCCTCGAGGTGTCCTCCGTCTCTGCACAGGCATTCCTCTCGTCTTCCACACGTTTCCTATGACGCGGCGTCTCATCTCCAAATAAATTCTGGTCTTTGACGAAGTCTTTCTTTCAGCCCTTCAATATTGTGTGGGTGATGAGCATACACTTTGCTTTTTAAGTGCCCCCATAAAAAGTCGTATGGGGACCTTGGAGGCCAAGTAATGTCACTATTCCTGCAGATGATGTGGTGATGAAAAAGTATTCGTACGGCAGCCATTGACACTCTGGCAGTATGAGATGTCGTGCCATCTTGTTGAAACCAACTAGCCTCATTAACTTGAGGAAACCTCGTAGCTAGTTGATCAGTCAAAAAAGTTGCAATCATGTTGGCATAACGGAGATCAGTTTTTAAAATCTCTCGTTTCTCTGCCCCCACCCTGCAGTACAGATGAGCATATTCAACACTTAGGCATGAAATTATGATTCAATCCTGATTTTACACACCTTGATAATCCAAAACAAAAAATGGTCTCAATTTAGACACTTTCAACTACATTTGAGCAATTTGCTCCACTTCTCACTCGATGCCTTATATTAAGCTTTAAGGTATTTGTGTGCTCTGGAGCAGAAAAGCCTTCATCCCGGATGTTGTTGGGTGACCGACAATGGCATCTGGTAGGCTGTTCCACACAGGTATTATTGTGGGAATACAAGAACGATCATATTGAGCAAGTGATTAGTGACCATTCTCCATCTTGCAAGTAAGACCATGCACAGCATAGCTTCCAAAGGAGGAACTTGCTCTGGTGGACCTTATTGGAGTCCATTATACTGGTGTTGGCTTCAGGGTTAAGGTGGCTGGCTTAAGATCTTAAGGTCTTGAGTTTGAGCCCCTGTCGTGGCCTTGAAATAACACCAGGTGGGCTGACTCAGCTTGTCATCCTTCTGAGGTCAGAAAATGAGTACCAGTGTGCTGGTAACGGGCATTGCAACAGTGGCACAGCTGCGCCCCCAGGAAATGATGCAGCCAAGCAGCCACAGGCTCCATACGGAACAACACCACCATTGGAGTCCATGATAGAAGTGGCATGGACTTGAGAAGTACTGGAGCTTCCTCTGTGTGTAGTCTGTACATCAGCCCAAGACCTGCTACAGTTCTTCTGTGCAGTGAGGGGGAGGGAGGAGCAGCGTCGATATTCAATTCTTGTGGAGGGACATTGATGATATGTACAGCCCCATGATGCAGATCACCCAGCTTCTGAAGATGCATGGTACTTGCAGACATCCAGGTGAGAGGAGCATACTCTATTGTGTTCTGGACATGGGCTTTGTACACTCGGGCTCAGCAAGGTGGATCCAAATATGGAGCAATACTACGAAGAACAGTCCCTCCGTCAATCTCTAATGACAATGGCGTTCACGTTCGACTGGAAGTCCAAGCTCCAGGAGAACCTGACTCTTAGTATGTCCAACTCATGTACTCACTGCAGGGTCTTGCCACCCGTAAATAACTCTGGAGGGTGTTCAGGAAGTGGTGGTCTACTGAGAGACATGACCTTGCATTTCTCAGTAGCTAAAAGGACATTCCATTTCTGCCCCCATTTGTAGATCTTCTGAAAATCCTCCCTCAGCTGATGGCATTTTCTTCATCCAACAAGCAGCAGTTTATTGGCATAGAGGCAGGTGGGATTATGCAGGTTGTCAAACATTGTTAATGCAGACAAAAACAAGGTGGGCACAATAATTGATTGCTTTGATTGCAATCCTACTATTACGATTGGACTTAAATTTGCATTTATTGGATTTAAATTTGATGTTTGGTTGTGACCACTACCTAGATGCGTCTGCCCATCGAGTAGCTGGATAACCAATTCAACAGCTGCTCTCCGATTCCATTAGCATCCAGCTTGGTCAGCATTTCCTTGTGCCATGCTCCATCAACTACAACTATGATATAAAGTGTCACAATTGCACCCTCTTGATGTCTTTTGAGACGAGACATCCACTCACGACTCAGTTAAGTCAATACGTCTGAGGCCAAATGACCAGGACGGAAGCCACAACAATTGGCACTGATGATTTCCAATGAGATGTGCAGTGTTGAGAACTCTCTCCATAACCTTGCTAATGCAGCTTAGAAGACTGATGGGCTTGTATTTATCTGGGACAGGGTGAGTTCCTCTTTTGCACTGGCACTACATTGGCTATCTTTCAGGCCAGATCAGGTATGGGAGCATGTGCCGGAGCAGCAAGTTGCTGCATCCACTTTCTCCCGGTATTCCAAGGGCCTCCGTCTGGCAGATGCCTGTCCCATCCCCATCTCCTTAAGATGCCGATCAACCTGCTGCAACCATGAGGCACGTGGTCAGCCAGTTGGCCTCCTCTACTCAAGAGGCTCCCTCACTGAGAGAAGTGGTAAGCAGGATCAGCATTAGGAAAACGAGACACATGTCCATACAGCTGCAGCTGATGCTCATAGACTATACAGGTAACAAATCTCATCCGAATTTCTGTCCGCAACCGCTTGTTTGACACAAAGTCTGACCAGTAATAGCCAAGGATTCTCCAAAGAGACCTGGTACCGAAGGAGTTCCGTCTCCATCTCAAATCCTTGGTCAGAGTCCAAGTCTCACAAACATAGAGCAAGACTGGAAGCACCATGGACTTCAAGACTTGGACTTTCGTCATCCTGCATAGGTACCAAGAGTGCCACACCACATGATCCAGTGAATCCATGACTCTTCAGGCATGACCCATACATCTACTAACCTCTGGCTTGCAACATGCAGAGATATGACTATCACTGCTAAGGTAAGTGAATCTCTCCGTGACCTCAATTTCCTCACCACAAACAGGTACAGACAAGATAGCAGCATCCAAGATGTCACTGAAGCCTCGATCTTAGTTTTGACCAAGAAAACTGCAATCCCAGTGGCTCCGACTACTCACTCAGTGCCTCAAAGGCCCCCATGAGGATATCCAGTATCTCCGCAAAAATGACCATCATCTGTGACATCAAGGTCAGAGATCATGACATTCCCAAATGATGCACTGACATCCTCCCCAGAATTCAGTCCTTACAAGTGCTGAAAAATGGGGAGGGCAATACACACTCCTGATGAACTCCAGTAACAACTGGAAATAAGTCGGAGATGGAACCACCACACATCACAGGATTCTCAGTGCCAGAGAGTAGTTCAGAAATCAGATTGATCAGTTTTGGTGGCACCCCACGAAAACCGAGAATCCTCCAGGAGGCATCCCAAATCACGGAATCAAACATTTTGTGGAGATCAACATAGGCTGAGAGCAGCCCCTGCCGAAACTCGAGTGTGCGTTCAGTGAGGAACCGAAGAGCAAGGACACGGTCAATCGTTGACCTTTTTGGTGTAAAGCCCAACTGCTCTGGGCACTGGTGCTCAAGCAGATGGTGGCAAATAATTATCCGAGCAAAGACCTTGCTCAGCAATGAGAGCAGTGCCACTCCTTGGTAGTTGCTGTCCTGGCGATCATCCCTCCATTTCCAGAGAAGGACAACAAGGCCCCTCTTTCAATCATTTGGGATGATGCATGTGTTTCAAACAGAGGAAATAACTTCATACAATGACGTGAGTACAGCATTTCCACCAGCCGTGAAAGGTTCAGCATGGATGCCACAGATTCCAGGAGCTTTTACCTCCTTTCAAATGGTTCACCGCAGCCTGTTTCCACAAACAAAGCTGATTCACAGTTGATTGGAGGGGCAGCAATAGGGATAATTACACCTCTGACATCCAACTCAACAGCCGGTGGGTCAGCCTGGTACAGCCTCTCAAAGTAACCGGCCCAGCAGGCCTTCACTTTGGACTCCGTCAAGAGCCCACCACCGTCTGCTCTGACTGCTGGACACCGTGAATGTCCAGCACCACGAGGGATGGGCTTGGAGGAACGCAATGCACAAATTCCTCTGTAAGCAGGATGAGAATCACTTGACCACAGGTGATGCTATACCCCTTCACAGATTCCACGCACATAGGCCTCCTTGTCAACCCTCAGCACACATACAGTTTTATGCCACAGCTCCCTGAAACAGCTCAGCTCTGCCATTAAGCCTGGCCCTGCGACTCTGGTCAATGGTATTCAGTGTCCCTTGGGAGACAAAGTTCCTCTTTGCCCGATGGTGGGCTCCAAGACGTCTGTCAGCAACATCAAGGATGGCAGTCTTGAAGGCATTCCACAACTCTTCACAATTCCCCATAGCACCCAGACCCCCCCCCCCCAAATCTCCACTGAGCATGTTCGCAAACTCCTCAGCTACCCTCTTATCCCTGAGCTTGTTAACATCCAGCCTAGGTTGGGATGGCACCATTCTTACAGATTTAAGCTGCAACCTCAGAGTTGCCACAACAAGCCTGTGGTCGGTGTTGAGGAACTGAGCACTCCGGTAGGCCCTACAGTTCTGAAGCATCCTCCAGTGACCATAATCGAGCACACGGTCAATCTTCCTTTTTTTTCTCTCCATTGCCAAGGCTCGTATGAGAGCTAACACACAACGCAAGCAAGGGGGCCATGAGACAAGAGAGGCGGGAGAGCGAAGGACAAAACAGTTGGGGAACAGAGACATTAGGAGATCTGTGGAAGGGAGGGGGATGTGGCGGGGAACACGGGGTATACAAGATGGACATTACAGGGACTTTCAGGAAGGAAAGCAGAGAATTTGAAGGAGGTCTGTCCTTTGCTACACGACCAGCGTTGGAAGACCAAGTCTAGTGATGAGGCTGTAGGCACTGAATCCATGAACCAGCCACCCTAAGTCCACTACTTCTTGCAAAGTCAAAGAACTTGGTGCTATTCTGGGTTCACAGCTCCAGATCCATGGGGACCAACATGTCTCATAACCATCCCCATCAGTGCCATTCGATGCATTGAAATCCCCCAAGACGAGAAAAGTGTCTCGTCTGGGGCACGAATAACCGACAGACTCGAGCACATCAAAAAATGCCTCCTTCACAGTGAGATCACTCGCCTTGGTTGGAGCACATCTCGAGACTAGGGAATAACACCCAAAGAGTGACAAATCATCAATCTCATACTACAGTTTTTGACTGGTTTGACCTCAATTATCATGGGAGTCAGCTTATTGAACATAGCTACAGCAACTCCTTGGGTATGGTAACAATCAGTGAACAGACCAGTAGTAGGTGTAACCACCCACCATTATCTCACCACTATCTGGTTTCTGGAACCTCAGAGAGTGCTGCAATACCACTGTTCAAACACTGGAGGTCAGACGATAGTAGAGACAGGTGATCATCCTCTCTTAGGGATAGGGCATTCCAGGCACCAACCCAAAGGGACCGCCTCAAGTAACCTGAGGAAACCACTGTGTGTTGGGCGACACCTCTGCAACATCCAGACACACCACCGCAATCCGACCCATGAAGGTTACCCTGTGCTTTCCTCCTATCATCAAAGAATGGGGGTCCCAAAGACTTTGCCCCAATCCTGTCATCCCGTGAGCTGCCCTGTAAAGGGCAGTTGTACAGGAGGTACTCCCACAGAGCGCGTTTTCAGTTTACTTTCTTTTTTATGTGTTTTGTGGAATGAAGTGTTTTACGATGGCTGGAGTGTAAATCCTGCCACCAACGTCCTAGAAAACGGTCACCAAACTGCAGGAGGACGTCCGCAGATGCGGTTGGGCACCAGATATGGATGGCTGTTGGCTCACAAGGAGCTCCTCTGCCCTTTGACAGGTTTTCTTTTTAATCCTGCTGGGTGTCATCCCTATACCCTCCTCATCAGGAAAACTGGTGGGGAGATGGTTTAATGACCAACAACCCGACCATAAAACAGGTTAGTTCAGGTTTGCATGGTACCTGTATAGCAAGTCACAGATCTGATCTTGCCTCATCTGACAATATCTTCCAGGAGGAAGAGAAGTGGCCATGGCTAAAGCCGAAATGGAAAAGTTTGGCAAGAGTTGTAGCAAAGACTGATCCACACTCTTTGAACACCCTATTTCCAATTCCATCAGGTCCAGATGCCTTATCTATGTCTAGTTTCTGCAAAATCAATTTAATGTCACAAGGCCGGAACTTCACAATGTACAGGTGAGTGTCGGTGCAATCTACGAGACCAGGAGGGTCACTTTCAGCGCAATCATACACTTTTCAATGCAAAATGATCGCTGAAGATATCCACTTTCTCCTGAGAGGTAGCAAAGGTCTGACCATCCTTCTGCAAGGTTGGGATAGTGGAATGTCGTCCTTTCCCTTGTATCCTCTTCACTGCCCACCACCAATCACAGGGTTTGGTTACTCCAGCAGCAAGATGATATTTTATCCTCTGGAATTGTGGTCTTTTAGCCTCCTCCACTTTCTGATCGTTTTTCCTTGCTCTTGTCAGCGCATCATGGGAAACAGCACATGGGCTGTTAGTCCAATCGTTCTATGCCAAACAGACAGCTTTGTCAGCCATTTGGCAAGCTTCAGTAAAGCGTGAAATTTTGGTCAGTAGAACAGTGACGTCTCTATGGGGAATTACATTCTCTATACCTGACTTGATGATTGTCTCAATGTTGTTGCAAGCTATGTCAGGATCTCCAGTGTTTATGGCTTGATCCTATGCCCTGTTATGCAGATGATGCCTGAGGGGTTCCCAGGTTGCATTTTTGTAATCCCATAATCGCTGTTTGTATAGTTTATCCAAGACTGGTGGCTTTTTGAAGATAATCTCCACTCAGCTATTGTTTGATGTTCCAATGTTGACCTTTACGCTTGTGGTGTAATACACAACATAATTCTTCAACGATGATCAAGTCCAGTTGATCATCACCATGGGTAGACTCTTTCACAAGTTGGTCAAAGCCATGCGACAGACAAAGGTTGTAGCATGCAATTCCAGCTCTGTCATTTGGGTACTTGCTACCTAACCACTCCTGATGATGTTCATTGCAATCACCTTGAATCATCACACGATCTGAACCAGTGGTTTGGGCGACGAACCCAGGTTACCAGACAAGTAATCAATAAGACGACATTCGGTTCCCAACAGGAAGCAAGGGTAACATACAGCACCGATCAGTGGGTAACCTGCATGTGTTTTCATAGTACACCAGATGACTTCCAGGCCAGGAGGTTCCCAGTTCTGATGTTGAACCTGGAGCACTTTACAAAATATAATAGTAATTCCACCCCAACCATCACTGTGATCATGTCTTATAGGTGACTCCTGATATCCACCGAGTGACACATAAGACTCAATCACAGTATACTTTAGGCCTAAGTCACATTTGGCACGGCGGCCGTAGGGTCTACAAAATCTACCGGCCACTAGCAATTATAGGGCGGCCGCAGTATTTCCACGGTCACACAATGTAGCAGTCACATATGTTTTTATTTTTCGGGGAGCCGCACGGCGTATTTAGAAATTGTGGAGACCGAAAACGTGGGGTGTGCTGTACAGTCTTTGATTTGATGTCGCACGGTGACCTTAGGGCGTCCCTGCGGCCGCCATAGAATTTTCAAGGCAGACGCAAGGTAGCCTCAAGGTGCCCGCAAGGCGACCGCTGGGGGCCCTAAGGCGAATGTGCGGCCAGACGGACGTAACGAGTGGGTATATATACCAGTTCTTTTTTTACTGAAATAAAATATAACAGTTCGGAATATACCAGTATATATAACTGAATATACTATAACTATAATATATAAACTGAATATACCAGTTCGGAGTACGTAATAGGCAAACACCTTACTCCGTCTCTAGCGGAGCGCACGTGGGACGCACGGTGTCGACGCAGACTGCCACGGAGCCGTACGTAGGATGCACGCGGGCGTAGGAACCGTGCGTCGACCCTGCGTTGCCCGCAGGTAGTCACACAGAACGCAAGCCACCATACGGCGACCGTGGAAATAGTGCAGCCGCCGTAATTTTTTGGGGTTGGCAAAATTCATTTTTCATAATGAGCCTACGGCGAGCTACGCACGAATACGCAAAAGCCCACCGTACGCCCTATGTCGGTCGACGGTAACACTACTGTCACAGCTTGCTTGTGTCGAATTGGTACGGCCAACCTAGAAAAGAAAAAAGTTAACTCCGCGCTATAATTCCACGGCGACCCCTACGGCCTGTAAAAGATAGCCATACGGCATAGGGCCACCCTGAGGCCACCTCAGAAAACTCTGCGGCCGCCGCACGTTTCTGTCAATTCAGGGGGGGTACGGCCGCCGTATCCTAGCCGTAGAGCAAATGTGACTTAGGCCTTAACGGTGAATGAGTAGCAACAATAATGTTGGCTTTACTTCGCTTGGTTGTATGAGCAAGCACTCCAGTATTTGTCCGAAGACCTCAAACATTAAGCCGCTGTCACACCTTGACGATT
>CM068954.1:56684240-56699101 GCA_035128595.1 Eptatretus atami | reverse complement strand
ACCAGTCCTGACCTTATCCTTATCTTCAAAAAACCTCCAGTCCAAATGGATGAGATAGTATGTAGTTGCAAGTGCACTTAGGGATGTGTTCCTGCTCTATTGTGTTTTTTTTTTCTATATCTGCATCCATTTTCATACTATTTTGTGAAATTTTAAAAAACAGCTTCATTTATATTTTGATGATACCCATATCTACCTGTCCCTCAAGCATGATGATATGCTCTCTTCTACAATTTCTGTCTGAAATTCAAACATGGATGTACATGAACCTTCTGAAACTCAATGCTGAACAAGTTAGTTTTTAAATCTCGATTAAAGTTTCATCTTTGTACACTTGCTTTTTCCTAATTTTTACTTTTCTTATCTCTTCTTTCTTTTGTAAAGCACTTGCGAGCTTTTACTTATAAATGAAAAGCACCACATAAGCGGGGCTGGCAGAATAACCTAGGAGGTATACGTGCGAGTTGTCTTGCCTGGGTTTGAATCGTAGCCCAGCTATAAACTGTTATCCTGGTGTTTCACAGGCAGAGTGATTCATTAGATTTTTTTTTTCCATCCATCGGATGGACGTTAAACTGTGCATTCCTGCTGCCAGTATTAGTATTAGTTGGTGGATGTTAAAGATTCCACTGTGTCAGTCATGAAGAGTAAGCAAGCTATCACTGGCACCCTGAACAAATTCAAAATTCCTGCTCGAACCTCCAGGCGGCACTGCATCAGCAGCACAGCTGCGCTCACAGCAACTGATGCTACGCACGGTCATTTGCTGCATACGAAAAAAGAAGAAGACAACGATATACAAGGGATTGGTATACTGTGAAAATTGCAATGCAGCAGAGTCTGCACATGGCATCGTTTGGAAGCAGTTGTTCCAAGCACTTGTCATCATTGACATCGATCTCTCTCTATCGAGTGCAGCCTGTGGCTGCTGGTTGCATCATTGGTTGGGACGTGGCTGTACCGCTGATGTAGTGTCCCCCTTACCAGTACACACTGGTACTCATTTTGCCGACCGCGGAAGGATGACAGACTGAGTCAACCTCCTGGTGTATTAATTCAGCGGCCAACGGGGCTTGAACTCAGGACCCTAGGATCCCAAGCCGCCACCCTAACCACTAAGCCAACACCAGGCTTATTGGCATCGATACTGTGCTGTTTAACGTCCATCCGATGGACAGCACACAATAGTGAATCGCCCTGCCTGCAAAACACCAGGGTGACAGCCATCAACAACAGGATTCAGTAATCTTCACAAAACAAATCCCAAAAGCTTCCTCAATTACTTCCACTCGACAATAAATACTCCCACAATAATAATTTTAAAGGGTTGGAGCTATAACCTTCAGGAGTCACACGCTGCAAATCTCTCAAGTTGTATAGCATGTCGGCCAGCACAACCAACTTCGCATGGTTGCTCATCCTGGGAGCGGCTTTAACTTTGGCTTCCTTACGCTGGGCCTGTGATAGGTTTCGGTCATCAGTCACCTCCATTACTACAGCCCGCACAGTAGCACCAAACGCAGTCTCGAGGTCCTCGGGGCTTGTTGCCGTATCTTCTACTGTGTCATGCAAAAGAGCAGCCTGCAGTGTAACAAGCAAGGAAATTCTTATTGGGAAACTGCACATGAATTGGTATATAAACAAGTGAAAAGCAATGATGAATTTTGCAAATGTGATTAAATATTTACCTTTATTACCCACACCAATGAAGGTGGGCAGAGATTATGCTTTCAGCCATGTCAGTTTGTCTGTGAGTAAGATGTCGAAAAAAATTATAGACGGATTCAGACGAAGCTTCGTGAACTTGTCAGGTCAGGCCAGATCAGATCTGTGACTTGCTGCAGGTACCATGTAAACCTGTACTAACCTGTCTCATGGTCGGGTTGTCGGCGACTAAACAGTCTCCCACACCAGGTTTCCTGGTGAGGAGTGTTTCTGGATATGGAAACCCAGCAGGATTAAAAACAAAACCTGTCAAAGGGCAGATGAGCTCCTTGTGAGCAAATAGCCATCCATATCTGGAGCCCAACTGCATCTGCGGAAGTCCTCCTGCAGTTGGGTTACCTTTTTAGGAGGTTGGTGGTAGGATTTGCACTCCAGCCACTGGAAAACCCTTCACTCTGCAAAACACACTAACAACGCAAAGAAAACTGAAAACCCACTAAGTGGGAATACCTCCAGTGCAGCTGCCCTTCCAAAGACAGCTCACTGGATGACGGGATTTGGACAATGCCTTTGGGACCCCCACTCTTTGACGAGAGGAGGAAAAACACAGGGTAACCTTCCTGGGTTGGATTGCAGTGAGGTGTGTCGGGGTGGTGCTGAGTTGTCATCCACCAGATGGCGTTCTCCTCGGGTTAACCTGAGGCAGTCCCTTCAGGTGGGTGCCTGGAATGTCCTATCCGTAAGAGAGGATGATCACCTGCCTCTGCTATCACCTGAGCTCCAGCGCTTGAACATCAATATTGCAGCATTCTTTGAGGTTTAGAGACCAGATAGTGACGACATCCTGGTGGGTGGTGGCACCCACTACTGGTCTGGTCACTGATGGTTACCATGTCCAAGTTGTTGCTGTCGCTGTGTCCAATAAGTTCACTCCCATGATAACCGAGGGAACACTGGTCAACAAGCATATCAGACTGAGGATTCGTCACGCCTTCAGTGTCATTTCCCTGGTCAATGTATGTGCTGCGACTGAGGCAAGTGATCTTGCTGTGAAGGAGGCATTCTATGTCACGCTCGAGTCTGTGGTTGATCAGTGCCCATAGGCCGATCAGCCTGGGGGTTGGTCGGTATCAAATTGGGGAGAATGCTCATAGTGATTTTTGGGATGGTGTAGACCCCTAGAGTTAGAAAATATGTGATAGCATTGTGGCAGTGGCAGCTTTATGGGAGTTATCCCCCTTTTTCCAAAATGGGCACCAAATGCTCAATACCCTATATATAGCAGATTTTAGACCACCTAGAGCAGTGATACTGGTGTCTACGACTAGGTTTGAGGGTCAGATGTATCATTTCTGTATTTACCTAAAATATTGGATACAGCCTTAATATTAAAATTCAAGATGCCGCCAAAATGGCTGCAGACACATATTTAAATGACCGTTTAAGGTCCTAGAACAGTTACGACAGTGATTTTGGTGTACATTTCCAATATTTTAGGTAATACAGAAATGATATATCCGACCCCTCAAACCTAGTCATAGACATCAGTATCACTGCTCTAAGTGGTCTAAAACCTGCTATATATAGGGTACTGGCATTTTGGCGGCCAAGATAGTCACTATGAGCATCCCTCCCCCCCGATTTGATACCGACAAACCCCCCAGGCTGAATGTATGTATATTTATATATATATATATATATATATGTAATATAATGTTTATATTCTCTTTTTCAGGTATCGTGGTAGCTGTGGAAGTTCTACGTAAGAGGCCTGGAATACAGTAGACTAGCATTAGATGTCCGTCAGCATGGAAACGCCCCAGGACCCGCCAAGAAACTTTGCATCATACACCAGGCAGTATCCGATGAAGATGAACATTTAATCAGTCCTCAAAGTCATGACTCCTGGCTAACCTTACTTGAAGCCGCCAAAGTCAGGAACCATGTCCCCATTTTAGACGTTGCAAAAACGCACCCAGAGACATTGCCTCTGACCTGATGAAGGCATGTGATATTGGAGAGCAGAGTTATGCCACTTTCCAGAACGAGAGACTGGGAGAACGAACCATCAGCGAAACCATTTCACGATCCGATGAAAACTAACAAGCTGAAGACATTCACAAATATGTGTAAGAAGAAGGTAGTGAAAACAAGTGGGAAGGACATAATCTTGAAAGCTGACCGGTCTCTGTTTGTCGCACTCATAGTGATGGCACAAGGGCGCAATCTCACGATGGAGGACATCCTCTCTCACCCCTTGGGACCGCTACCCTGGCTCTCTCTACCCCAGACGGATTACTCAGGAAAACAAACAAAGCTTCCTTAGCACTACTTTGCAGAAGAATGTGACAGTAGCAGACCAACCCCCACAAAATCCGGCTTCTGTGGTCGATGGAATGAACTTAGTTACAAGAGATAAGGGTGATCAAGCTACGTTTGGAGACATTGCCACTACAATACTGTCTATGGCATTGCGTGAAGGAAGTAAAAGTACCAGAATAGATGTTGTGTTCGACACGTATCGAGAGAATTCTATCAAGAACAGTGAGAGATCGGCACGAGGTGAAGAGACTGGACACCAGCTGCAGGGTATCACAAGCGCACAGATTGTGAGGCAATGGAAAAGTTCCTGACAGGAATAACTAACAAAACCAGTCTGATTAGCTTCATTGTCAGTGAATGGAGGAAGCCAGTGTACAGAGAGAAACTACATGAGAAGATTCTGTATGTAACTGTAGATGACAAATGCTACAGAATTACATCACAGGGCAGTGAAGAGGTACCAGATCTCCAGTGCCAGCAGGAGGAAGCAGATGGGCGCCTACTTTTCCATGCTGTCCATGCTGCTAGAGAGGGCTACCAGGCTGTAGTGATATGCGCAGAGGACACAGATGTCTTTATCATGTGTTTGGCATTCCATGACAAGATAGGAGCTCCGTTATTCAGAAATGTGGAACTAGAACCAGAACTAGATTAGTTGACATCGGGAAAGTCGCTGCCACTGTCGGCATAGATGTCTGCAGAGCTCTTATTGGTATACATGCATACACTGGATGTGACACTACCAGTGCTTTCGCAGGTAAAGGGAAGGCAAGTGCTCTAAAATTAGTGACAACAACAGGGAAATCAAGAACACATTCACAGAGTTGGGCCAGGAATGGGACCTCTCCTCAGAACTGATGAACAAACTAGAGTGTGTCACATGTCTCCTCTATGGCCCCAAAGCAGCATTCACCAAGGTCAATGATCTCAGGTACAACTTGTTCTGTGTTAAGAAAGGTGAGATAGAGAGTCATCAGCTTCCACCCTGCAGGGACTGCTTAGTCAAACATGCACAAAGGGCAAACTACCAGGCTGGAATATGGAGAAGATGTCTTGAGCAAGACCCAGGTGTACCAAGTCCCATTGGCAGAGGTGGAAAATTGACATGGATGGAGCCGAGAAATTAATGGAGTGGATTGGATGGATGGTCAGCCAGCACCTGAGGCTATCTTGGCCCTACTGGCCTGCAAATGTTCAAGGAAGTGTACGCTGCCAAATTGTGTATGTCTGGCAAATGGACTTAAGTGCACCGATATGTGCAAACTGTCAGACTGCGAGAATCGGTCATCAGATGATGTGAGAGTACGGACGAGGATGACGATGTGGTGCCGATGAACAGTAATTATTGACAGTAAATGATGAGTATTAGAGTCATCATGTACATTTCACTACAGTTGGATATATCATTTCTGTATTTACCTAAAATATTGGAAATGTACACCAAAATCACTGTCGTAACTGTTCTAGGACCTTAAACGCGGTCATTTAAATATGTGTCTGCAGCCATTTTGGCGGCCATCTTGAATTTTAATATTAAGGCTGTATCAAATATTTAGGTAAATACAGAAATGATATATCTGACCCTCAAACCTAGTCGTAGACACCAGTATCACTGCTCTAGGTGGTCTAAAATCTGCTATATATAGGGTATTGAGCATTTGCGCCATTTTGGAAAAAGGGGGATAACTCCCATA
Source organism: Eptatretus atami (assembly GCA_035128595.1). Lineage (NCBI taxonomy): Eukaryota > Metazoa > Chordata > Myxini > Myxiniformes > Myxinidae > Eptatretus > Eptatretus atami. Next base: position 56,693,420 of record CM068954.1, on the reverse strand, counting down.
AAGCTGCCACCGCCACAATGCTATCACATGTTTTCCAACTCTAGGGGTTTATACCTTCATAAAAAACACTATGAGCATTCTCCCCTAATTTGATACCGGTGACCAAAATTTCGGACCGGGGCTGATCGGCTACCAGACGAGATACTCTTCTAGTCTTGGGTGATTTTAATGCATCAACTGGCACTGATAGGGATGGCTATGAGACGTGTGTCGGTCCCCATGGGTCTGAACTTTGAACTAAGTTCTTGAACTGGAATAGCACAAAGTTCCTTGACTTTGCCAGAAGTCATGGACTTAGGGTGAATTTGGTTCTTTCTTTCAGCGACCACAGCCTCATCGCTGGACTTAGTATTCCAGCGCTGTTTGTATGGCAAAGGATATTGACCATGTGCTCGTTGATGGTCGCTGGAGGATGATCTAGAACTGCAGGATCTACCGGAGTGCTCAATTCCTCAATACTGACCACAGGCTTGTTGTAGCATCTCTGAAGTTTCAGCTTAAATCCAGGAGAATGGCACCATCCCAGCCGAGGCTAGATGTTGACAAGCTCAGGGATAAGAGGGTAGCTGAGGACTTTGTGAACAGGCTGAGTGAGGATTTGGTGGGTCTGGGTGCTGTGGGGAATCCTGAAGAGTTGTGGAGTGCCTTCAAGACTACCATCCTCGATGTTGCCGGCGGATTTCTTGGAACCCACCGTCAGGCAAAGAGGATCTTTGTCTCAAAAGGGATACTGAATACCATTGACCAGAGTCGCAGGGCCAGGCTTAAAGGCAGAGCTGAGCTGTTCAGGGATCTGAGGCGTAAAACTGTACGTGAAATAAGGGTGGACAAGGAGGCCTATGTGCGAGGAATCTGCGAAGGGTTAGAGCATCACTTGTGGTCAAGTGATTGTCATCTTGCTTACAGGGGAATTCATTCATTGCATTCCTCCAAGCCCGCCCCTTGGTGTGCTGCAGTTAGAGCAGAGGGTGGTGGATCCTTGACAGAGGAATCGGAAGTGAAGGCCCGCTGGGCCGGTTGGTTTGAGCGGCTGTACCAGGCTGACCCACCGGCTGTTGAGTTGGATGTAAGGGGTATGTATGTATGTAACTATCGGTATGTATGTATGTATGTATCGGTATGTATGTATGTATCGGTATGTAACTATCCCCATTGCTAACCCCAAAATCAACTGTGAACCCCCTTCATTTGTGGAAATACAGGTTGCGGTGAACCACTTGAAAGGGGGTGAAGCCCCAGGGATCTGTAGCATCCATGCTGAAGTTCTCAAGGCTGGTGGAAATGCTGTACTGGTATCGATGCATGCAGTTCTGTGCTCTGGAGCACAGGCATCATCCCAACGGACTGAAAAGGGAGCGTCGTCGTCCCTCTCTGGAAAAGGAAGGGTGATCGCTCGGACTGCAACAACTACCGAAGGGTGATGCTGTTCTCAGTGCCGGACAAGGTCTTTGCAAGGATAATTCTTCATTGGGTTCGCCACAATCTGTTTGAGTACCAGCGCCCAAAGCAGTCGGGCTTCATACCAAAGAGATCAACGATTGACCGTATCCTTGCTCTCGGGGTCCTCACCGAACGCAGACGAGAGTTTCGGCAGGGGCTGCTCACAGTCTATGAAATCTCCGCAAAGCATTCAATTGATCTCCGCAAAGCATTCAATTCAGTGAATTGGGATGCCCTCTGGAGGATTCTCAGTCTTTGCGGGGTGCCACCAAAGTTGATCGATCTATGTCTGAACTGTACTCTGGTAGAGAGGGCTGTGAGGTATGGTGGTTCCATCTCCGACATATTACCTCCGCCACCGAAGGTGAAGGAGGTTATGTTTTCACTCCTGTCTGTCTGTTTGTTTTCTTGTCTGTCTGTTCGTTTTCATGTCTGTCTGTTCGTTTTCTTGTCTGTCTGTTTGTTTATTTGTGTGCAGGATATCTCAAAAAGTTGTCGATGGATTTGAATGAAGCTTGGTGGAAACATAGGGTGTGTGACAAGAAAGAATCGATTCAATTTTCGTGAAGATCCAAATCCGGATCCGGATCCAATAATTTTTACGTGATTCTTCACCATTGAGAGATTGGGCTCAACTAATATATAGCATGATATCTCAAAAAGTTGAATATGGATTCAGATGAAACTTGGTGGACATGTTGGGTGTGTGAAAAAGGAAGAATTTATTCAATTTTAGTGAAGATCCAAATCCGGACCCGGATCCAAGAATTATTTAAGCGATTCTTCACCATTGAGAGATAGAGCTAAACGAATATATAGCACGATATCTCAAAAAGTTGAAGATGGATTCGGGTGAAACTTAGTGGACATGTTGGGTGTGTGAAAAAGGAAGACTTTATTCAATTTTAGTGAAGATCCAAATCCGGACCCGGATCCAAGAATTTTTTAAGTGATTCTTCACCATTGAGAGATAGAGCTAAACGAATATATAGCACGACATCTCAAAAAGTTGAAGATGGATTCGGATGAAAGTTGATGGACAGGTTGGGTGAGTGGCAGGGACGAATTGGTTTGATTTTGGTGAAGATCCGAATCCGGATCTGGATCCGAGAATTATTTAATTTTTGAAGTTTTGCTTCACCATTGAGAGATAGGGCTAAACTAATATATAGCATATTTCAAAAATTTATTGGGCCCTATATGTTCCTGTGGATCAGGCATTACATGGCGGAGGTATGAGCTCTCCTGAGTGCCCTTCCAGTTTCCAGTTGTTACTGGAGTTTGTTAGGGGTGTGTATTGGCCTCCACACTCTTAAACACTTGCATGGACTGGATTTTGGGGAAGATGTCGAGAGATCAAGCTGCGGTGCATCGCTTGGGAATGTCAACATCTCTGACCTTGATTTCACAAATGATGTAGTCATCCTTGCGGAAACACTGGATATCCTTGTAGGGGCCATCGAGGCACTGATTGAGGAATCAAAGCTGCTGGGACTACGTGTTTCCTGGGACAAAACAAAGATCCAGGCTTTCAATGACATCTTGGATGTCGCCATCTTGTCTGTACCTGCTTGTGGTGAGGATGCTGAGGTCACAGAGAGATTCACATACTTTGGCAGTGATATTCATGACTCTGCGGGTTGCAAGACGGAGATCAATAGACGTCTGTGTCGGGCCTGGAGAGTCATGGATTCACTGGATCATGGGGTGGGGTGCTGTCGGTACCTTTGCAGGAGGATGAAAGTCCAAGTCTTCAGATCCTTCGTGCTTCCAGTCTTACTCTACGAATATGAGACTTGGACTCTGACCAGGGATCTGAGACGAAGACTTAATTCCTTTGGTGCCAATTCTTTTCGGAGCATCCTTGGCTATTGCTGGTCAGATATTGTGTCCAACGAGCGGTTGCTGAGAGAGACCAAATGAGATTTGTTACCTGTATATAGTCCTTGAGCATCAGTTGTGGCTGTATGGACATGTGGCTCGATTTCATGCCCCTGATCCTGCCCACCAGATTCTCGGTGAGGGAGTCTTGTGAATGGAGAAGGCCAAAGGGACGACCATGTGCCTTGTCGTTGCAGCAGGTTGATCGGCATCCAAAGGAGATGTGGATGGGGGCAGGCGTCTGCCTGGGGGATGGCCAGACAGAGGCCTCTAGAGTACCGGCAGAAAGGGAACGCAGCGACGCTCTGCTCCGGCGCATGCTCCCATACCTAACCTATGTGAATAGGTTGGGTGTGTGACAGGCACTAATTGGTTCGATTTTGGTGAAGTTTTGAATGCAGAAACAATAATTTTTTTTTTTAATTTCCCAAGTGATTCTTCACCTTTGAGAGATCGGACCAAAATCGATATATAGTATGATATCTCAACACATCGTGGTCGGATTACGACAAAACATGGTGAAAGAGTTGGGTAGATGACAAGAACAAGCCGATTAGATGTTTGTCCACACCTTATCAATCTCCATCCACACATTATCGGTGGGATACAAAAGGTAAATTGTTCAGCCTTGCAGAGGTATGCGCTCTACCGAGTGCCGTTATAGTTGCAAGTTAAATATTAAATTATTCACTCCACTGTGATAAAAGTCCTTGTCAATCGAGTTGCAAAATTCCACAGATTTCATCCTCAGCTCCATGAGTGTTTGTGGCTTTTGTGTAGAGAGGATACTCTTGAAATGCTCCAATTTTAGCAGAGGTTTACAAACAGGCTGTCAGTCTTCCACAGCAATGTCCATCTGGAACTTTAAGAGTAATAACTGCATATTTAAGTGTCATTGAGAAAGTTAAGGATAACTCGAAGTTGGGTGTCCATGCAAATCCTTATTTTCCAAATGTGGTAATCTATACTAACAAATGCGTGTGTGTGTGTGTGTGTGTGTGTGTGTGTGTGTGTGTGTGTGTGTGTCCCCTCCATAACTCCAAAACCATTAAACCGAGCAGCCTGAAACCTTGCATGCACAAACAGGAAACTTCAAGGAAGTGCACGAGTGAAAATTGGGTGATTGGGTTAATTAAAACATCCCTTTTGAAGATGATTAACGGCCTTATTTAATTATATCCTTTCTCAGGCACATCCTGGGTCCTCGGTCACCAAACTTTTGTCTTAACCATGTTAGACTTTTTCTATGCCAAGTGAGACGAAGCCCGTGGCGTGGAGAAACCACTTCAATGTTTGGGTCTGTTCTTCCTTAAATGAAGAAGAACCTTTCTAACCCACCATGTTTAATTCTAAAGGGTTATAATGTGTAATTATAGGGGGTTTCAGAGGGTAATTCTAATGGGTTATAATGGGTTCTCAAGGGTAATCCTGAAGGGTAATTCTAATGGGTGATTCTAATGGGTAATTCTAAAGGGTCATTCTGAAGGGTTCTAAAGGGTTCGTTCATTTCTAGGCTTTGCCCATTTCATATTAAAAATGCCAAACTGAACCGCTGCTTTCGGACAAGGGTGTGATTTTTAGCTCCCTTGACTTCAGTCTGGTGAGCTTATGTGATAAAGCAGTGTCTGTAGGTGAGTGAGTGAGTGAGTCAGTCAGTTCGTAAACACTTCAGTCATTATAGCTTGAAGCAAACACTATTTTGATGAAACTTGGCCACAAGCTTCATATCTGATGCCGAACAAAGGTGTATTGACCGCATCAAAATCTGTGCTCATTAAGGAGGTCTACGGGGGTGGGGGTTGACTCCCCCACCCCATCGGTATTTCCATTCATCCGTTGCGACCATACTCTGTACAGGGTGCTGGTGCTGCCGAAGCAGTCTCCTGGGCTATTGGGCACAATTCTGGATGGGTCACCACTCCAACACAGGATACTGGAATGGCCCAATCATCCCAGCAAGCTAGTACTCATTTTGCCGACCTCAGAAGGATGACAGGCTGAGTCAACCCCATCTGGTATTAATTCAATGGTTGAGCAGGATTTAAACTCGGGACCTTAGGATCCCAAGCCCACCACCCTAACCATTAAGCCAACACCAGGCATACAAATAGGTATTTGCTATCTTCTCCGAAACTACACACACAATTTCGATGAAACGACCACAACCTTTATCACCTGTGATGTAACAAAGTTTGTTCATCGCATAAAACAAAAATCAGAGATTAGGGGGGCCTGCAGGAGGTTTGAGCCCCCCAGAATAGGTATCTGCTCTATTCTCAGAAACCACACCCAATTTCAGTGAAACTTGACCACAATCTTCATGACCCGTGATGTACCAAAGTTTGTTCACGGCATTAAAAAAAAAAACAACAAAAAAAAAAATATATATATATATATATACAAGGGGGTCTGTGAGGGGTTTGAGTGACTGTTTCTCCTGAGCCAGGTGAGCTTCAGGACACACGGTCCTATTTTCTCTTTGCCACGCGAGACTTTTTGCTATGCTACAAACCAAGATGAGGCAGTTTACCAATAGGGGGCCTTTTGATTATGGCTGGTGACCCTAAAGTGTCACTGCAGAAGTCCCTCAGGCAGAGGGTCTTAGGGGTCTAAGGGTTCTAATGGGATATATAGGATCGACAGGGTGTTAGGATCCTAAAGGTTTTTATGAGTCGAAAGGGTCTTGGTGGTCTTGAAGGTTCTCAAGAGTCTTTGGGTTATAAAGGATGGAATATATCTTGAGGGTCTTAGGGGTCTCAAGGGTCTTACGGGCATTAAGTGGCTTCAGCGTATTGGAGTCATGAGGATCTTAAGGGTCTTGGGGATCTGAAAGGTCTTAAGGGACTTAGGGATGTGTCTCAAGGGTCTTGGGGATCTTAAGGTTCTAAATGGTCTTCGGGTATTAAGGGGTCTTCGAGGTGTCAAGGGGTCTAAAGGTATAGAGGGTTCTGGGAGGCGCATTCACATACGCCTCCTTTCATCGTACCGTATAGAAAACAAGAAAAAAAATCAATAAGAGATTGCAGACCCTCGTCAGGACTTCTTTTGTGTGGTGTATTTTGTGTAGAATTTGTGTACTGGTGTGTTACGTAATTAAGAGATATAATTAGAACTGCCACTTTATAACTGCTGGCAGTGACCAAGATGTCCCGCCCATGCAACCCCGCTTTTATCGGTCACCTAACCCTGACCCATGGTGTTTATTATTCAATTGAATTCAGAACGGGATTAAAATGAATTCAATTCAAATCAAATGGAACACCAAACAGGTACAGTCCTGCATTGGAGTCATCAGAAGGAACCCAAACAAGCAAAAAGAAGAGATGAAGTCATCAGGAGGAACCTGGATTGGATTTGCATTTCAGCTGCTACTCCTCTACCCTCAAACCCATCCAGGCACAGCCAAGTGAGCCTTAATCAAAAAAAAAGAACCAATTAAATAATTCTGGCTGCCAGACCATGTGTCCGATTAAGTTGAAATTTATGGCTGCCAAACCATGTGACGTATTAATTATTCCTTAACAAACTTGTACACCCATGCCTTGGAGAACATTTGTGTGAAGTTTCCCCTCGATTTGTCCAGCCCTTCTGGAGAAGAAGATTTCTGTCGGTTTTAGGATAAATCCAATATGGCTGCCAAACCATGTGACCTATTGACATCATATGTGTGAACCTTTTGTTCCTCATGAATAGGCAGACATACTTGTAAAATATTTTTGTGGACCATTTTATCCCGAGATGACGCTCAAAAATTTTCATACTGATCAGATGTAGCGTTCCACATATGCAGTTATGATGTCATAACAAAGGCACCTATGACGTCATTAAAAAAATCACACTTATTCCCCATGAGGAGTACTTGCCGTGTGCCAAGTTTCAATTTTTTCCTTGGTGCGGTTTCAGAGATACAGAGGTCCAAAGTTTTTCTATTTTTCCAACATGGCTGCCACACCATGTGATCTATGACATCATAATTATCATTAAAACATTCTACATGAGCATTCGCACCAATGATGAAAAATGTCTCAATCCGCCAAGTGGTTGTGGAGAAAAACACGAAAGTTCTGTGTGGACAAACAAGCAGACAGACAAACAAACAAACGGACAAAAACGCAATAACCTCTCCTTCGGCCAGGGTAATTACCACTATTAAATACATTGTGTGGCCTGCTTTTCCGTCAACGCCTGCAAATTGAGAATGATTGGGATAATTCTACGGGGCTAAATTTTGGTCTTTCAAAAATAAATAATAATAAGAATAATAAAAAATTGTTGTAATTAGCCCAGCCATCAGCCATGGTCACGTACACCCGGTGGATCTACCCGTCGCGTGGGAAGAGCTCACTTGGTCTTTCACTTCGAACGTTCTGTTGGTGAATGCCCCCGCTGTCGAGGGTGAGGTGCAGAGGATGGCGGTTACAACTACGGCAGATATATTCCTTTCTCCCCTTCCAGGTCCACGAAAGAGTTATTTTATTTGTATGAGAAACACCCGTGGCAGGGAGGGTGGGGGTGAGGTGGAGAAAATTGTTTTGTGCTCGTGGCTAATAATACTCCCTCCCCCTGACAGTGGGGTCAGTCATCTACATGCACTGTGCCACATGCGTTGGCAAAAATGGCACAAGTAATCTCTCCATTCTCATGGTTGGAAGGGGACATTATTGTGCGTCCATGACCTGACCCTGGATATCCCCACCACTTATGCAAAATTTGGTGGAGATCAACCAAGCTGTTATCGATTCTATAAGATTCAAACATTCATATATACGTACCTACATACGCCGCATTTGAGGTAGAAAAACAAAGTTATGAAACATTACCTGCAACACCACTAATTCATCCACACCTCCTTCCTTGGACAAAATATTTGCCACACCTGAGGGATGGGGATAAAGTCAGGATCAATAGCACAGTCATAACCAACTGCACCAGCAAATGCAGGAAAGGATCAAATAATTAATGCATCGCCCGAGCATTGCACAGTGGGACAAAAATAAACAAATAAAATTAATAAACCGGCCAAATCTCAAAGATATTAATTAATCTTCGGATCAAATGTGACCGTCTCCATGAAGGCTTATTTAAAATTCATTGAGTGCGATAATAGTATCACCAATTTTTTAGCTCGCCTGTTTGAAGAACAGAGAGCTATAGCGATATCCCCGGCGTGAGCGTGAAAATGTTAAAGTTTTTGGTGCAAGTTATTTCCTTTATAATGTTTTTATCTACCACACTATTTTTTACTGATTGCAATATACAAATACATATATTTGCTTTAAAATTATTTGGATCAGACTTCACTGCAATGCTTTATAAAAAATATTATTAGACTAGTCTTTTAAAAACGATAAATGTATAAACAGGCGAGCATTGGGTGGCTTTGACACCAACTCTCTGGTTTTAAACCCATGTGCCACCCCTCTGCTTTTGAGAAATCAGTTCTCTTTTGATTCAGGAGATTGTCAACAACTGTCTGCTCTTTTGAGCTTATGTGAATAGCTCTCCAGCATTCTCCTGCTTCAAATAGACTTCATTTTGGGAGCTTAAATCGATCTCAACTTCTTTCCAAGATATCGGTTGCTATTTTACACGGGTTAAGTTGCCAGACCACTTTTAAATATATCGTGTCACTTGTTTCCCCCAAGAAATGTACGAGATGAACTGCAATTTCAGAAACGAAAGTGAACCAAAGAATTTTTGATCAATCACCACCGAGGTCACTTAACATGTGCTAAATTATAAAGTTCATCACTCCGGAGGTCCAGATGATATTGTTTCCCAAGTACTAGTCAGACTTTCAAGAGTGATGGTATAGCTGGTTTTGGATTCCCCCACCCACCCACCACTCCTTATAATATA
>CM068954.1:56678398-56682122 GCA_035128595.1 Eptatretus atami | reverse complement strand
TACATTTTTGAGATATCGTGTTATATATTGGTTCTCCCCATCTCTCAATGGTGAAGAATCACTTAAAAAATTATCAGATCCGGATCCGGATCTTCACCAAAATCTAATCAGTTCGTCCTTGTCACACACCCAACCTGTCCAAAATTTCATCTGGATATGTCCACAACTTTTTGGGATATCCTGCACAGAGACAGACAAACAAACAGACAAACAAATAAATAAAAAATAAAATAAAAAACCAATGTCACCCGCAGGGTGACCCGTATCTTGCCAAAAGGTGACCACGTGTGACTTCTTTAAGGTCACACTGAGGTGAACAGAGCTGCTATCCACCAGGAGCGACTCCTTGAGGAATATCTGCCTACGAGAGATTCCGATGAGAATCGTTCTACAGAGTAACCATGAAAAATATGCGTTTGCCTCATAACGTCACCAAATGACGTCATAATGTCTCAAGCTTGACATATCTAGAAAGCACTCATCGAGGTGTTCAATTTGGGTACTACACGATATGGTTCCTAAAACTTGAAAATTTGACCTTAGGCGCTAACCATGAAAGTCAAGGCCAATCGCCACCAAAAATTAATCAGCTGAGCGCCAGACCATGAACTATATTCCCATGAAGTTTGAAGACGATCCGATGAAAATTACTCAAAAAATAAGGGTTTCGTCGACTCCCCTGATTTGCGACAGTGACCTTGACCTTTGACCTTGACCTTCAAAATTTTATGCGCTGAAAGGGACCTCTATAGGCCTCTGATATGCGAAGTTACAAAAATTTCCAATGAAACTGTGCTCTGCAGAATTTTTTATACGTGATTACAGACAAAAAAAACAAAAACATACAAGCTGACTAACATATCTTGCAAAAACTTCGTTTTGGCAAGATAACAAGAAGACGTCGTGCAGAGCACGGTACTTGCAAAATCCATAAAACAAATTTGACCTCAAAAATAATTGGTGGTTGACTTCATTGACCTGATATGCAACTGCTCTTCAAATTTCAAGTCAATGGGATGAAAATTGAGGATTTTAGAAAAAACACCTTAGTTGTTGACCTTTAGCCTATGTTGAGCTTTTGACTTTAAAACAAAAGGATTCTTCCTTTTGACAAACTACGATGTGGTGAAGATTGATTTAAAATTGTGACCTTAGGCGATAAACAGACAGACAGACAGAATAACAAAATTGACTGTCCAATATACTTGAAAAATCTTAGATTTTGCAAGTAATAAACAGAGAGAGAGGTGGTGAAAACATAACCTCCTTCATCTCTGGTGGTGGAGGTAATTGTAATAAATGAGGTAATGGCGGATGTTATTCCTCAATGGGCCCACACTCTAGCCTCGGTGGTGATTGATCAAAAATTCGTTGGTTCACTTTCGTTTCTGAAATTGCAGTTCATCTAATACATTTCTTCTTTCTCCTGGACGACGTAAGCGATGTACTAGCATTAGTACCAAAAACAGCTGCACTCAGAGCTTTCACCCTTCTCATCCACTCTCTGCATTTCTTCTTCATCACCATTTTGTTTGCAGCCTGGTGTTGGCTTAGTGTGTGAGGGTAGCGGCTTGGGATCCTAGGGTCCTGAGTTTGAGCCCCGTTGGCCACTGAATTAACACCAGGGGGTTGACTCAGCTGTCATCCTTCCGAGGTCGGCGAAATGAGTCCCAGTGTACTGGTCCCGGTGTATGCCCCGGTTAGAATAGGTGTACCATATCCCTGGTGTCGTAAGAGGCGACCAGGGTTGGCGTCAGGAAGGGCATCCGGCCATAAAAACATTGCCTCAAGAAGGGAACCATGATTGCATGGAGCCTGCAAAAAGCTAACCCCTGCTCAGCAGGGAGAAATGGCTGTAAAAAGGCTGTTTTTTTTTCTTTTTTTGTCACCATTTTGTTTAACGGAAATAGTGTCGTCGACAACAGTGTGCACAAGTGATTATAGTCCATCTTTTGCATATAAAATATTGGACTATTTACAGGATCTCGCCCCTTGTGGAGGTGCAAGACGACCGAGGCAACATTGGGTTAACACCTCAGCAGTGGTGGGAAGCAAAGGGACCCAGCACACACGCACGTACACAAATGCATACATGGATCCTGATTATACATCCACATGCACGATTGTGATTGTACATGCACATGAATCGTGATTATATAGTACGCATATTATAGTGATATTTTCATACTAGCAGAGTACCCGCCCGACGCGATCTTCTTCCAAGCATGCAACAAGTTCTTCTGACGCATACCTATATTTGGGCGGTGTATAGGCAAGCGTCAGTCGTTCCTTATGAAGCGTCACTTCCGCTTGAGCTACAGACGTGTGCATTGGTCGATGCTGTTACATGGTGTCAGATAAGTGAACCAAACGCCGCTATGGAAGTCCTAAAGCCTCCCAGACCAATGAATTTTAAGGCATCGAATGCTGCCGATGCATGGGACAAGTGGGCTGCACGATTCTCCAACTACTTCAAGGACACAGCTCAAAAAGAAAGACGCTGACGTGCAGGTCACCATTTTGCTAGAATTGGTGGGACCGGACTCCCTGGCTATTCACAAGACGTTTACCTTTGCCGAGGGTGACAATGAATGATTACGAGTTGTGGCTGCGGAAGTTCAGGATTACTGCAGACCAAGGAAAAACGTTGTGTACGAGAGGTGTCGTTTTTGGAAACGTGACCAAGAGGAGGTTGAGATGATCGACCAATGGCTCATTGAACTCACAACGCAAGCAGCCATGTGCGAGTTCGGACCTCAAGAGGAACCCATGATTCGAGATAAGATTGTGTTTGGTGTGTGAGACGAGAGATCTGAGAGAGACTTCTTCAGGAAGGTGAGGTCACACTGCAGAAAAGCTTTGGACATACGCCGTGCCGCCGAATCAAGCAGGCAGCAGCTCGACGGCATGAAGGGTGCCAAGCAAGTCTATGCAGTGGATAAAGAGAGGCAACAACAGCACACCACCTTCCCAAGCAAGCCAAGGCCAAGCCTTCAGCCAGAGCCATGACAGCAGCTACAAAAAAGCGACAGAATAGCCTACTCAGCCTGTGTGCGAGTACTGTGGCAGGGGCACAGTCCTGGGCCGCGCAGGTGTCCAGCATTTGGCAAAACGTGTGCCAAGTGTGGAGGCAAGAATCACTGGGCTGCTACATGTAAGGGTGGAAGCACAAGAAAGGTCCGTCTTCTGGATGCAGATCCCGAGCAAGGTACTGAAAGTTTCTGGTCAGAGATTCAGTGCTCATTGGTATCCTGGATGATGACGTCACCGGGCCTGTGGGCAGGTGGCAAGAACAGCTTACAGTTGGCCAGAGTGTGGTGAACATCAAACTCGAATCAGGTGCCCAGGCGAACGTAATCTCGCTTGTTACCTTGACTATTGTAATGCCTGAGCACTCCATAACACCCACCAACATCATTCTCACTGGTTTTTGGTGATGGCAAGATTCAGCCATTGGGTACAACAGTGATTCCCTGCAAGCACAAAGGGCAGGACTGGAGAATCAAATTATATGTAACTGCAAAAACCACCGTTCCAATAATAGTGCAAAATGCACGTGAGAAGCTGGGCCTTATCAAGCGTATAGATTCACTGCATGCTCCACTGGCCAAGGAGAGGCTGCTTGAGCAATACACAGATGTGTTCACAGGCACTGGGCAGTACAAGCAGGAGTACGAAATTGAGCTGAATTCAGATGTCACGCCGACTGTTCAGCCAGCCAGAC
>CM068954.1:56670898-56673398 GCA_035128595.1 Eptatretus atami | reverse complement strand
GACATATCTAGAAAGCACTCATCGAGGTGTTCAATTTGAGGTACTACACGATATGGTTCCTAAAACTTGAAAATTTGACCTTAGGCGCTAACCATGAAAGTCAAGGCAATCGCCACCAAAAATTAATCAGCTGAGCGCCAGACCATGAACTATATTCCCATGAAGTTTGAAGACGATCCGATGAAAATTACTCAAAAAATAAGGGTTTCGTCGACTCCCCTGATTTGCGACAGTGACCTTGACCTTTGACCTTGACCTTCAAAATTTTATGCGCTGAAAGGGACCTCTATAGGCCTCTGATATGCGAAGTTACAAAAATTTCCAATGATAACTGTGCTCTGCAGAATTTTTTATACGTGATTACAGACAAAAAAAACAAAAACATACAAGCTGACTAACATATCTTGCAAAAACTTCGTTTTGGCAAGATAACAAGAAGGTAGCGTCGTGCAGAGCACGGTACTTGCAAAATCCATAAAACAAATTTGACCTCAAAAATAATTGGTGGTTGACTTCATTGACCTGATATGCAACTGCTCTTCAAATTTCAAGTCAATGGGATGAAAATTGAGGATTTTAGAAAAAAACACCTTAGTTGTTGACCTTTAGCCTATGTTGAGCTTTTGACTTTAAAACAAAAGGATTCTTCCTTTTGACAAACTACGATGTGGTGAAGATTGATTTAAAATTGTGACCTGTAGGCGATAAACAGACAGACAGACAGAATAACAAAATTGACTGTCCAATATACTTGAAAAATCTTAGATTTTGCAAGTAATAAACAGAGAGAGAGGTGGTGAAAACATAACCTCCTTCATCTCTGGTGGTGGAGGTAATTTGTAATAAATGAGGTAATGGCGGATGTTATTCCTCAATGGGCCCACACTCTAGCCTCGGTGGTGATTGATCAAAAATTCGTTGGTTCACTTTCGTTTCTGAAATTGCAGTTCATCTAATACATTTCTTCTTTCTCCTGGCACGACGTAAGCGATGTACTAGCATTAGTACCAAAAACAGCTGCACTCAGAGCTTTCACCCTTCTCATCCACTCTCTGCATTTCTTCTTCATCACCATTTTGTTTTGCAGCCTGGTGTTGGCTTAGTGGTGAGGGTAGCGGCTTGGGATCCTAGGGTCCTGAGTTTGAGCCCCGTTGGCCACTGAATTAACACCAGGGGGTTGACTCAGCCTGTCATCCTTCCGAGGTCGGCGAAATGAGTCCCAGTGTACTGGTCCCGGTGTATGCCCCGGTTAGAATAGGTGTACCATATCCCTGTGTGTCGTAAGAGGCGACCAGGGTTGGCGTCAGGAAGGGCATCCGGCCATAAAAACATGCCTCAAGAAGGGAACCATGATTGCATGGAGCCTGCAAAAAGCTAACCCCTGCTCAGCAGGGAGAAATGGCTGTAAAAAGGCTGTTTTTCTTTTTCTTTTTTTGTCACCATTTTGTTTAACGGAAATAGTGTCGTCGACAACAGTGTGCAGCAAGTGATTATAGTCCATCTTTTGCATATAAAATATTGGACTATTTACAGGATCTCGCCCCTTGTGGAGGTGCAAGACGACCGAGGCAACATTGGGTTAACACCTCAGCAGTGGTGGGAAGCAAAGGGACCCAGCACACACGCACGTACACAAATGCATACATGGATCCTGATTATACATCCACATGCACGATTGTGATTGTACATGCACATGAATCGTGATTATATAGTACGCATATTATAGTGATATTTTCATACTAGCAGAGTACCCGCCCGACGGGCGATCTTCTTCCAAGCATGCAACAAGTTCTTCTGACGCATACCTATATTTGGGCGGTGTATAGGCAAGCGTCAGTCGTTCCTTATGAAGCGTCACTTCCGCTTGAGCTACAGACGTGTGCATTGGTCGATGCTGTTACATGGTGTCAGATAAGTGAACCAAACGCCGCATGGAATCCTAAAGCCTCCCAGACCAATGAATTTTAAGGCATCGAATGCTGCGATGCATGGGACAAGTGGGCTGCACGATTCTCCAACTACTTCAAGGACACAGCTCAAAAAGAAAAGAAAGACGCTGACGTGCAGGTCACCATTTTGCTAGAATTGGTGGGACCGGACTCCCTGGCTATTCACAAGACGTTTACCTTTGCCGAGGGTGACAATGAATGATTACGAGTTGGTGCTGCGGAAGTTCAGGGATTACTGCAGACCAAGGAAAAACGTTGTGTACGAGAGGTGTCGTTTTTGGAAACGTGACCAAGAGGAGGTTGAGATGATCGACCAATGGCTCATTGAACTCACAACGCAAGCAGCCATGTGCGAGTTCGGACCTCAAGAGGAACCCATGATTCGAGATAAGATTGTGTTTGGTGTGTGAGACGAGAGATCTGAGGAGAGACTTCTTCAGGAAGGTGAGGTCACACTGCAGAAAGCTTTGGACATACGCCGTGCCGCCGAATCAAGCAGGCAGCAGCTCGACGGCATGAAGGGTGCCAAGCAAGTCTATGCAGTGGATAAA
>CM068954.1:56621907-56634407 GCA_035128595.1 Eptatretus atami | reverse complement strand
ATGAGCCACAGAAACATTCAAGCGTGCACATTAAAGGCACCACCACTTCAGATGAACCAAAGCTGCGTGCAAATCAAACGAGGGATTTGTAAAACGGTCATTAGCATGGTGCAAGAAACTTGTTAGCATGGTACCAAAAACTTATTCGTATGTTGCCGAAAAATAGAGTCGTTGGCGTGGTGCCGGAATCTTGCCGGCACGGTGCAGGAACAAACATGGAGTTGTTAGCACGGTGCAGAAGCTAAAAACGGAGTTATGCCAGGCTTATAGTTTTCATTATACCCCATCTTGAATTGGCAAATATATTGTTGTGTGAACACAATGATGCTTTGTTTGAGTTTATGTGTTCTCTACTGTGTTCAGCAAGGAGATTTGGGTATTTGATGATGAAAGCACAATCAACACTATATCAGTAGCTTCGATAAAATGGTGTTGGTTTTTTCTGTTTTGTTTTTTAATTTTTCTCTTTTCTTTTTCTTTCAGAAATGGCTCATTTGGAGGTCAGAAGAATTCACATTGGCCACAGTTTTCCACTGCTGTTCTCAAACAAGTATGGAGCACGTGTGTGCGCACGTCATACTGCACTAGATCAGGCTGGCTTCACTATCGTTATTTCAATGCATTTGTTATTATTCTGTGTTTTATGCAACTTTTTGTGTTCAGTTGCTCAATGGCACAAACTAATAGATGGGTGAAATATAGCTCTTACAACTGTCCATCCCCTTTCCCTAATAATAGTCATGTGGACATAGTGTGGAATAAACAAATGAGAAAGAAACTGTTGGTGGAACTGAACAGCAGAAACTTTTACAGTCGACTTGCTTATCTGTCGTTTTGATGACACACATTTTGTTTCAACGGCAACCTTTACTATGGCAAAGCAGTGGCAGTTGTGACTCCCTATTGTACAGCCAGAGTTGATCACTTTAATGCAAAAGCCAACAGCCAGTGAAGGTAGGACTTGTGTGTGCGTGTGCCGTGGGATTGTGTTGATTAATAATTATTTGAATGCTTGTGGTTTCCATATGTTGATATTGATCAGATATTCTGAGCTGGCAGGATGGCTTAGAGTATGCACACGCTCCCCAAAGCTGTCCTGCTGGTTTGAATCCTGAACCAGCTATAAACTGTCATCCTGGCATTTGACATGCAAGGTGATTCATCAATGTGTGTGTCGTCCCTTGGATGGTTATTAAAAGGGCATCACATCTGCGGCATTAGTTGGTGGACGTTAAAGATGCCATGGTGTCCTTCGCCGACACCCTGAAAAATTCCAAATGTTCTACCTTCCTAACTAGTATGGGGTTCAGCTGCACTCCCGCAATGTTGCAAACCAGCAGCTGCAGGATGCACACAAGATGATGATGATGATACCGAAAGCCTTATTTGATCCTTTCCCAAAGTAAAATTGGTGTTAAATGAAAAAAAATTGACCAATAAAACCCTCTTGCTATTTGTTCTGAAATGTTTGCACTTTTATTTGAACCATTTTCTGTTGTTGAACCACAGCACTGAACTACTTAGTTTTGAGGATTGTGTGCCGTCAGAGGAGTGGCCTAGTATTGAATGAAAATTGGGAATGTGCATGCATGCGTTGTGTTTTTGGTTCTTTTTGGTGGTGTTCTGGCATCTTGGGCAATTTCTAAATCACAAACTTTACATGTACCACAAATAGTAGCAAGTAATACTGAAAGGGGTTTACAGCTAATTTACACCACTAGATCTCGTGTTATTTTTTTTAAAAAAAATCCATTTATTCATCTGTATTGTTTATGACTGGTCACACATTGATCATCCACACCTTCCAAGTTATTACATTCGTTGTGGCATAGGGTTAACATGGGAAGACTGCAGTTGTTGAGGCTAGTGCTAACTCAAGAAAGATCAGAGAGCAGAATAACCAATTGTTTGTGTTAGTTGCCTGAACCCTTTAATTACTTTACTCGTTTTTTTTTTTGTTCCCCCCCCCCCCCTTCATTTCTTAAACTGTACTGTGTTTTTGAGACTTGTGAGAAGGCCAGATTTTGCATTAATACTGTATTGTGCAATTGCACCCAGCACTGGCAGTTCAACCTACTCAGCAGTCTTTGCTTGGCAATGCCCGACATTGTACGGGCAACCTCCACCCTGGCTAGCATTGGCAACCAGGCCGCAGCAGCCTACCACTGACTCAGTTGCAGCAACAGCAAGCAGCTTTGCAACAACAGCAGCAGCAGCAACAGCAAAACAGCAACAGGCTGCACTGCAACATCAACACAGCAGCAAGCTGCTTTGCACCAAGTAGTTGATAAGAGATCCTGTCTCAAGTTTTGTTGTGGCTTTCCTCTATAAGTAGCAACTATTCTCCTTTGTCTTGAACATTTGAAGCCACAACAAAATTGCATTGAAAATGCGCTGGCGCTGCCTCGTTGTTGGTGTTGCGTTTCCAAAGCAGGGAGTTGCACGTCACTTAGAAATTCACAAATGTATTGTACAGTAAGTGCTGCCATGTTTTGTGGATCGGTAGGACAAAAGTGCCGTGGTGATTTCATAGTTTCCAGAATCGGTGACTTGAAACGGAAAACAGAATCTGACACGGAAAAAAAATAAAAGCGTACCTTGGCCTTAGGCCAAAGGTTATCTTGCCAAAAAGCCTTGATTTGAGAGTTTCATTTTTTATGAAAAATTAGTTTTTTCGTCATGACGTCATCAAATGACGTCATACGACGCAATTTTTATATATCTGAGAAACACTCTTCTAGGGCTTCAATTTGAGGTACTATTTGATATTGTTAGTCAAAGAGATTTAAAAATGACCTTCATGAAGGTCAACTTCGACCTTAGGCGCAAACCATGAAGGTCAAGGCCGATCGCCACAAAAACTAATCAGCTGAGCACCTATCGATATGCTATATATCCACCAAGTTTGGAGATGATCCGATAAAATTTACTCAAAAGCAAGGGTTTCGTTGATTTTGATGTTTGACCTTCTGGTGACCTTGACCTTGACCTTCGAAATTTTGGGCGTCGAAAGCTATTGCGCTCACGAGTATACATGTCAAGTTTGAGAGCCATTGCTTTAGAACTGTGACTTGGAAGCAAGTTGAAAGTTGAAAATCGATTGTAACAGACAAATATATAACAAAAAACAAACAACCGATCGAGTAACATATCTTGCTTTGGCAAGATAACAAACCGATCGAGTACATATCTTGCTTTGGCAAGATAATAATGCAGTAAATTACAGAAAGTCAAGATGAGGTTGAATCTATTAATGTCATTGTGTCTCCTTCAACTTGGGTTCATTAACCTCGTGTTCAATTGGGTGTTTGGGTTCATTAAAACCACCTTTTTTGAAGATAATTAATGGCCTTATTTAATTTTATCCTTCCATCAGGCGCATACTTGGACACCCTGGGATACCTCGCTCACACTCAATAGGGGTTCTACTTCGCCATTTGGATCGGCCTATTCAACACAGCCTCGATTTGGAAACACTATCTTATCTACTCTCATGAGAATTAAAGTATATAAATCAAAATATGTCAGATTTAAGAATTGAATCTGGTGGACAAAATAAGTGTCAAAATGTGGATGAAATCTAAAATTTTAACAAATGAGCAGTTTTTATAGCATTAGTTTTGATTTTTAAATGCTACTGCCCGGTTTTGAAAGAAAAAAGGCGTTAGAAAGAAAACTCTGCCATTGCGCATGTTTTATCACCGGTAATGCCCTGGTGCACTGCCTTCCCATTCGCTCCCTCTCAAACTGCTTTCCCATGCCATTACTCACACATTACCCATGCATGCTCACATTACCCATGCCATTCCACTCCTTCATGCTGCTTTCCCATTCCCTCTCGCACCTCCCTTTGTCTCCCTCGCTCCTCCTCCCCTTTGTCCTCTCGCGCCTCCCCTTTGTCTCCCCTCGTGCACGTCCTCTTTGTCTCTCTCTCGCCGCCTTCCCTTTGTCTCCCCTCGCGCCTCCTCGCCCTTTCCTCGCCTCGCGCCGCCTCCTTTGTCTCTCCTTCTTGCTGCTCCCTTTGTCTCCCTCGCGCTGCCTCCCCTTTGTCTCCCCTGCGCAGCTCCCCTTTGTCCTCCACAGCCGCCTCCCCTTTGTCTCCCCTGCGCGCCGCCTCCGCTTTGTCTCCCTCGCGCCGCTCCCCTTTGTCTCCCTCACGCCGCCTCCCATTTGTCTCCCTTGCTCTCTCTCCTCGTGCTGCGGCCTCCTCTACCCCCCCCCCCCCCCGTGCTGTCTCCCCCCCCCCGTGCTGTCTCCCCCCCGTGCTGTCTCCCCCCGTGCTGTCTCCCCCCCCCCCGTGCTGTCTCCCCCCGTGCTGTTCCCCCCCCCGTGCTGTCTCCCCCCCGTGCTGTCTCCCCCCCTCCGTGCTGTCTCCCCCTGGTGCTGTCTCCCCCCGTGCTGTTCCCCCCGTGCTTCTCCCCCCCCGTGCTGTCTCCCCCCGTGCTGTCTCCCCCCCCCGTGCTGTTCCCCCGCCGTGCTGTCTTCCCCCCCCGTGCTGTCTCCCCTGTGGCTGTCTCCCCCCCCCGTGCTGTCTCCCCTCCCCCGTGCTGTCTCCCCCCCCCCGTGCTGTCTCTCCCCGCCCCGTGCTGTCTCCCCCCCGTGCTGTCCCCCCCCCCGTGCTGTCTCCCCCCCCCGTGCTGTCTCCCCCCCGTGCTGTCTCCCCCCCCCGTGCTGTTCCCCCCCCCGTCGCCGTCTCCCCCCCCCGTGCTGTCTCCCCCCCCCTGCTGTCTCCCCCCCGTGCTGTCTCCCCCCCCCGTGCTGTCTCCCCCCCCCGTGCTGTCTCCCCCCCGTGCTGTTCCCCCCCGGTGCTGTCTCCCCCCCCGTGCTGTCTCCCCCCGTGCTGTCTCCCCCCCCCGTCCTGTCTCCCCCCCCGTCTGTCTCCCCCCCCGTGCTGTCTCCCCCCCCCGTGCTGTCTCCCCCCCCCGTGCTTCCTCCCCCCCGTGCTGTCCCCCCCCCGTGCTGTCTCCCCCCCCCCTGCTGTCTCCCCCCCCTTGTGCTGTCTCCCCTCCCCCGTGTTCTCCCCTCCCGTCTGTCTCCCCCCTCCCCCCGTGCTGTCTCCCCCCCCCGTGCTGTCTCCCCCTCCTCCCGTGCTGTCTCCCCCCCTCCCCCGTGTGTTCCCCCCCCCCGTGCTGTCCCCCCCCCGTGCTGTCTCCCCCCCCCCGCTGCCTGTCTCCCCCGTGCTGTCTCCCCCCCCGTGCTGTCTCCCCCCCGTGCTGTCTCCCCCCCCCGTGCCTTCCCCCCCGTGCTGTCTCCCCCCCGTCTGTCTCCCCCCCCCCGTGCTGTTCCCCCCCGTGCTGTCTCCCCCCCCCGTGCTGTTCCCCCCCTGCTGTCTCCCCCCCGTGCTGTCTCCCCCCCGTGCTGTCTCCCCCCCCCCGTGCTGTCCCCCCCGTGCTGTCTCCCCCCCGTGCTGTCTCCCCCCCCCCGTTGCTCTCCCCCCCCCGTGCTGTCTCCCCCCCCCGTGCTGTCTCCCCCCCCGTGCTGCTCCCCCCCCTGCTGCTTCCCCCCCCCGTGCTTTCCCCCCCGTGCTGTCTCCCCCTCCCCGCGCCCCTCCGTGCTGTCTCCCCCCACCGTGCTTCTCCCCCCCGGCTGTTCCCCGTGCTTCTCCCCCCGTGCTGTCTCCCCCCCCGTGCTGTCTCCCCCCCCCCGCGCTCTCCTCCTCTCCCCTCCTCCTCTCGCCTCTCCCCGCTTCGTCCTCTCTCCCTCGCTTCCTCTCTCCCCTCCCCCCGCTGCTCCTTCCCCCTCCACGCTGCCTCCTCTCCCTCCCTCCGCTTCTCCTTCACCGCCAACCCTCGACGCTCTCCTCCTTCACGCCCCCCCTCAGCTCTCCCCTCCCCCCCACCTCACCTTCCTCCTTCACCTCCCCCCACGCTTCCTCCTTCACCCCCTCACTTCCTCTCTTCCCCTCTGCACTTCCTCCCCCCCCTGGCGCTTCTCTCTTCCGCCCCATCGTGCTGCCTCTTTCTCCCTCCTCCTCCCCTCCCTCCTCCTCTCGTACTGTTCTCCCTTGCACTGCCTCTTCCCCAATTTGTATTCTTTATTTTGCAGTGGAACACAATAAAAAGCTGAAAAGTTAGTTAAATCTTAACTTAATTCCACCAAATCGTAAATGGCTGGACATGATTATTAGGCACCTTTTAGAGTTGTGAGAAATATATTAGATTTCAAGCAGGTGATTTTCCTTTACATTGGAAATGAACTCACCTGTGGTGAGTTACAGTACAAAGTCTATCATGCCAGAGACCTTGATGTTCCTGTGTCCATCGTATGCAATGTTATCAAATAGTTTATGGCCCATGGCTCTGTAGCCACCTCCCTGGATGTGGCACAAAGAGAAAATTGATCGAAGATTGCAGCGAGGATTGTTTGAATGGTGAGAAAGCACTCGATAACTGCCAAACATAAAGCTGACTTCAGACCAAAGATATGACAGCGTTTCAACTCGCACCATCATTCGCCAACTCGATGAAAGGGGATTATATGGGAGGAGACCCAGGAGAACCCCACGAGACAGAGACAGAATGGAGTTTGCGAAAACACTCCTGAGCAAGCCAAAATCCTTCTGGGAGAATGTCTTGTGGACAGATGTGACCAAATTAGAGCTTTTTGGTAAAGCACATCATCTCCATGTTTACGGAAAACAAAATGAAGCCTTCAAAGAAAAGAACACCTTCCCTACAGTCAAACATGATGTTTTGGGGTTGTTGTGCTGCCTCTGGCACTGGCAAAATGAGTGCCAGCATGCTGGTATACTGTGTCGGAGTGGCGACCCGTCCAGGATTGTGCCCAATAGCCAAGGAGACTGCTTAAGCAGCACCAACGCTCTGCACAGAGTATGATCCCAACCTCCTCCGCCTCCTCTGGCACTGGGTGCCTTGAATGTGTGCATGTCATCATGAAATCAGGAGATTACCAAGGCGTTTTGGAGCGCAATGTTCAACCCAGTTTCAGAAAGCTGGGTCTCCGTCGAAGGTCATGTGTCTTGCAGCAGAACAATGACCCCAAACACACTTTAAAAAGCACCCAGGAATGGTTCAAGACAAAATGCTGGACTGTTCTGAAGTGGTCAGCAATGAGTCAAGATCTAAATCCCATTGAACACCTGTGGGGAGATCTGAAAACAGCAGTTGGGGGAAGGCATCTTTCAAATCTGGGAGAACTGGTGCAGTTTGCACAAGAAGAGTGAGCCAAACTGCCAGTAGAGAGGTGGGGGAAGCTCATTCATGGCTACAGGAAGTGCTTGACTGCAGTTATTTTCTCTAAATGCTGTGTGCTACCAAATATTAAGTCTAGGGTGTCAATAATTTTGTCAATGACTTTTCTTTTTATTCTCTGATTTAAAAGGTGATATTAAGTTCTGAATCAAAAACAAAGATTCTGCAATATTAACAGTGAAATAAAGAATTGTGGAGACAAAATACTTTTGTCAATTTTAACTTATTTTTGGAGAAAATTGTGAGTTATTTGAAAAAAAGTGCAAGGGTGCCAATATTTTTGGCCACGACTGTATGTAAAGCATGTTTAACATTGAAATAAATATGCAAATACAATAAATACGGTGTGGATCAAACAAAAACACGACTTTTACCTTTTAAATTTATTACAAAACAGCAAGGTGGGTGAGGGTAAAATGTATTATATGCTTGTTCGTACTGTTCTCTGCCGTAAATGGAAAAACGCAAGACTTAGCTCGGGATGACACCCGATGATGCTGCTAATGGGGGGGGGTTGGAAAGATGTGGATGTAGAACTTGCCATGGATATTGTTTAAAATATTAAATATAAAACTCTAAATCTTCTCCAAAACGACTGAAGAGATTGAGGCGAAACTTTATAAACATGTTCCCCAAGCCATGGGTTTACCAGTTTTTCTATGAATAATTAATTGATGGTCACATCGTTTGGTGGCCATATTGGATTTACCCTAAAACCCTCAAAAAAAAACAAACCCAGAACGGCTAGACAGATCGAGGGGAAACCTCACCCACATGTGCCCCAAACCTGGTGATCCCATGGGCTTCACAAATTAATAGGTCGAATGTCTGGCAGCCATGTTGGATTCAACGAAAATCTTAAATTTTTTATTTTTCTTCAACCGCTTCATTCAATAGATGTGAAACATTACAATTTATTATCTCATGGTCATCGCTGGAATGTTATGTTTTTAAATTTCAACCTGAATATGATGCTTGTCTGGCAGCCAGAATTATTTAATATATTTGAATCTGGGTTCAGGGATTTAAATCGATCTTGATAAAAGTATGTTTCATGATGTGGTGGCGGTATATTTTGGTGACATCGTGATGTCAAAGATTGCACTTCCAGTTGTAATTATGCTTTTTGGTTTTGTTTTATTTTTGCATCTGACTTTATAATTTGTTGCAGTACCAACCTACGCAGACAAGCATCTATGGAGTTCAGCAGGTATATTCTTTTATCACACAGTAATACATTTGTGGTGTTTAATAATTGAAATTTTCATTGTTAATCACATTTATTTTATGCTGTTCTGTTTAGGGTACCTGGGCATGGTTTTAATTGACTCGCTATTCTGAGTAGTCATAATTGCAGTAAGCTGGATTTTGTAATGCCATCCATAATGAGTGACTTTGACTCTCCTTTGCTACAGGCAAGTGTGGCTATTCCAAGCAGCCTGAGCTCACCACAACAAGCCAGTCAGATGACCATTTCTTACCCAGCTCCACGGGTCACTCAACTCCAAGCTCAGCTGCAGGCTCACCAGCAGCAGCAACAGCAACAGCAGCAAGTGCAACTCCAGGCTCAGCCCCAACCACAGAAGCAGCGAGTGTTTACAGGCGTTGTTACGAAGTTGCATGATAACTTTGGTTTTGTTGATGAGGACGTGTTCTTCCAGCTCAGGTTCGCTTGTTAACTTTGATTGCTCTAGTTGCACAAGATTTATTCATTTATTTTATTTTTTGCAACTGCGTATTCTTTGGGGATGTCGATGTTCAAGCTTGTTTTGTGTTTGCAGTGCTGTGAAGGGGAAGACTCCAACAGTGGGAGACAGGGTCCTCGTTGAGGCCACATATAATGCCAACATGCCATTCAAATGGAATGCTCAGCGTGTGCAGACATTGCCTACTCCAGTAAGTAGCCTTTCAATTCCGTTTATTCTGTTGCTTTCTATCTACTGCTTTCTATCAGCCATGTCCTACCTTGCTGCTTCTTTCATTCTTTTTCCTTTTCTTTCTTTCTTGTTTTTATCTCTTTTGTTTCTTCCCCCCCCCTCCCTTTCTCTTTTCTCTGCAGAACCAAGGACTAATGAAACCCACACAGTCAACAGGGGGTGGAATTTTACACCAGCAGCACCAGCCACAACCCTCTCAATACAGCCTCTCGGGGCAAGCCCTGCAGCCTCAGCAGGAGGCCATGGTCTCAACCCTGCAGTCCCAAGCAGGATTTGCACAACCTGCTTTGCAAGGCCAATCCTTGCAAGCCCAGCCTTTTCAAACTCCAACGTTTCAACCAAGTCCCAGCCTCCAGGCTACAGCACTTCAGGCTACAAGCTTGCAAGCTCCTCAGCCATTACAGACGCAGAGCCGACCAACCCAGCCTCTTCAGGCACCAGCTTTGCAAAGCCAGGCACTCCAAAACCAGGCGTTGCAGTCAGGGGCCTTGCTCGCAACCACACTTTTTGCTCAGCAGCCGCAAGCAGCCCAGCAGCTCCTGCAGCAAGGTATGACTCTACTCCTTTGCACCACCCGGTTGCCGCTTTTATATCATGTGGTGTGTTTGGTTGTGATTTATTCGCTTTGCGCAGTGCAAGAAATTCTCAGCAATCAGGAGGGCAAAAAGACGCATGGTGCTCGAGGTGAGGTGTTCTCAGAAACGATTTCCTCCTTTGAGACAACAGTTTCTCTGTGTGACTAATTGTGTCGTCCTCTCTTCTCACTTTAACTGTCTCGACTGTTGATGTGATTTACTTGCTTGAATGACATGCAGCACCTACTCGACTGCATGCGACATCACCATTATGGAACAGACGTATGTTAGAAAATATGCAAACTGCATTTTCCTTTTTTTTGTGTTCCTTGCAGTGGGAATTATCCCAGGGGCCAATCGACCACTGCCCTTACCTGCAACAACGTGCCCGGCCATCCGTCGCCCTGAGGCACCTCTGCGTATTGCCAGCAGGCCAGATCGCACCGAAACTGCATTTTCCAGGCGTGCTGAACGCAGGTTTGGAAGATAAATTTTTTAAAAAGGAGATTTTGTTGCTAATCTTTGGTTTATAATTTATATGAACTGCTTTGTTGTGATTGATGCCAATAAGGGATGAATTAGGGAATTGAGTTAAAAAGCAAACTTGTTAATTTCATGAGATTCATGATATTCATGATATTTAACAGTAGTTTCTTAACTTGTATGGAGCAGTAAACTAAATGCATATCATCTGTTTCGGAAGAAGATATTTTAGCCAGAGTAAAATGTTCCAAGGTTACCTAACTTTGCTTTTGTGTCTATCTCTCTCTATCTTAGTGTAGTAGATAGTAGAAAAATCGTGCAAATTATGATACAAGCATCAAATTTGGCATTTAATGTTCTGCAGGGCTTTTCTGATCAAATCTGCCTGATTGGCATATTGAATCCAAGATGGCGGCCATTTTTTCCAAATGGCGCCAAGTTAAGCGCCCCGAGATTTGACTTTTGTTAGAAGTATTTTCGTATTGTTGCCGACTTTGCATGATTCTACAGTGTGGTCTTTGTTTTCAGCCTGACTGGACTGGCATTTTCCTGTTTTTAACGCCCACTGACACCCGCATTTTCTGGATCTGCACATCTCGTTCACTGATTTCTCATACCGTTCTGCAATGACTTAACACTGCGTATAGTCAGTACACGTACTCACTATCTGCAGGGCTAGGCTGGTAGTGGTTGGAGGTAAAGTCAACACTTATTTTCACAGCAGTACCAGCAGGAACTGGACTGCTGGCACTGTAGTTCTCACTCACTGGCCAAACTTCATCTATGGCTCCAACAGCCTGGCAATCGACCAAGCCCACGAGCAAAATAACTGCAGTCATCAAAGTGAACGGAGGAGCAATTGGGTTGACAGAAGACCCTGCAGCACTTTGTAGGTGGTATGGTCGCTTGGACCACAAAGTGAGTCGTCTAAGTAGCTGGATCGAGGCCATGTCTGGTATGAAAGATGCAACCACAACAGCAGCACCATGAACAGACACTGAGTGCCCAGAAATCTTTCTTGAAAAGGTGAAAGCACACTCTGCAGTAATGCAGGAGATGGGCAACCCATTCCAAGAAGAATCAAGCGACCTACTCGGTATAGACTGAAGAACATTGCAGACCCAACTCTAGCCCGAATGGTAGCTACACATCACCAGCGGGGCAAAGAGCAGTTCCATTCATTCATGGAGGGCTACAGAATGAAGTGCATGTCCTTTCTATCATCCATCAAGAAAAACATGTTTCTTTCTTCAAACAAGAGCAATCTGGGGGAAGTTCTAAGGAGAAGTCCTGAAAGCATGACTGTCAGCTGGTTGTGGATACGACTCTATATGACTTGATGTCCTTGATGCTTGATCAAATGTCCTGCAAGTCCTAAGTGTAATCCATAACATTACCTCTTTCCCTATCCCAAACTCACTCCGAGTCGTCCAACAGCTGGAGACATCGGTTAAAAGTTACATCATTGTCATTAAAAGTTAGCATTACCTTGTGACATGCAGGTGAAGTTACCCCTACCTCATAGGTTTTAACTCTACCCTTTAGTGTGTGTGACAATTTAAACTACATATGTCCCCTGTGATGCGTTGGGAACTACCTAACTGACTCACACAAACAACCTTGTGCTACACCGAAATTGCCCGAATTTTTGAAACAACAACATATAACCGGTGGGCTTTAATAATCCACACAACTGACCGAACGACTGTTCATCTCATGCTAGAACAGGCAGTGTGACTTGCAAGAATTTTTCAAGCATGAGAATCAGTCACACCCTGCATCTCTCAGTGACAGCGGCAAGCTTCATACATGTCATCACAGCTTGGCTGAAATTCGTTATGAGTCCGTATACGACACTATGACAACCTATAGGAGACTACCATACAATTTCTGACCCAGGACCTACAGAAATTCAAAAGGAAAATTGTGGAGGGGGGACACCTGTTGACTTCTTGCCACCTTCATGCTCTTCGTGCCCTTCACCAGCACACCGAACAAAAACAAACCGGCAGTCCAATGGCCGGCATTCAGGCTATAAATGTTGTGGCCTTCTAAACAAAAATGGTCAAAAGAAGCAGCAACAAGAACTGAGCCACTTCCTCCACCGAGCTGCGTTTGTGCAGTTCATGGTCGTTCCAATTCGTGGCACAAGAAGTGAAGCAGAGTGGCATGAGACTTGTATGTGGCTGGTATGAGGCTGCAGCAAAGGGGGCAGTCCATAAGTGGTAGCATGCTGTTGCAGCAAATGCAGTTCAAACAAAACAAAAGACCACCATAATAATTGGAACGGTGTC
>CM068954.1:56592539-56604083 GCA_035128595.1 Eptatretus atami | reverse complement strand
GAAAGGATGTCTTGGGGAAAGTGTGTGTGAAATTTTGCCTCAATCTGTCCAGCTGTTCTGGAGGAGAAGATTTTTAAAAATTTATTAATTTTCAATCCAAGATGGCTGACGAACCATGTGACCGATGACATGAAAAATTTACATTCTGCCTCCAATCCTGTATGGAGATAGGTGTGTGAAGTTTCGTGTTAATCGGATAAGGTGCGTTTTCTATCCAAGATGGCCACCAAACCATGTGAATTTTGACATCTAATTTTACTATGTTGCAGACATGATGGAAGATAGTTGCAAATTTTCGCTTAGATAGGTTATGTGATTCCAGAGAAAACATTATTTAATATTTTTCTTGAATCCAACAATGGTCCAACCATGTGACCTATCAATTAGAAATTAACACAACTTATATTCCCGACTTCGTGGGCAATAGGTTTGTGAAGTTTCCCTTGATCTGATGAGCCGTTCTGGAGAAGAAGATGTTTGAAGTTTTGGGTAAATTCAAGATGGCCGCAAACATATGACCGACAATAGAAATTAAAACTTGAAAAGGACGTCATGGGGAATGTGTGTGTAAGTTTCGCCTCAATCTGTCCAACCGTTCTGGAGAATAAGATTAAAAATAAAAATTTCAAAACAAGATGGATGCCGACCAAGTACCTATGACGTCACATTATTTTTTTCTACTGTGAATTGTTGTGTGGATGAATGCTCACATTTCAGATCTTTCATATGCAGCGTTCTACTTGACGAATTTTCACTGGGATACCCGCTTCACTGATGACGTCACGAAAAATCACCCCTCTCCCATTGGAGGTCATTACAATGTATGAAGGGAAATATTTTTCCATTGCAACCGTTTCAAGAGATAGAGGTCCAAAGTTTATCGTTTTTTTCAGATGGCGCCTGTACCACGTGACTATGACGTCACAATTATAAACTAAGTATGCTATCAAAAAAGATCCATACTATGGTGAAAATTTGTGTCGATCGGACTTAGGCGTTCTGAGAAAAATTATTTTTAAGGCGAAAGAACCGCAATTGCGGCGGAAGAAAAATAAGAAATAAACAAGCAGTCATAGACTGGTACTTAGGAATTCGTCAACTTGACCTCTGACCTTGTCTATAAAAGCTGTCTCTAGAGAAGGTAGCGGACGCAAACAGAAGTTTCTACGATGATTCTGTACCAAACCATACAAAATCGTAACGTCGACCGAAGCAAAAATCTCCATTTCTCCACCAATATTTTATCAAAGTCACAAAACCGTAATATTCGGCCATCCACCTAACAATCTTTACATATATCGACGGCTCAGCGAGTCAGGCATGCGACGATAACCTTTATTGGGATAAAAAATGACTTTTAAACACCATCTTTATCGAAAACACCGTCAGCGCGCACACGGAAAACCTTTACGTGACTCAACGACGCGTCTGCTCGGCGCACTGATCACGTGACGCCGTGAGCGTCGAGTGAAATTATATTTTTATACAATCTTAAAAACGTCTCAAAACATCCGATTTTTACCAGAATTTTGAAACACCGAGTTTTAAGCGTCTAAGCGATCGCAAAAACACAAGACAAAATTAAAATCGAAAGTTAAAACGAACTCGTAACGTCGAGCGAAGCAAAAATATCCATTTTCTACACATGAATTTATGGAATTATGTTTGACCTCACTGTGACTTGACCTTTGACCGATTTTGACCAAAATCTAATCAGCGCAAGCCATTCACCCTCCTGAATCACGTGTGTAATTTGACATTGGTAGCTTCTTCCGTTCTCCGAGTTATCCTGCCTACAAACAAACAATCAAGCCAGTCATAGACTGGTACTGTACGAAATCGTCAACTTGACCTCTGACTGTCTAATAAAAAGCTGTCTCTAGAGGAAGGTAGCGACGCAAACAGAAGTTTCTACGATGATTTTCTGTACCAAACCATCAAATCGAATGTTTGACCCACTGTGACCTTGACCTTTTCACCGATTTTGACCAAAATAACTATTCAGCACTAGCCTCACCCTCCTGAATCACCGGTGGTCTATATTTTGACATTGGTAGCTTCTTCCGTTCTCGAGTTATCGTGTCAACAAACAAAACACAACACAAACAATACAAACACACAAACAAGACAGATGACAGTAACTACGAAACTGATTACTTACAATCTTACGAAATATGTCAAACTTGACCTCTGACCTTGTCTAAATAAAAGCTGTCTCTGGAGAAGGTAGCGACGCAAACCAGAAGTTTATACGATGATTCTGTACCAACCATCAAAAATCGAATGTTTGGACCTTACCGTGACCCTTGACTTGAACCGATTTTGACCAAAATTAATCAGCACTAGCCATCACCCTCCTGAATCACGTGGTGTAATTTGACATTGGTAGCTTTTCGTTTCCGAGTTATCGTGCTACACTACCAAACACATAAAATCGAATATTTACGCACACCACCGACGATTGCAAACTAACAGAACACGTAGTCATATACATCACCTGACTGAATCACTGTTAGATTACATGTAGTACATCAACGATCTCGGAGTTCTGATACAACTATCTAGCAAAATCAGATTTCTAAGTACACTGGGAAACACACTGGAAACTTAAATAAAGGGGGACACTACGGCCGAGATTTTTTTTGAAATCCAATAAAGTGCCGGTCAAAGTGAACCTATATCTTATTCATTCAGCATATGCCATTCAACATGGCTGAATCAGTTAAGGTGTCTTTCTCATGACATTTGGAGGGCTGTCTCCGTTGCGTTTCGGATGCACTACAAACAGTAGACAACAAACAACAGTATAGATGGATAGAAATCTCTAACTTGCCTTTGATTGTCTATGGGGGGAAGATCGACTTGGAGAAGAGCGAGAAACAGATTGCACGAGATCTGTAAAACATCAAAAATTCCTGAATTTATGAACTCACTGTTTTGGGGGGCTGTTGCCGTTTGACCAATCTATAGACTCCATCACTCAATCACTGTTAATGATTGGAAGCTATGCTCTCGAGTCCTGACCTAGACATCAAATTGACCTCACCGGCCACGCGACGTTACCAAGATCTTCAGCACTAGAACCAATCCGTCGATAGGGTGTATTCGTGACATTTATCTTCGTTCACGATACGGCTACAAACAAACAACAAAAGAGGGTGAAATACAGTATCATCTTCGAATCTTGTAGATGGTCGGTAGGTACAACACAAAAGCAGTCATAATAGACTGGTACTTACGAAATCCGTCAACTTGACCTCTGCCTTGTTTTAATAAAACTGTCTCTAGAGAAGGTAGGCGACGCCAAACCAGAAGTTTATTATCGATGATTCTGTACCAAACCATCAAAATCGAATGTTTTGGATTTGATCCTCACGGACCTGGACCTTGACCGGATTTGACCAATCTAATCAGGCACTAGCGCATCACCGCAGTGAATGACCGTGGTGTAATTTGATATGTAGCTTGCTTCGTTTCGGAGTTATCTGTACCCAAACATGCAAAATCGAATATTTGCGTCACCTGTGACCTTGAACGCTGTTGACCGATTTTCGACCAAAATCTAATCAGCACTAGCCATCGACCTCCTGAAATCACGTGGTGTAATTTTGACATTGGTAGCTTCTTTCCGTTCCCGGAGTTTATCTGTACCAAACCATCAAAAATCGAATATTTGACCTCACTGTGACCTGCCTTTGCCGATTTTGACGCCCAAATCTAATCAGCACTAGCCATTCACCCTCTGAATGCACGTGGTGTAAATTTGACATTGGTAGCTTTTCTTCCGTTCTCGAGTTAATCGTGGCGTTACAAGCACAACAACAAACAAACAAACAAGCAGTCATAGACGGTATTACGAAATCGTCACTTGAGCTCTGACCGCTGTCTAATAAAAGCTGTCTCTAGAGAAGGTAGGCGACGCAAACCAGAAGTTTCTACGTTTGATTCTGTATCAAAGCCATTAAAGATGTAACGTCGACCGAAGCAAAAATGCTCCATTTTCCACGCAATTATACTTATAACGTTACTCAACGACGCGTCTGCTCGAGCGCACTGCATCATGGGACGACCCGTGAACGGCGTCGAGTGAAATATTTTTATACAATGTTAAACGTCTTCAAAACATCCGATTTTTTACCAGAATTTCGACAGACCGATGTGTTAGCGCCCTATGAGCGATCGCAAAAACCGAGACAAAATTAAAATCGAAGTTAAAACGAAACTCGTAACTCGGCGAGCAAAAAAATACTCCATTTTCCACGTGAATTTAACGGAATATGTTTGACCTCACTGTGGACCTTGACCTTTTGACCGATTTTGCCAAAATCTAATCAGCACTCGCGCATCACCTCTCTTGAATCAACGTGGTGTAATTTTGACTTCTCCGTTCTCGAGTTAGTCGTGCCTACAAACAACAAACAAACAAACAAGCAGTCAACGACTGTACTTTACGAAATCATCACTTGAGCACCCCCCCTCCCCCCTCGGACTTGTCTAATAGAAAGATGAATCAGTCAGAAGCCCAATGGGAGCTTGAATTCTGAATTCATTGTGGTCTACGATTTTACACCTGTGGTTTGGCAGATCATGAGTCCCAGGACAAAACTAGATTTTCTTATAGAAGAATTCCATTTTTTTTTTTTTTTTAAGTGATTCAGTACAGTCAGGATAATGCCAGTAAAGGTGGTAGTTACTTTTCAGAAGAATCTATTAGAAAGACTTATTATTTATTATATATTAGTTATTCATTTGCTGTGTTCCAGATTTCGGAGCACCGGTTTTAAGCTCCTAAGAGCGATCGCAAAAAACCGAAGACAAAATTAAAATCGAAGTTAAAAACGAACTCGTAACGTCTGATCGAAGCAAAAAATCTCCATTTCTCACATGCAAAACCTTAATGTCAACCAAACGCGTCTGACGCGCAATGCATCATGCGACCCTCGAGACGTCATGCATCGATGGCGACGCGAGGTATGCTCGGCCAGTCATGGGAGCGACCCTTGACGGCTTCGAGTGAAGATATTTTTTTTTATACAATTTAAAAACGTCTCCAAAACATCCGATTTTTAACCAAGAATTTCTCCGCATACGAGTTTAAGCATCCGAATCGGCGGATCGCGATAAAAACCGAAGACAAATTAAAATCGAAGGTTAAGAACGAACTGTAACGTCGAGCGAAGCAACAATACTTCACATTTCTCCATGTTAATTTACGGAATTTTACTGTTTGACTCACTGTGACCATTGACTTTGACCGATTTGACCAAAATCCTAATCAGCGCTAGCCATCACCCTCCTGAATCACGTGATGTAATTTGACATTGTAGCTTCTTCCGTTTCGACGTTTCGTGCCCCATACAAGACAACAAACAAGCAGTCATAGACTTGGTTACTTACGAAATCGTCAACCTGACCTCTGACTCTTGTCTGATAAAAGCTGTCTCGAGAGGAGAGGTAGCGACGCAAACGAGCCGTAATGCTGTGTTTACATCCCGCCTCATTAGCATAATCTTCAGTGCATATACCTCAATACGACACCCGACATAAATCCTCATAAACAATCGATTTTTTACCAGAATTTCGACAACCGAGTTTTAGCGTCCTAAGCCGATCGCAAAACACCGAAGACAAAATTAAGACGAGTTAAATGACTCCGCAAGTCGACAAAGCAAAAATCGGCATTTCTTCCACGCAGATTATTTATATATTATTTTATCTAAAGTCACAAAACCGGTAATATTCGGCCATCCACAACAAGTCTTTACATAATCGGACGGGCTCAGCGGAGTTCAGGCATGCGAACGATAACCTTTATTGGGATTAATAAAATGACTTGTAAACACCATCTTGTATTGAGAAAACACGGTCACCGCGCACACGGAAAACACTTAAGTGACTCAACGACGGTCCTTGCTGAGCGCACTGCATCATGGGACGACCCGTGACGTCTGCTCGACGCGCATGCATTCATGGGGACGACCCTTGACGCTTCGAGTGAAATATTTTTTATTCAATCTAAACGTCTCCAAAACATCGATTTTTACCAGAATTTCGACAACCGAGTTTGAAGCATGAAGCGAGGAGCTGCAATAAACGAAACGAACTTAAATCGAAGTTAAAAACGAACTCGTAATCGTCGAGCGAAGGCAAAAATACTCCATTTCTCCACGTTAATTTACGGAATTGAGTTGACCTCACTGTGACCTTGACGTTTGACCGATTTTGACCAAAATCTTATCAGCGGCTAAGCATCACCTCTGAATCACGTGATGTATTTGACATTGTAGCTCTTCCGTTCTCGAGTTCATGTGCTACACAGACAAACAAACAAGCAGTCATACGGACTGGTACTTTCGAAATCGTCAAACTTGACGCTCTTGACCTTGTCTAATAAAAGCTGTCTCGAGAGAAGGTAGCGACGCAACGAGGCGTAATGCTGCTGTCTTACAATCCCCATCATTAGCATAATCTCAGTGTCAAATATACCTCAGAATACGCCACCGACATATAATCTCAAAACATCGATTTTTACCAGAATTTCGACAACCGAGTTTTAAGCGTCCTGCGCGATCGCAAAAACCAAGACAAAATTATAAATCGAAGTTAAAATGAACTCACAACGTCGAGCAAAGCAAAAATCGGCATTTCTCCACGCAATTATTTAATATAATTTTATCAAAGTCACAAAACCGTAATATTCAGCCATCCACAACAATCTTTACATATCCGATCGGCTCAGCGAGTAGGCATGCGACGATAACTTTATTGGGATAAAAAAATGACTTTTAAACACCATCTTTATTGAAAAAACCGTCCACCGCGCACTACGGAAAACCTTAACGTACTCACACGACGCGTTGCTCGATCGCACTGCATCATGGGACGACCGTGACGTCTGCTCGATCGCACTGCATCATGGGACGACATTTGACGCTTCGAGTGAAATATTTTTTATTCAATCTTAAAACGTCTCCAAAACATCCGATTTTTACCAGAATTTCGACAACCGAGTTTTAAGCATCCGAAGCGATCGCAAAAACCGAAGACAAAAATTAAAACGAAGTTTAAACGAACTCGTAACGTCGAGCGAGCAAAAAATCTCCATTTCTCCTGCAAAACCTTTACGTCAATCACGACGCGTCTGCTCGAAGCGCAATGGCATCATGGGACGACCCGTGACGTCCCGAGCGCAATGCATCATGGGACGACCCTTGACGCTTCGAGTGAAATATTTTTTTATTACAATCTTAAAACGTCTCCAAAATCTCATTTTTAACCAGAATTTCGACAACCGAGTTTTAAGCGTCCTAAGCGATAGCACAAAACTGAAGACAAAATTAAAATCGATGTTTAAAACGACCTCGTACGTCGAGCGAAGCAAAATACTTCCATTTCCTCACGTTAATTTTACGAATTATGTTTTGACCTCACTGTGACCTTGACCTTTGACGCGATTTTGACCAAATCTAATCAGCACTAGCCATCACCCTCCTGAATCACGTGGTGTAATTTGACATTGGTAGCTTCTTCGTTCTCAGTTATGTGCCTACAAACAAACAACAAACAAACAACAAACAAGCAGTCATAGACTGGTACTTACGAAATCGTCAACTTGGCCTCTGACCTTGTCTAATAACAGGTGTCTCTAGAGAAGGTAGCGACGCAAACCAGAATTTCTAGATGATTCTGTACCAACCATCAAAAATCGTAACGTCGACCGAAGCAAAAATCTCACATTTCTCCACGCAATTATTTAATATTATTTTATTAAAGTCACAAACCGTAATATTCGGCAATCCACAACATCTTTACATAATCCGACGGTTAGCGAGTCAGGCATGTGAGATAACCTTTATTGGGATAAAAATGACTTTTAAACACCATCTTTATCGAAAACACCGTCAGCGCGGACACGGAAAACCTTTACGTGACTCAACGACGCCTTGCTCGAGCGCGCTGCACCACATGACGACTGTGACGCGGCGAGTGAAATAGTTTTTATACAATCTTAAAACGTCTCCAAAACATCGATTTTTACCAGAATTCGACAACCCGTGTTAAGCGTCCTAAGCGATCACAAAAAACCGAAGACAAAATTAAAATCGAAGTTAAAACGAACTCGTAACGTCAACCGAAGCAAAAATACTCCATTTTTCACATGAATTTACGGAATTATTGTTGACCTCACTGTGACTTGACCTTTGACCGATTTTGACCAAAAATCTAATCAGCGCTAGCGCATCACCTCCTGAATCACGTGGTGTAATTTGACATTGTAGCTTCTTCCGTTCTCGAGTTATCGTCTCACACAAACACCCACACACACAAACACAACACACAAAAAACAAACACACAAACAGAGGGACGGAAGTCATCATATACTTACGAATCTAAAGATTTCGTAAGTAACAAACATACAAACAAACAAACAGAAACGGAAGTCATCAATATACTTACAATCTTTAGATTTCGTAAGTAACAAACAAACAAACACCAAACAAACAGAAACGGAAGTCATCATATACTTACGAAGTCTTTAGATTTCTTAAGTAACAAAGAAACGGTAAGTAATTACATAATATACTTACGAAATCTTTAGATATCGTAAGTAACAAACACACAAACAACACACAAACAAACAACGGAAGTGATCAATATCTTACGAAATCTTTAGATTAGTAAGTAACAAGCAGTCATAGACTGGTACTTACGAAATCGTTAACTTGACCTCTGACCTTGTCTAATAAAAGCTGCATCTCGAGAAGGTAGCGACACAAACCAGAAGTTTCTCCGATGATTCTGTACCAAACCATCAAAATCGAATGTTTGACCTCAATGTGACCTTGACCTTTGACCGATTTTGACCAAAATCTAATCAGCGCTAGCCATCATCCTCCTGAATCACGTGGTGTAATTTGACATTGGTAGTTTCTTCCGTTCTCGAGTTATCATGTTTGGATGTTGACCTCACTGTGACCTTGACTCTTGACCGATTTTGACCAAAATCTAATCAGCGCTAGCCATCACCCTCCTGAATCTTGTGGTGTAATTTGACATTGGTAGCTTCTTCCATTCTCGAGTTATGTTTTGGATGTTTGACTCACTGTGACCTTGACCTTTGACCGATTTTGACCAAAATCTAATCAGCACTAGCCATCACCTCCTGAATCAGGTGGTGTAATTTGACATTGGTAGCTTCTTCTGTTCTCGAGTTATCGTGCCTACAAACAAACACACAAACATACATACAAACACAAACACACACCAAACAACAAACAGATGACGGAAGTCATCAATAAAGATTTCGTAAGTAACAAGTCTGAAAACGACAATGGTTCACGAGCGGTATTTTGACGATGTAGATTGTTTCGAAGTCAAGGATGAGACAATTTGATAATTTTTGACCAAGTTATAAAATGATCAACATGATGTGGTACGGGTAACAGGTTATTAGCTGCAAAATGTCGAAAACCCGGTTTCGTTCAACAACTTTCAAAATTTGACCTTTGCATAACCTTTAAAGGTCACAAAACAATGTTGTGGACATTAAATAAGGAAACAGGATACGTGCTATGCTTATTGGAGTTTAGTTCGTCGACGAAGGTCGAAAACCCGGTTCAATTCCTACAACTTTGAAAATTTGACCTTTGTGAACTTTAAAGGTCAAAGGTCAAGGATTATGGACCTTTGGTGCAAAACTTCCCTCTGAACATTCCAGGAACAATATAACGTCATATAGGCATATGGCATTTGCGCACTCGTCGGATTATCCATACTTTGATGAAATCAGCGTAAAAACAAACTTGAAGGGGGCGCCACGGGCAAGGTGTTCGAGATGGAGCAAAATGGTTTCAAGACTTTTGGTGGGGATGACCTCAACATTATGCATAAAAAAATATTGTCATCCTAGCTCTCAAAGTTTGGGCGGTCGTATGATTTTTATGTCGAAATTCGCAATTTTCTAAGTTCGTGACCTTGACCTTGGGACGAAAATGAAAAATCGAGCTCCGTGGGGCTATGCAGGTGCCATTGGGCTAACCAAATACCGAACCCCTGCCAGATTCGACAAACCCTCGAGAAGATGGATTTTTATGTCAAAATTCACAATTTTCAAAGTTCGTGACCTTGTGACCTTGCCCTTGGGACGAAAAGAAAAATCGAGCTCCGTGGGGCTATGCAGGTGCCATTGGGCTAACCAAATACCGAAACCCCTGCCAGATTCGACAACCCCCTCGGAGAAGATGTAAATTGAAATTGGCTACTCCTAAAACATGTTTTTGGGGCGTGGCTCCACCCATAATGGGCGCACCATGCCCATTCTCAGGAAAACCACAACTAGATCATATATAAACCTCCCACCAAATTTTATCAGGATCAGATCAACCAACGGAGCTATGCTCGGGACAGACACACACACACACACACACACACACACACACACACACACAACACACAACGAATATAGTGGTCACTTACTGACTCGTGAACCAACAGAAGAAAAACAATAGGTTACCCAGTCCATTAGACTGGGAACCCTAATAATGTTTTCTCTGGAATCACATAACCTTTCAAAGCGAAACTTGGCAATATAAATGACCCCATGCCTGCAAGACGTTAAAAATTTTGATGTCACAAGTCACAAGGTTTGGAGGCCATCTTGTATGAAAAATACATCTTGTCTGATCAACACGAAACTTCACAAGCATAATCCACTTCCCCATTAGATGGAGAATTTAAATTTATGTTGTAATAGGGCACATGGTACGGCAGCCATATTGGATTGAAAATTAATAACTTTAAAAGTCTTCTTCTCTGAAACGGCTGAACAGATTGAGGCGAAATTCCACATGTATGACCGCCTTCCATGGCGAACAAAAAGTCCCCCCCCCCTTTTGATATGCGACGCATCGTTTGGCAGCCATATTGGATTTAAGGGAAAATATTAATTAATGTTTACTCTGGAACTGCTGCTTCAATATATGCGAAACTTCACAATTATAATCCAGCCGACATGTGAAACATCGTTTAAAATTTCAACCCGATCAGCCAGTTTGGCAGCCAGAAATATTTAATTTTTTGAATCTGAGAACTTTTAGATTTTTGTTGTTTTTCCAGAAGGCTCACTTGGCTGCACCTGAAAGTGTTTGAGGGTACAGGAATAGCAATTCATTGATTCCGCCAATGCTCCCAGGAAAAAGGTCTAACTGCATACATAATAAATAGATTGAACACTTTCTGCTACCCGGTTCGTAACTCGTCAGTCCCGCGCTGTATCGACGCAGGCTGTATTTGTATCACTATTAAATAATGTTTTTCTCTGAAGCCACTTTCCTACTCGAAGGGAAACTTTGCGACTATCATTTAAGTCTCACGTTTTATCAAAGGCGGACGTCTGGGTACCCAGTCATCACTGCCAGCAGTTATAAAGTGGCAGTTCTAGTTATCATTGTTTTGAATATTAACAACTGCCTTTTTAAGGTTTATCTCTTTTGATAAATCGATGTATGAGGGAGGATAACTGGGCCCGGTGTATGCCCCGGTTAG
>CM068954.1:56568761-56581291 GCA_035128595.1 Eptatretus atami | reverse complement strand
ATAAGATAAAATGTACAAGTATATACATTATATGCTGTGCATATTTAACACCTAACTAATCAGAGTGATCATTTTAGATAGTTACCATGGCAACAGAAAAATGCAATTAATCATCCTATTTTACTCAGATGCAGGTGAATCAAGAGCATTTGCCAAAAAGATTAAAAAAAAAAAATGTTGTAATTGAACATGTTTTTGAAATATATGGCAGATGCCACTTTTCTATATTTTACTGACATAACGGTAGTCAATATTAATAGTTACCATAGCAAGGTACAGCTGATATTTCCCAAACTATGTACACATATTGTTGAAACTCAAAACATATATTTGAACATAAATCATTGATTCTGGCCGACTACATTGAAAGAATAGGAATTTTTGAATTTAGCCCATTGTGGCAGCCATCTTGAATATTTAAAGTTGCTCAAGGGTGACAGGTTCACACCCACCTGGAATATCATTAGATACACCCAAGGGTGAATAATCAGCAGAGAAAAAAAAACTTTATCAGAGATGTTAGGGTTAGGTGAAAATTTGGCCTTTGGCTGCTGGACTATACATATCTCATTTTTTTGACTAGACTATCTTGCAGAATTGTGTTTTTCAAACATTTCAAGTCCAAGAATTAAATTCCAATTGTTGTGGTCAATTATGTCTATACGTGTTATTTCAACTCAACAAAAATAAAATTTTTATGATGTTATTTTTAATCTAATATAAATGACTTATGTTGGAAAAGATCGTTCTACCTTTGGTGTATCCCAAGAACTGGATGTTAATTTGTCAAATTATTACACAAAAGCACAGGCTGAATGACAGAAATTTAGTATAACAAAAAAAAAACATGAAAAATGCTTATAAATGAATAAATTATCCAAGCCCAACTTAGGCAAATGACTTGGTGAGATTAAGTGATTTATCACAATATATATCCCAAAATAAAACGGCTGTGTATTCCAAAGATACAGAAGTGTTGATTTTATCTCCGGGTCATGCAGAATTCACAGTTCCAATTGAAATAAAATTTTCTAAAGAAGGGCGGATAGTTTGTATGAGAATAGAACTGGGAATATCATATGAATGATTTAGGGTATAATTGGTCATTTTAAAATTAACCAAGAAGACCTGAAATAATTAAATCTGTCTCGTAAGGAAGAATATGATCCACTTGGTGCCGATAATGAGATTTGTGGAAGCACGATTAGGAAACAACAAAAAAGAATTTAATAAGGCTAAAATCAATAATGCCCTTGCCAAAGTTTATATCATGAAAACACAAAGAACAGGATTTTATATCGTAAGGGAATACAAACTGATTTAACAATGGGGAGGTATTTCCTGTCATCATATTAATGTCATATGTTTCTGATACATAAATGACAGCAAGAAGGCTTCAATAAAATTATCATCT
This sequence comes from Eptatretus atami, assembly GCA_035128595.1. Lineage (NCBI taxonomy): Eukaryota > Metazoa > Chordata > Myxini > Myxiniformes > Myxinidae > Eptatretus > Eptatretus atami. The sequence goes on along the minus strand of CM068954.1, from coordinate 56,579,877 downwards.
CTTTGTCCAAGCATACCTACGAGAAACGGGTATTCATTATTTTAATAAATATGTTCGACAACACAAGAATGGGGTGTTTTCAATACAAGATTGGCTTTATACTGATGTTACTAAGCCAACAACTTTGGATTTAACTAAAATGTTAAATTATGAAAAGGTTTTGAAGTTGAGAAAATACAACGCTCTTTTGGAAATCCAGAAAATATTTTATTGGTTTCCTGTTGTAGAAAAAAAAATTTTAGATACAGGAATATCCAAAAATCCAGATGAGTATATGTATGATATTCTATGGCGTGAAAGTGGTTCAAGGGTAGTAAGAGATGAGGAAGGAGTTGAAGAAAATGAGGCAAGAGAGAGAATGAGGCAAGGGAGAAGAGAGAGAGAGAAAAAAGAGAGAATGAAAAAAAAAAAATGGAAACCAGTGAGATTAGTGAGTGAGAGTGAAACCAGTGAGTGAGAAACCAGGAAACCAGTGAGAAAAAGAGATTAGAGGTATTAAAGAAAACAAATAAATCGCAACGCACTGAGGAGGAAAATAAAGAATTAACAAATCTATCAAAAATGTATGGGTCAAGAGTATTAACATCAATTTCAGGGAGAAGATTTAAACGAGAAAGTGGAGATAAAGAAAAGAAAGAAGGAAAAGATTACATTATTGACGATGTTGGTGTAAGTGACTTTGGTTAATGTTTTACTTTTTTTTTAAATTCAATAAATGGAGGAGAGCGTGAAGGCATTTCTAAAGATTCTTTATATTTTAAAAATTCAAATTCAAATGTATATGTTGGAAACTAAAAAGGTTTTCACACTCTAGGAATTTTTCTCATAAATATATGAGTTATTGTCTGAAATGTAAAAATATCTCGTATGTTAAAAGTAAAAATAACAGGGTTTATCAAAATGGAATATGTTTAGTGTGTGGCTCTAAAAAGCGTCAATTCATCTCTTAGCATAAAAGTGGGGGAGATAAACAAAAGTTTTTATCAGGAAGTAAATTTACAACAACTGGAATACCAGGGGAATTACATCTACCAGGATATTCTTTCTGTGGTCTAGGTACAAACTTGGATAAAAGATTAGATGAGGCTAACAATCCTAAACCTTGGTCTAAACTGAACAGGACAAATGTGTCCAAGAGCCGTGTCAGAAAGGTTTTGTCTTCACCAGAAGAAGAAGAACAACGCGGAGCTCTCTTAGAGCCAGCATTCGCTACGTGAGACGCGGCTAAAAACAGAGTTGATGAAATGTGTATGAAGCACGATATTGATTATGGAAATAGCACAATGTTGGAAGAAAAACCTGAAGCGTACAGAGAAATGTTGTATAATTTGTCTTTGATATGAAATCCAACATTGAGAGAAAAGGTTGATGGGTTTATTGTGAAGAAGGTGATGAGTGTTAAATGAACACTTGGGCTTAGAAATTAATAAAACTTAAAGGCTATAATCATGTCATTAAGATTGAAGAGCAATTGACTGATTAATTACATAAACCAATAATCACAAAGTTTAAAAGAAGGAACGTTTATTCCAAAGAAGTTGATTATATCTGGTCCACTGACTTGAGTGAACTTAATAATGATAAGGAGTACAAGTATGCTTTAACTGTTATTTATTTGAGGAGTAGATATATGTGTGGGTTGTTCCTTTGAAAAACAAGAGGTAAAACTCTTATGTTAGCCTTCCAACAGATATTTAATAAAATCAAGAGAAAACTTTAAAAATTGTGGACTGATGAGGGCACAGAGTTCTACAACAAAACACTGATTAATTTTTTTAAAGATAACGGTGTTTCATTATACAGCATCTTTAATGAAGGAAAAGCGGTTGTTATTGAGTGTTTTAATCACACTTCAAAAGAGAGACTATATAAAAAAATTCACTCAACTTGGTTCTCAACAATGGGTGTCTTTAATTCAGGACATTGTAGATAATTACAACAATACGATTCATCTCATCAAAATCGAAACCATCAGAAACATTTACAAAATTAGAATATGAAAAAGAGATTAATCAAAGAAAGCCTAAGTTCAAAGTTGAGGATATGTTAGAAATATACAGCTGTAAATTCATTTGAAAAGAGATTATACTAACATGCATGGTATGACAGTTGAACTTTGTTAGAATCGTTGACTATAATAGATAAGTTCCTTGGACTACAAATCTATGGTGATTTAAGGGTAGAAGAATCTTGGGTTCAATTTTTCACGATGAATTAGCAAAGAAGTGATAAAATTTTAAAAAGTTGTCCACCCCCTTTTGACTCCACCACCACCACATCCACAATCCATACACCACATCTACATCCATCATACAATGCATTAGTTTATTAGTTCACAAACACACAACACGTTTATTCAATTAAAAAAATTCCACATCTGCCCCCCCCCCCTCATTGTCTCCACCCACACAAGCCACACCCATATACCCATCATCCCCTCCTCTTGTGACCCCCACCCTTGACCCACTACCCCTTCATTCCACCCATTAACAGGCCACACCACACAATCCACATCCATATACCCCAATCATCCCTTCCCCATTGTGCACTCCACCCCTTGACCCACCACCCCTTCATCCACTCGCCATTACATAATTCTAAGCAAAGCAGATATAATTAAACAACATTGAATGAAACATTAAACATCTTTGCTTTGGGTGGGGATAAATATTCAATTGTGAAACGAAATGTTCTTCACAGCAGTCTGCTTCGGATGGCTTGCGATTTTGAAACTCGGACACCATATTCTGTTTAAAGCAGAGGGAAGAACCATTAGGGTATATAAAGATGATTATATAATGATGATAAAATAGTAAAACGTTTACCTCCAGAAGATTGAGTTTTGTGTCAGGTTCATCCAGACGGAGGTTTAAACTGGAACAGGTCGGGAACGAGTCAGCACTCCATGGAAGTTAAAAATCGTCCCATTCAAGGTTGTGAAATTCATTAGTTTCATAACCAATCATCATGTTATTTGGTTCATTTTTAATGCTGGAAATAAAAAACAAGCAGGGAAAAGTTCACACCAAGTTGTCTCATGCTTATAAAAGGTTGTGTATAAGTATTTATCTTTCCTCTCATTTAACTTCTCATCCAAACTTAAAGGGGGGAATAAATCTTCAAAGCACTTCATCTCATTATGTAATTCCCTTCAAACTGATTGAAGTTCAGTGAGGATTTCATTCATATTCTGCCATTCTTCATGATATTAATTGGTTTGATGTTCAACATCAGTTATAAACTTTGTTATTGGGGACAACCTGTCAGAAAAAAACCAATAATTATTAATCGCATAGTGATTTAGTTGTGTATAAAACAAATAATGAATCGGTTTAAACATAACTCACCTCTCTTGTGAAAAAGATTGAAACTCATCTGCAAGGTCGGAATACTCCTCCACTGACATCCCCTGAATGAAACAAGCCGAACTTTGGGTTCGGCAATAAATAAGACAAGTTTATGACATCATGGAAATGAGAAAACAAAGGGTTTTTTCAGGTGTCTCTCTCAAAGGAAGGAATTAACATTTTCTATCTCCTGACTAGGAGAGCCAGCATTTTTCTCAGGCAAGGGAAGACTTCTGTAAAACTCGTTTCTTGGGCAGGCTGATTGATTTTAACACAGAAAAGAGAACACTTGCTACAAATGATTTTGAGAAGAACTTTTATATATTAATGAATAATGCTGTATTTGGAAAGACTGGAAAATGTTAGGAACAGACAAAACATAAGACTTGCTACATCTTGGAAACAAGCATCCAAATTAATTAATAAACCAAGTTTTCAAAGAGCGGAGGTGTTTTCAGAGAACTTTTGTGCTATTCATTTGAACAAAGAATGTATTGAAATGGATAAACCTATCTATATAGGAACATCAATTCTTGACTTGTCAAAGTTGTTCATGTATGATGACTTCTACAACAACCTAATGAACAAATATATGGAAGGGGTTAATCTACTTTATATGGATACAGACAGTATATTTTGAAAATTAAAATCAATACGAAAGATATTTATAAGGATATGTCTCAAGATATAGGTATTTATGATACAAGCAATTATAAATCAGATAAACTATTCTCTACAAAGAATAAAAAGGTTATTGGAAAGTTTAAAGATGAGTTGGCTGGAATCGTAATGAGTGAGTTTGTGGGATTGAGAGCAAAGGCTTATGCCTACAAATATGTTGATAATATAATTGAAAATAGTGATGAAAAATGTAATCAAGGAAACAAATTTTGAAGATCATTGCAACTGTTTAGCCTTTAAGAAAGAAGAGTAGAGAAAAATGAATACAATAAGAAGTTATAAACAACATTTATATACAGAGGAGGTAAATATGAAGGCATTGGGAGCTTTTGATGATGAGGTTTATTTCAGAAAATGGGATTGACAGCCTCCGTACGGATATATATATATATATATATATATATAATATATATATATATATATATATATTATAATATATATATATATATATACTGAAATGCAAAAGAAACTTACCACTTGTTTGAAATGTAATAAAATTGTAACAGTTCAAAATAAACAAACCAACAATTGCAAATTGAAACATTGGCATTTTATTGATGACATGTCAAGTTTTGACCAAGATACACCATCTCATCAGTTTGTTCTACAGTACAGAACAGCACAGGGTGCAATGTCAGTCCCCTTTCAATAGCGTGTGTGGCCACCATTGTTTTGGATACAGGCAGTGCATCGTCGGCACATACTGCCTACCAGTCTTTGGATGGATTGCTGCTGGATTCTGTCCCACTCAGTCCTCAATGTCTGAAGCCATCTGACTTAGGACCATCTGCCTGTCCTGCCTTGCAGTGGTGACTCTTGGCCTCCCTGATCGAGGTCTGTCATCTGCAGAGTTGTGGAGGGTGTCTCTGTCCACCAGGGCCGATATCGTCTGGTGTGAACAGCCAAGGCGACGTGCCACCACGGTAGCTCAATCCACCTTGCAGTATGCCCAAGGCACACTGCCGTTGATCCCTTGACAATCGTGGCATGTTGATTGAAATGCCTATTTTGCACTGGCCTTTTTAAAGCCAATATCAAGACATCACGTGCAGCTCATTAAAATCATCCCGTACCCCTTGGCTAATCACTGACAGTCAAAACGGCTGTTCAACAGCTGTGCTATGAAGTAACCATTGAAGGTTCAAGTGACCATCCGTGACCATTTTGTCTGACAGTGAGGACACTATTGTCCACAAATAATTCACACATTTACTACATGCAGTGTTATTGTTGATATTTGAAGGTTTAAGGTGGTAAGTTTCTTTTGCGTTTCAATATATATATATATATATATATATAATAGGGTTGTGGGCTTTGATGGCTACCGTCGCCTTTTTTTGTTTGTTTTACTGGTACACTCGATGTTGAGTAACCATGAATAAATATTTGTTGGAACTATGATTTTTGGTGTCGGTCATGTAAATTTTTGTAAGTGTCTCAGAACCGCTGAAAAATGGGAGGAAGATTTTGGGAAGAAAAGAAAGTAAATAGAGAGGAAATTGGGAGGATTTTGGTGTCATTCTGTAACTTTTCCCCTTTTCCCCTCCATTCACTTGCATGTAAATTTTTGAGGTGCACATTAAATCCTTTATGTCCAGAATGTTATGCGAAGAATTTGAGTGTATAAGCACAATGGGAACACTCTCCGCTTATTTAATTAAATAATATTTTGTAATAATCTGGCATGCTTACCATTTTAAGAGGTAAATGATATAGCTACATTTTAAGATTAAAACAAAAACTGGTTCTGGTGCTACTATTTTGCTTCATTTGCAAGTTATTGAAACAGCCATTTAAAGAAATGTAATAAGATGTTATGTAATTTTTTAGGTAATGAAATAGAATATTTAATGTTGATCTAATGGGTCAGGATGGTGATGTAATTTTACTTGCTTCTTCACACACAGCCGAGACCATGATCGACACTGGTCCAGGGACCGTTCTCCTCTGCCACGAAAGCGATCACGGTCTCCTCTTCTTGAGCGCTCACCACGCAGATCACGGCGTGCCCTGCCACGCTATATTGTTGAGTTTTCCCATTTCTCTTTAGACTGGTGAGCACATATCTGGATTGATGCCTGAGCCATAAGGTCTAACAAGGATGCTATTCGATTTTTTTTTTTTTTTTGGAGGGGGGGGGGGGTGGGGTGGTAGTTCTTTGGCTGGTTACCATAGTTTAGTACTGCTGGATTATGAAAATGCATTGTGGTTGGGAAAATTATATTAGATGTAATTTGAACTTCAGTTGTAGAATAGGGTTCGAGTAAGTCCTGCGAAAGCAACAATTCATTGACGTGTGTGTTCGTATTTTGTATTCCAGAAAACGAGTGTGTGTACATTTGCCCATCTGTCTGCCCCTCAGACAAAATCCATCTGTCCACAGTACATATTTCATTTCAAAAGACGTGCTTGGTTGTTATGCACTTTTCTTTTTATTCCAGCACTGGGTGTGACGTGTTGGAGCTGCGCAGGCGATACCAAAATCTTTACGTGCCCAGTGACTTCTTTGATACCAACTTTTCCTGGGTTGATGTTTTTCCCTTGAGCCGGCCATTCCGTCTTGGCAATGCCTGCTCTTTCCATGTCATGCACAAAGACGTTGAACCCCTGCAGGCTGTAGATGCCACACTTGAGCCTTTTGATGCTAATCACCTTTACAGTGCTAAGGTACATAACGGTGTGTAATTGTGCTTAAATTTCACATTTCTATCATGAAGGAAACGTGATGATCATTTTGCTTGAAATAATTTTTGGAACATAAATTAATTATTGGAAGTTGGAATACACACTATTTTATTAGTCACATATGGAAAATTGGTAAATGCAATGATAGATATTGATTAGACATTTGATGATTGTATCATGACGAGTTTAAAATTTTCAGCTATGTATCTTGATACATGTATTATGGATTACAGCCGTTGGATTCGTCCGGTCGCCTGCTTCGAATCCTGATGAACCCCGTCATAGCTGTCGCAGCGGCTGACTGATTCGGTCGTTCAGGTCTGATTACGGGCCTGTCCACCATGATGCCATTCCTATTGAAACCACAAGTCATTAGATACGTCACACTGATCGCTACAACTAATAGCGACCGAGCGGAATTGCCAAGCGCAGGCATGGCTTTGTTTTGGGCACTAATCACCCGAACCCAATCTGTTCTTTAACGGATGTGCATAATTCTATTCATGATCAGGAAAAAGTCAAATGCACCCCAAGACCAAGTGCTTTTTAAAGTGGATTTGAAAGAACAGGAGTGCAGAGGAGTGCAGAGCAGGAATACAAACAGTACCAATGCAATCATTAAACTAGAAAGCGCAATCAGAGATTGCAGACCCTCGCCAGGATTTGTTTTGTGTGGCAAGTAAATGGAAGAATGGACTAAATGAAAGCTCATTGATAATTATAAATGAAAGGTCTAAATGGTCTAGTTTGTGTGTAAAGGTCTGAAAGGGTCTTGAAAGGTCAAAGGGTGTTATTCATGGTCTTAGAGGTCATAAATGTCGAAAGGGCTCGAAAGACTTTTAAAACATCTAAAAAGGGTCAAAGTTGTCGACAGAGTATTGAAAGGTGTGAAGCTTTAAAGGGTAGAAAGGAGTCGGGTCAGGTCAGGACGGTATGGGAGCATGCGCCAGAGCAGCGCGTCGCTGCATCCACTTTCCAGGGGCCTCCGTCTGGCCATCCCCATCTCCTTGAGATGCTGATCAACCTGCTGCCACCATGAGACACGTGGTCGGCCCGTTGGCCTCCTCCACTCACGAGGCTCCCTCACTGAGAGAATCTGTTGAGCAGGATCAACATCAGGAAAACGAGCCATGTGTCCATACAGCTGCAGCTGATGCTCACAGACTTTGCAGGTAACAAATCACATTTGAGTCTCTCTCAGCAACTACTCATTGGAACCAATGTCCGACCAGCGATAGCCAAGGATTCTCCGAAGAGACTTGGTACCAAAGGAATTAAATCGCCGTCACAGATCCCTGGTCAGAGTCCAAGTCTCACGTCCGTAGAGCAGGACTGGAAGGACCAAGGACCTGAAGACTCGGACTTTCGTCGTCCTGCACAGGTCCCGGCAGCGCCACACCCCATGATCCAGTGAATCCATGACTCCCCAGGCCCGACCCAGACATTTGTTGACCTCTGGCTCACAGCCAGCAGAGACATGAATATCACTGCCAAGGTAAGTGAATCCCTCCGGGTCCTCAACATCCTCACCACAAACAAGTACAGACAAGAGAGCAGCATCCAAGATGTCACTGAAAGCCTGGATCTTAGTTTTGACCCAGGAAACCTGTAATCCCGTGGCTTCGACTGCTCATTCAGCACCTCGAGGGCCCCCAAAATGATATGTAGAGTCTCCACAAAGATGACTGCATCATCTGCAAAATCAAGGTCAGAGATCTTGCCATTCCCAAACTATGCACCGCAGCTTGATCTCTCCGACATTCTCCCAATAATCCAGTCCATACAAGTGCTGAAAAGTGTGGGGGCCAGTATACACCCCTGATGAACTCCAGTAACAATTGGAAATAAGTCAGAGATGGTAACACTATATCTCACAGCATGATCAGTACCAGAGTACAGTTTAGACATCAGATTGAACAGATTTGGTGGCACCCCATGAAGACAAAGAATCCTCCAGAGGGCATCCTGATTCACGGAATCATACTCTTTGCAGAGATCAACATGAGCTGCAAGCAGCCCCTGCCAAAACTCTTGCCTGCGTTCGGTGAAGACCCGAAGAGCAAAGATAGTCAATCGTTGACCCTTTGGTGTAAAGCCTGACTGCTCTGGACACTGGTGCTCAATGATATGTTGGCGAACTCCATCAATAATTATCAGAGCAAAGACCTTGCCCAGCACCAAGAGCAGCGTTACCCCTCGGTAGTTGTTGCAGTCCTGGCGATCACCCTTCCCTTTTCAGAGAGGGACAACAAGGCCCCTTTTCTGTCTGTCTTCCAGGCAGAATAATGCCTGTCTTCCAGGCAGAGCACAGAACTTTATGCAATGACACAAGTACAGCATTTCCCCCAGCCTTGAGAATTTCAGCATGGATGCCACAGATCCCAGGAGCTTTAACCTATTTCAACCGGTTCACCACAGTCCGTGTTTCCACAAACAACGGTGGATCACAGTTGATTGGAGGGTCAGCGATGGGGATGATAACACCATGGACATCCAACACAACAGCCAGTGGATCAGCCTGGTACAGCCTCTCAAAGTAACCGGCCCACCAGGCCTTCACTTCAGACTCCTCTGTCAAGAGCCCACCACCCTCCGCTCCAACTGCAGAACACCGAGGGACGAGCTTCGAGGAACGCAATGTGCGAATTCCCCTGTAAGCAGGATGAGAATCACGACCACAGGTGATGCTCCACCCCCTCACAGATTCTTTGCACAAAGGCTTCCTTATCCACCCTTACTGCACGTCCAGTTTTACGCCTCAGCTCCCTGAACAGCTCAGCTCTGCCATTCAGCCTGGTCTTGAAAGCCAGTTTCTCTTGAAAGACAAAATTCTTCTTTGCTGGTAGATGTCTTGGAGCTCACCATGGAGCGATTATCAAGGATGGTGGTCTTGAAGGCACTCCACAACTCTTCATGATTCTCCAAAGCACCCAGACTCCCCAAATCCCCACTCAGCTTGTTCGCAACCTCCTCAGCTACCCTCTGATCCTTGAGCTTGTCAACATCCAGCCTATGCTGGGATGGTACCATTCTCCCGGATTTAAGCTGCAACTCTAGAGTTGCTTCAAGCCTGTGGTCGGTATTGAGGAACTGAGCACTCTGGTAGACAACTCCTTCAGTTCTGTATCATCCTCCAGCGACCATCAACGAGCACATGGTCAATCTCCTTTTTCACACCACCAGCATTGGAATACCAAGTCCAGTGATGAACCTGTGGGTGCTGAAACCATGAACCAGCCACCCTTAGTCCATCATTTCTTGGAAAGTCATTGAACTTTGTGCTATTCTGGTTCACAGTTCCAGACCCATCGGAACCAAAATATGTCTCATAACCATCCTTATCAGTTCCAGTTGCTGCATTGAAATCCCCCAAGACGAGAAGAGTATCTCGTCTGGGGCACTGAACAACCACAGACTCGAGCGTGGCAACCACAGACGCGAACAACCACAAAAAGAGGGGGGGGGTCCTGAAGGCTTTTCCCCAATCCCGTCATCCGGTGAGCTGCCCTACAGAGAGCAGCAACACAGGAGGTACTCCCACGGATTGGGTTTTCAGATTTATTTGTGTACGTTTTGTGGAATGAAGGTTTTATGGTGGCTGGAGTGCAAATCCTAGCACCAACCTCGAAAAAAGTAACCAAACTGAGGAAGATGTCCACACACAGTTGGGCACTAGATATGGATGGCCGTTGGTTCACAAGGAGCTTCTCCGCCCTTTGACAGGTTTTGTTTTTAGATCCTCGTGGAGGATCTCTGTCTTACTCACGTTGTTGTTCTGCTTCTTCTTGTGGACTTTTTTGTTTCACAGCCTACAGTTTTCATCGAAAACTTCCTGAAACTTGCAATATATATGTAAAAAAATACCCTGTGCAGACAGTAACCATCTCCAATTTTGAAAATTCCTCCTAGAAAAAAGTTATGACGTCAAAATATCTCCGCTAATGGAAATCGCCTAAAAATTATCTCCAAAACTCGGCAAGCTTTTTGAATTCTGTTTGCGGGAATTGAACAGGGCATTAGCTGAGATGAATTACCGCACATATGATACATCACTATGACGTCATATCAATTTTATGACGTCATTCCTATTTTTGACATTTTTTTGTTTCACAACCCAGAGTTTCATCGGATCTTCGTGAAACTTGCCATGTAGATGCAGAAAGCCCACGCACAGGCATTAACCATCTCCGATTTTGGAAATTCTTCCGAGAAAAAAGTTGACGTCATAATATCGCCGCTAATGGAAATCGCCTATTAGTATACCATTATCTCTGAAACTAGGCAAGCTGTTTGAATTTGTTTGCGGGAATCAAGCCGGGCATTAGCACAGATAATTTATTGCAAACCAGATAACATCACAATGGCGTCATATTCGTTTTTATGACGTCATCATTAAGAGGACG
>CM068954.1:56534803-56545628 GCA_035128595.1 Eptatretus atami | reverse complement strand
TTGGGACATCATATCTCCAGCGCTCAATTTGGCAACCAACATATGGTCTCGCACAATTTCTGCACATCGCTGAACATTTCTGTCTGGTTTCTCCGTCGATGCCTTATGGAGTTTATCTGATTTTTCACCACAAAAGAAGCAAGTGTCTTGCGATGTTTCTGGCTGCACCACCACTGCTGTAGCGAGTGACACTCTTTTTTGGCGAGTCACTGTTGGTTTCACACTCATCTCTTTTCCTGTTTTCTACCCATTGAAGTTTGGTATTGTTCTACTTATCTTGCATTTTTTGTGCCATTTAGCTGCTTAGACTTTGGAGTTGAAGCAACTCCTGTTCCATTGTCTAACCTTGATAAGTTTATATTATCTAGAAGACTCTGAAGCTCTTGAATCTTATCAAATTACCTGCAAGATTATCATAAAGTTTACCAATGTCAATATCAGTCCTCTTTGAATCAGCTGGGCATCGCAGTGGTTCTTTTGATGTCTCTTGACACAAAATGCATTTTGTCCAATCTATCGGCGATGATTCAGATGTTGAAGGAGTTTCTGGACGTTGTCTGGGGTCTAAAATCTTGAAGGATTTAGAAATTGTTGGTATTTTGATTACTACACCACCACCACAGCTTCTACAACTAACAACAGCATGCACTGTGATATGGAGATACTGATCTGAAAGAAGAAAATGAAGGATGAATGAATGGATGAATGTGTGCGATATACACAGATTAACTGGAAGAATGTTAACTGTGATACATGGTACAATTACCACATTACAGTTTCATATGTTTGTCACCATTTTATCATGTAGCAGCCATTTTGAATTTGAAAGCCATCTTGGTTAAGAAATTAAGAACATGTGAAACGTAAGGTAAAAGTTAGTGACCTTCACATTTCTGGTCAATTTTCCAACCAATCATAGGAAATATATTCATTTATATGGTTGTATCAGTAATGTCGCCCATGGTGGCGGCCATTTTGAAAATGACCACCATCTTGGAAAAAATTCAGTTGGCCCCATATCTAATATTGTTCAGTAGGTAAAACATGACAACTGTGCTAAGTTTCATGCTTTTCACCAAAAGTGCACAATACTTCCACCATTCTGCAGCACTAATGAGGCTAATCAGGTTGAATACATTGTATCTTTAACATCTGTTCTATTCAACCACAAATTTAATCCTGAGACGTACTGAAGGTGACTTTTGCACGTGAGATGGAAATGATTGTTATCCTTTGTATCAAGAGCCATTTTAGAAAGGGCAGGGCAGACTCTGTGATGGGCAGGGCGCTCCGCAAAGGAGTGGGGCGCTCTGCCCCTCTGATTTATTCAAGCTAGAGGTCTGTTCATATTGGAACTCTTTCTCGGAGGTCACCTGTGATATTGGCAGTCTCACAATGGGTGTTTTGAAGTCGTGTTTATGCATGTTTGCAGTGATGCAGTTGTACGTTTTCTTTGCAATAATTTTTTTTTTTAGAGTAGATAATATTTTCAAAGTATTTTTTTCAGAAAAGGAAAGGATTTGCAGCTCTTACCTACATTCTTGCTCTCTCTTTCTGTTTCTCGTGAAAGTGATATATTTAGATCTGTGGACTAAATACTTTTTGATTGTACTGAATTTTAGGAATACATTTGATATTTTGCTGATTTTAGTTTGCAGTTAACGAGCTTTATGATCATTTGTTTGTTTCACCTTTTTATGATGCCTTTTCATTGATTTGTTTGCTTTCTATTGTTTTTATGAATCTTTGCGTTGCTCTTGTATACACAGGATTACGGGTTTTAAACTTTATCCCATTGACTGGGTTTATAACCATAACGTAATTATTGGCTGGGCTGTGACTCGTCGTTTGTAGGTTGTCCAATTGCGTCAGGAGCTGGACATCCGTGGCATAAATGCCAAGGGGCTCAAGCCCCAGCTGGTGGCACGTCTTGGGAAGCAGCTGAGGCTGGAAGAGGAGCTGGAGCAGCAGGAAGTTAGTGAGAAGAAAGAAAAAACAAAGGATGCCGTGGAAGATATGAAAGAAGAAGATAAAAGGTCTACAGAGGATGAGGAAAAAGAGAAGCAGAAAAAGGAGGAGGTTTGTGATCTCATTACCCTTATCCCTTGCCTTTAGTCGGGTATGTGTGAGATCCTTTTAATGGACAGGGATTTTTTTTCAGTATCACATGAAGATTTCTGTAATATTTTATGACAGGGTGTTTTGTAAGTTGTGCTGCAAATGACCCCCCCCCCCCCCCCCCCCCCAGAAAAAAAAAATCAGTGCAACCTGTGGTGCCCAAAGCTGCCATATGTATATTTTGTGTTCGGTAGGGTCCCAAGAGTGAGACAATGCATGATGCCACTCTGGCAAATGAGTACATCATTCCTAATTTGCATAAATCCAAGACTGTGGCCAATGTCACTGCATTTTTCACCTTTGTTTTTCATATTATTGGAGCAACAGTAGGCAATGGAGCAAGTGTATCTATGTCCAGCCACTAACGACAACTTTTATAGCATTTATCCGTGTTGTTTGTGTTTCTGTTAGAGTATAATAAAAAAGATTGCATACATGTTGGGAGTAGCCAGGGTCAGGTCATGGGCACAAACCCCCTCCCCCCCACTTACAAATGACGATTTTTGCCTGTACACGTGCCACAGTGCAAGTGGTTTACTGACCCCAACTTCAGATGGGGGATTATTAACCACAACACAAAATATATTTGCCCCAACTCCCCCACTATCCCCAACACCCCAGGCTACTCCCAAAAGGAGCAGGTGTTTCTAGTTTGTATAAACACCGGAGTTTATCTGTGATCATGCTCATTTTAGTGCACTCACCTGCAGAAAAAGTTGTATGGAATTTAAGTGATTATTTTTTTATCGCTTAGGATGAAGAGAAGAAACGTCAGGAAGAAAGTGAGCGACAGCGCAAGGAGCGACGTTTTACACTGCCTGAGTTGCCTTCTATAATCGTCCATCCCAGTGTAACCGCAAAGAACGGGAAGTTTGACTGCAGTGTCATGTCCCTGAGCGTGTTGCTGGATTATAGGATTGAGGATAATAAGGAACACTCATTTGAGGTGGTTTTTGTTTTTATTGTTATTGAAATCTTGTTCTTTGTCTGATCACAAGCCTTTATTTTTGTTGTTTTGTCGTTGCAATCAAGGTCCATTTTTTGTGGGGGCTGCTGTTCTGTTTAACATCATGGGTTGTGTCCTCTTTTCACATTCCTACCTAGGTTTCGCTGTTTGCTGAGCTCTTCAATGAGATGCTGCAGAGAGATTTTGGGTTTTGCATTTATAAGGCCATTGTGAATGCCCCAGACAGGAAGAAAGACAAGGAGGACAAGAAGAAAGATAGAAAGGATGAAAAAAAAGACAAAAAAGAAAAGCATGAAGGGAAGTTAAAGAAAAGAAAAAACTCTGATGATAAGGTGAATATGAAAATGGTTTTAGATTAAGTATTTTTCCAAGCTAACTTAGCCTTAAAACATTTGGTTCTCATAACAGTAGCGAAATTATCGGTGATATTTTATAATTAGCCCATCCCCCACACAGCAGGAGGTGGGGTTTTGCAATCACGTGTGTGTGTGTGTGTGTGTGTGTGTGTGTGTGTGTGTGTGTGTGTGTAGAGCTGCTGTTCTTGTGTAACAGCATGGTTGTGTCATCTTCACATTCTTGCAGCGAACTCTTTTGTCAAATTCACATTTGAACCAACTGTCAAACACGGTGGTTTTTCAGTGATGGTGTGGGGAGCAATCTGGAGTGCTGGTCAGTCAGAGCTTGTGGAGTGTGTTGGCAACATCAACACTACGACACATTTCTATCCTTGAGGATGGACTTCTCCCCGTCTTCTACACTGGTCAAATAGTCAAAAACAATACTCTGTTCGTGGAAGATGGAGCTCCATGCCACACTCCAAAAATGAGTGACAAAGATCACTCTTGACTGGGAAGTCTCCAGACCCATACACGTCCACTGTCAGAAAATTGAGTAAATTGGGACTCATCTGAAAAAATTACAGTTTGCCAAAACTCCAAGGGCTGGTGGCCATCTCGTCAGCCCACTTCTTTCTCCTTTGAATGTTGGCTGGTCTCAGAAGAGGTTTTCTCCGAGCTGCTCTCCCCATAGTAGCCCAGTTGATGAAGGTACCGCACGGCAGTTCTTGAGCTAACTTGGACCTCCTCTGCAACATCTGCTGCCTTGCAACGGGGAGTTTTTTCAATGGACCGCTTGACAGCTCAAAGACACCTTTCTGAGGGCCCAGATCAACCAGAACAGGAAGCTGTAGATTCCTTGCCTTCGCTGCTGAATTGCACAATCACCCGATTGACCGAAGAAAGTGGAATGCCAAGGTTCTGAGCTATCTGATGCTGGCTGAATCCACCTTCCAAATGGCCAACAATTTGTCCTCTTTGAAAATCGGAAAGTTTGTGTGCTCCCTGGGTTCGAGGCAAAGTTAATTGTCATACAAGACCCAGGAACTCCTTTCTGCAAATAAATAATGGAATATTCGTACAAATGACTGAGTAAAACTGTTATACAGATGAAATGAAGAAAATTAAGGTGTCTATTTACTTCTGTCATGTCTCTGTACTCCAACTGTCTGCAGGATCGCTCGGTCTTAGAGTTTTTTGGATTTTGGCTCAGGGGGGTTCCCCCAAATTGACTCCAGTCTAACGTCTGTGACATTTCCCACTTGGGGCTATTTATCTATTTTTTATGGATGCAATACTACTCCATGCAATTCTGTATGTAAAAGTACATATTTTATTTGTCATTATGAGGTATTTTGTATCGATCGGTGACAAAAATTTTTAATTTAATTCATTTTAAATTGAGGCTGCAACAACAAAATGGGACAAAAGTCGAGGAGTATGAATACTTTCTGAAGGCACTGCAAGTACTTGGAAGTATTATGAAGGCGTTCAAGTATATAATACAATTTAAACAGAGGTTTAAAGGCATATAAATTAATTAAATCCAGGTTTTACCCAGTGTCTTTTACACCACCTTATCTAACACGTTACATTAGTTCCTCTTGCCTGTTTGTGTCCTTTATTATGTCCTTAAAAACAGTAAGTTTCCTGTTTGGAATGATTTTCAATTTTGTTTAACTGCCAGGCAGGCAGACAGAGTAAACATATTATCTTACTCATCAATGCACATGTGCAATCGGGACAAATTCAGAGCCAATGTATGGTAAAACGGCAAACTTGTCTTCCTATTCATCTTAAAAATATAACAATCAATTGAAATTAAATGTTCCTCGATAATAAACTGATAAGACGGACATGAACCAATTGTTTAACCTCACTTTTTGCTTTGTGTGTGTGGGTTAACAATTTAATGTAAGCGATTTTGTTGTCAGTTTGTCCAGTATGTTTGGGGGGGGGTTGTATAAGGTGTTCTCCTTACTTGTTCTGTTTGTCATGTTCCTCATAGGAGGAAGTGCGTACAAAGAAAATCAAGGAAGAAAAAAGGGAAGAAAGGAAGGTGGAAGCAAAGGATGTAAAGGCTGAAAAAGATGTGAAAGATAATGCAAAAGAGCAGGAAACTAAGGAGGATGACACAGAATTAACAGAAGGCAAAGATGAGGAGGCAGTTGAGGTGACTGGAGGAAAGCAAGATGTTAAAAATGAAGTTTCAGTTAAAGAAAGGCAGGAAAGGGTGGAAAAGGAAGAAAGAAAAGCCAAGAAAAAACAGAAAGAAGAGGAGGAAGAAGTCATCGATAATGATGATTCATCTGATGATGGTAGGAAAATTACTGGTTGAGCTTTTTGTGTGTAAGATTGTGCAGTTGTGGTATATTGCTGATTATATTGATTGAATTCCACTGAAGGAAGCATTTCATCATGAACTATTATATTATTGCTGTTGTTAGAATTGAATGGTTCTGCACAGATATGGTGCATGTATTTTGTGCATTTTTCTAACAGATGCAATGGACTCACCTTGAATTGAGAAATTCTAATGAGGCTGTGCACACTATCCTTCCCAATGGACTCCTTGCATTATTTTGCCATGAGATGTTTAACACAGGGAATTAGAACTGGGGCTAGATCCACCATCTTTGTTTTCCTTCCACTGAACCAAAGGATCACATTTTCTCATTAACATGCTGAATCCAAACTACTACATGCCAAACTGTATTTCAACAACCAGGAGAAGCTCAATTCTATATATATATTTTTTCATTTATCAAACAATACCAAGAGTTGGAGGTTATGGTTGATCTTGATTACCTCGCTGTCTGGGGTCTTAAGGCATTTCCTAGGTAACCTCGCTGGGGTCTGAAGTCACCATGTTCTTTGACCTGCTCAACCTTGCCTTGACTTGAAATAGGTCGCAACAATTTCTTAACGATAGTTTTTTTTCACTTTCCTCACTCATGTTATCGAATTCCTGTTCATCATAGCTACGGATCGCTGGGTATATTGCAATGCTTATAAATGCCTGGAGACATCAGCATTCGTTGCTTTATTTCATTTCCGCATATGCGATCCCTACGAGTATCTCTTAAACTAAGCAGAATTACAAAATTTAAGCTCCAGACTCGAACATACAAGCAGTTCCGACTCCTAGAAAAGTATTCATTTGTCCAGTTCGGACATATTTGACATTTCAGGCGTCTCTGGGAGGTGTATGTTTAATATGATGGTTCGGTTATTGCCAATTGCGTGCCAAGGGAGCCGTTTCATATCGACCATTTTGTTGGAGTGCTCAAGCCAGCGCTCTACAAAATTTGCACCGTCACCGAATACTGTATACAGATCGACTTGAACAAAGTTCAGGGCTATTCTCCTGTGCTGCCCACTTGTTGTTCTGCGGAGAAGCAGGCGGTGGCTGCCTCGCTGAAAATGTGAAATTATATTTTCCACGACGTTTCCCGTTTTTGTTCTTCCATTATACAACCTGGCATTTCGGCTTGGATAAATACAAATAAAAATTAAACGTTTCGCTTTTAAAAGTTTCTTCAAATGTTTCGTGCATTGCTTGGTGAAGCCACTTGGTGCGTTCTTCAACTTTCAATTGTGATACCGTGGTTCTACACTGGAGGTAGGATAGCAAAATAAATTATATGATCACAAATGAAAAAAAAAAAAAAATAAATTTTTCAGTTTGAATTAAGGAATCACGGCAGAAAGCCGAGAGGTACGATGCTCATTCTGTGTTGTCTGGATTTGAATCCAACCCAGCTCTAAACTGTCCTCCCGTTGTTTCACAGTCCGGGTGATTCATCACTGTTAGGGTTAGTCACTGTCACTGACATCACTGTCATGATCATCATGTCATCTCTCTGATGGACGATAATCTGGGCATCATCTTCTGGAATCTCTCAACCTCTCTACCACCCAAATCCCTCTTTCTGACCCTGACCTCTCTCCTCCTCTCCCTCTCCCTCTCTGTCTCTCCTCTCTCCCACCTCTCTCTCTCTCTCCACTCTCCCACCTCTCTCTCTCTCTCTCTCTCCTCTCTCTCTCTCTCTCTCTCTCTCTCTCTCTCTCTCTCTCTCTCTCTCTCTCTCTCTCTCTCTCTCTCTCTCCCTCTCTATCGCTCTCCTCTCCCCAACCCTCCCCTGGTTCCCACCTTTTTCACCCGTTGAGGGGACTCTAGCATAGTACGAATCGGATTCGGAGCCAACCGGTGGGGTGCAATGGTCGCTGCATGTATGAGCTGTTGGTTTTTAATGCTCCTGCCCCAGGTCTGTGTTGTAATGTACATGTACGTATGTGGGAGTTGCTGCTGTTGCTTGCTATTTCCACAATATGGGTGGGGTTCATCAGGAGGTGAAACAGAGACCTACACAGGTCTCGCAGTATCTGTGTGCGTGTTGTTGATTGGTATTTACATATGCGGGTTTCCGAATGTGGAATGGAGTCCTCCCAGGGCAGGCTCAAGAGCATCCACCTTCATTTCGTAAGGGTCACGATTCATGGACCAAGCTGTGAAGTTTAAAAAAAAAGAGGAGCATTAAAAAAAAAACGACTCTTTTCTCTCTCTTCTCTCTCTTCTTTTGTCTCTCTCTCTTCTCTCCTTTTTCTCTCTCTCTCTCTCTCTCTCTCTCTCTCTCTTTCTCTCTCTTCTCTCTCTTTCTCTCTCTCTCTCTCTTTTCTCCTTTCTCTTCTCTCTCTCTTCTCTCTCTCTTTCTCTCTTTCTCTCTCTTCTCTCTTTCTCTCTTTCTCTCTCTTCTCTCTTCTTCTCCTTTCTCTCTTTCTCTCTTTTCTCTTTCTCTCTCTTTCTCTTTCTCTCTTCTCTCTTTCTCCCTCTCTCTCTCTCTTTCTCTCTTTCTCACCATCGCAGCCTTCCTCCCGCAGTGTGTAGCAACATTTGTGAGCATATAGACAATGTCTTTTCAGTAAATATAGACTATCTTTTTTCAATGTCTATTTGAAATAGACAATCTATGAAATAGACAATGTCTATTTGACGAAACGTGTCAATTGAGACAAAAAGAAAAATATCTCAAACTCGAAAGAACAAGACATGACATGATGAAGCACCGAAAAAACTGTTGTTCACCGAAAAAAGATATCATGCGCCGAAAACTGGAAGATTTCGCATCTCCGAGAAGCAGAAGTTTTTTTGATGTACTGCATTTGAACTCTGACTCTGCAAACAAGACCCGGATCAATGGGAAACTGAAGATAGTTTCGTACAGAGCCGTACTATCGTCAGCAAGCTGAAAGTTTGAATGACTGTACAGAGCGTGGTGTAGCCCTGGCGACTGAGTACAACAGTCTTATTACGTACGATGAGGAGCAAAGCAGTACCTATTACAAGCGGTAACTGATCACCGAAAACGATTCCTGGACTGTAAGAAATCAACTTTGACAAGTGAACTATAGCTCTTGTCCCGTCTGTTCAAAGACTCTGTCTGTAAACTGCGGAGTTCGAAAAACGCGAAAAATACAAAAAATCTTGATTTTTTAGACTTTTCAAGTTTCACTGAGACGGACTGGAAAAATCTTGCAAGTTCAACAAATATCTTCCTGCAGTATTTCAGATTCTAATGCACCAGAAAACATCATACATTACATGTCAATGTCATTTTGGCATAAGATTTAAAAAAAGAAAAATATAAAATGAATTTCTTTTTTTTTCAAATTTCGATGGACGGTAGCAACCCCTAAAATATTTTTTTTCGGGTTCATATTTTTTTATATTTTTTTTCTCAAAAATATCAACCTAAGTTCGGGTTAGGCCCCTTGAAATTTCTGAAAAAATAAAATAAGAACAGCCCTACTGGAGGCCCCAGGAAGAGATAGTCCCTGAGACCACATGGGTTGTGGCAATTAGCGATTCAAATCCCTTCGGTGATTTGTGAAATTCAGTTCAGCTTTCAGGAAACATGAATGTTACAAAAGCTTACCTTTTGACGCTGTCACGTAGTGCTAAAACACCTTTGAATAAGTGGTTGTATAACTTGTCGACTGGGATTAGTATGTTTATTAATTGCTTGTTTAGAAATATTCCATTAACTACTTTGTGCATTTATATATTCTATAGTTAACAAGGAACATCCAACTTATGACTACGCAAATGAATACAAAAATCTCACACTAAAAAAAAATGAAAAAATAGCTTGCCCAAAAAAAATAATGCTGATGAACTTGACATTGTACTGTACCTGTTGAATACTGCTCTTGAGGTTGTATTATATATGAAATTCTCAGGCCAGCCTGTATATTTCATTACCTCCGCCACCGAAGGTGAACGAGGTTATGTTTTCACCCCTCTCTGTCTACTGTGTCGGAGTGACGACCCATCCAGGATTGTGCCAAATAGCCAAGGAGACTGCTTAAGTAGCACCAACGCTCTGCAAAGAATATGGTCCCAATCTTCTCCCCTCCTGTCTGCAGGATATCTCAAAAAGTTTTTGGACGGATCTGGATGAAATTTGGTGGGCAGGTTGGGTGTGTGACAAGGACGAACTCATTAGATTTTGGTGAAGATCCGGATCAGACTACTAAATTTTTTTAAGTGATTCTTCACCATTGAGAGATGGGGCCAAAAATGATATATAGCACGATGTCTCAACAAGTTGTGGACGGATTCGGATGAAACTTGGTGGATATGTTGCGTGTGTGCCAAGGAAGAATCGATTCAGTTTTGATGAAAATCTGGAACCGATAATTTTTTCAGTGATTCTTCACCATTGAGAGATGGGGCTAAGCTAATATAAAGCACGATATCTCAAAAAGTGGTGGACGGATTTGGATGAAATTTGGTGGATAGGTTGAGTGTGAGACCATGACGAATTCATTTGATTTTGGTGAAGATCCAAATCCGATCTGGATACGAGAATTATTTCATTTTTAAAGTGATTCTTCACCATTGAGAGATAGGGCCAAAAACAATATATAGCATGATATTTCAAAAATGTATTGTGCCCGATATGTTCTCATGGATCCGGCATTACGTGGCGTAGGTAGCGCTCTACCGAGTGCCCTTCTAGTTCAAATTGTTTTAGTTGCAATGGTCATATTGCTGTGGATTTTATGGTATTACATGAATTCAGTTTGGTGGAGATAACCTGCACGTGGCCTCAAGCCTGGGTATGGGAGAGGTCAGGATGGGGTTGATTATGAAAAAGGTAATTCTGCATTTCATGAATTTTAATCCATTCAGTAAAGATGAGAGACCACCGATCTTGAGATAGCATTGATATTAATCATTGATCTTTAGAACTCTGTTTTTAAGAGTGAAAGATTGAAATAGGTAAATTGATATTATTTTAATTGTTTGGAAAATTTTAAGCACTGTCCTACTTTGAGTTCTGCCTCACTCATTTGAGTCATTTGAATAGCTGCTCATAGTTCGGTGCAGAAATGTCTCGTC
>CM068954.1:56489398-56519398 GCA_035128595.1 Eptatretus atami | reverse complement strand
CTTCAAGGCCTTGTTGCACACCTGCCTGCTGTACTGCTTGATCATTGGTTTGTCTTTCACCAAGCCCAGATGTGCTTGTGACAGGGAGGAGATTTATACATTCGTTTTTGTTCTTGCCAAATAATACTACAATTATTATTATTATCATTGTTACAATTATTAGTATTCATTAATATTTGGTTTGTTACAATGTTATTATTGTTTGTTATTTATTTTGTAAATGCTGCGGAAGGACCTATTAAGCTCCCCAATACACCGTGACCTGGTGTGCATTTAAAACGGAATTCTTCTGGGTTCTTTGTAGTTAATTTGTCTAATCAACTCAGAAGATCATGACGATCATTTTGGTGTTATCACATTCCACATCAGAACGCTCCAGTAGAACTCCACAAAAAACATCATGCGCGCACACACACACACAACAACACACACACACACACACACAGCACACACACCACACATTCATATAGTTTGTCTTAAAGGGTCCTTGGGACTTTTGGGTCTTCGGATTCTTTTGGGTCTCTGGGCTGAAGGGTCTGGAAGGGTCTTCAAAGGTCGAAGGAGTCTCAGTAGACCTAAAGGGTCAAAAGGGTCCATTTTCATAGGAACACCTTGTGTTAGGTTCTTCTTCATTTTTGACAGACGGCTGGACGGACGGATGGATGGATGGATGGACGGACGGAAATAGTCAAATATTGATGTGGCTTCAATGCTTAAAAATGACGTCTGGAGAACCTGAGGATAAACAAGGAAAGGGTTTCTGGCAGAATGTGTGTGATTTGGGGCAGAGGAGGAGAGGTGAGGGAGCAGGGAAGATTAACACCAAAAAACAGTCTACAAACAAAGCAACCCCCCCCCCACAAAACGGGTCACAAACCAGCCTATGGCAAGCAAGAAACAGACCCTGAGTCGCAGTTCCTGGCGCACATCTCTGTGACACGGAAGGCCCTGGATTCCTCTGATTAGGTGAGGCCAGATGTATCACAAAAGGCCGTGGCTGCAATACCGAGAATCATGGTGGGAGGACCGATTCAAAGCCAGCTGGAACATCAGATTTGGAAGAGAGAGTTGGCATGGAGCATGGAAGGAAATCGAAGTTGGTTGAAAGAGGCACATAAACAGTCATCATTGTGGGGAGGGTGCTCAATCATACACATATACAAGACATTTCTATGGGAGGACATGTAGCTGGAGATATTCCACAGAGGAAGGATGAGGAAGGGGAGCTTCTGATTTGTGAATCCAGAACATCCTGTGAAAAAAGTTTTCTGTTCACCAAACGACATCTAGATACGAGTCAGAGAACTGGAGGGAGGGATCCATGCAAGTGGAGTGTTTGCTTTTTATATGAAACTGAAAAAATAAAAGGTTTAAAAAAAACACAACCATGTATTAAACTGAATAAGAATCCATCTGCATATTTACATAGGCATCTGCAAATAATACTATGTGACATTCAGAACTATTTATTTTTATCTCTTCACAAATATGTTTGGTATTTTTCAGCCCCACCTCCTTTCCTCCTATATGTTCACACATATTTCTGTCATCTTCACCTTTTAGCTTTTTTCTTCTCTTCCATATTTTTGTCCCCACCTCTCTTCACTTGTATTAATATTTTAGGTTTGCTCAATTCAGCCCCCGCCCACTCCCCCTAAACATACGTAATAATGTCTCATTGTATTATCCTCATTATTGCAAAACAGAAAAAACAATTTTCCACTTTCTCCCCACCACCAACTCCCCACTTTCTCACCCCCCCTTTTTTATTTGTACTTTGTCCTCCTGCCACTTCTCTCCCTCCTTCTCCTCCCCCATCACCTTATCCCCATCCATCCACTTATCCTTACCCAAAACATATCTTTGTCTTTTGTTTTGTTGATGATCTGAGCATGACATTTGTTGCTTTTGGTGTTTTTATACCTTGTGTTCCTTCCCTGCAGAGAAAGTGTCTTGTAATGCCAGAAAGAAGGAGGAAGACAACAAATCACTATTACGAGAGCTGGAAGAGATGCGTGGCCGCCACGCGCAAACCGAACTGGGCTTGCAGGCAGCTGGTGAGCAAAGGGACAACTTCAGTGCCATATTATACAGCACTGCTTCCAGCCTTGCCAGCCTCACCCACACTATCCAATCTTCATTCCCACAGGTATTCTTCGTCTTCCTCTTTAGTGTTTATCGTTCTGCAATTTTATTTTATTTCTGCCTTTGTCTTTTTTCTGAGTAGAGGTTTTGGTTATTTGACCATAACTTTTAAAAATTTTGTTATTTAACTGTTTGATCTAGAGGACATTTTACAGATTTGGTTTCTGATCTATTTGGCCTTCCTTGTCTCTGTTCATTTTTCTGCATATGAAACTGTGGAATACTTATTCTTCTTCTTCTTTAGCGGCCACAATTATTCCCACGTTATTGTGGTGCTGGCCTGTGGAAGCTTGGCCCAAGTCTTTCACAAAAATGCTGGCCAGGCCTGACGTTTGATTAATGTTCGGGCAGGAACTTGGAATTTGGCCATGGTGCTGGCGATAGCATTCCTACTCTATGCAAAGGACACTGTGAGATCTTTAACATCCACCCACTAATGCCAGAAGATGGGAAGCCGTTTAACATCCATCCGAGGGACAGCACAGGCATTGATAATTTACCTTGCCTGTGAAACACCAGGATGACAGTTTATAGCTGGACTGAGATGTGAACCCAGGCTAGACAGGTTAAAGGTGAGTGTGCATACCTCTAGGCCATCCTGCCAGCCCTTGGTATATGCAATACTCAAAACACAAAAGTTGACATATGTAGTGCAATCGTCATTCCTGATACTGTTGCAATCGTCAGGTTCGTCCAGTTGCCCGGCTCAAATCCAGGCGAATCTCGTCAAAATGGTTGCAGTAGCCTACTTAGTCAGTCGTCGCGGGCCGGATCATGTATCCACACACCACAATACCACACCAAGTGGGGCCACCGAGCCAGTCGATGTGCTGTAATTATTCGGTGCTGTACAACTGATCTCCATTAACAACCGAGCGGAGTCGTTAGGCATATCACACGGCCTTCTTATGGGCGCTAATCACCTATATCCAATGCGTCCTTTCATGTACTTGCACAATTGTAATCACGATCAGAACCACCAGAATTCACCCGGTGACCAAGTGGTTTTAAAATGTAACACGTCTGAAGACGACGATGGTTCACGAGCGGTATTTGACGATGTAGATTGTTTCAGAAGTCAAGGATGTGATAATGTTTGACCCAGTTATAAAAATGATCAACATGATGTGGTATGAGTGACAGGTTATTAGCTGCAAAATGTCGAAAAACCCCGGTTTTCGTTCAACAACTTTAAAAATTTGACCTTTGCATAACCTTTAAAGGTCCCAAAACAATGTTGTGACATTAAAATAAGGAAACAGGATATGTGCTATAGCTTAATGGAGTTAGTTCGTCGAAGAAGGTCGAAAACCCGGTTCGATTCCCACAACTTTGAAAATTTGACCTTTGTGAACTTTAAAGGTCAAAGGTCAAGGTTATGACCTTTGGTGCAAAACTTCCTCTGGAACATTCCAGAACAATATAACGTCATATAGGCTATATGGCATTTCACACTCCTCGGATTATCCATACTTTGATGAAATCAGCGTAAAAACAAACTTGAAGGGGGCGCCACGGGCAAGGTGTTCGAGATGGAGCAAAATGGTTTCAAGACTTTAGGTGGGGAATGACCTCAAGATTATGCATAAAAAATATTGTCATCCTGGCTCTCAAAGTTTGGCGGGTCGTCTGATTTTTATGTCAAAATTCGAAATTTTCTAAGTTCATGACCTTGTGACTTGACCTTGGTCTAAAATGAAAATCGAGCTCCGTGGGGCTATGCAGGTGCCATTGGGCTAACCAAATACCGAAACCCCTGCCAGATTCGACAACCCCCTTGGAGAAGATGGATTTTTATGTCAAAATCGCAATTTTCGAAGTTCGTGACTTTGTGACCTTGACCTTGGGACGAAAATGAAAAATCGAGCTCCGTGGGGCTATGCAGGTGCCATTGGGCTAACCAAATACCGAAACCCCTGCCAGATTCGACAACCCCCTCGGAGAAGATGTAACTTGAAATTGGCTACCCCCTAAACACATGTTTTTTGGGCGGCTCCGCCCATAATGGGCGCAGCACGCCCATTCGCAGAAAACACAACTAGATCATGATATAAACCTTCCACCCAAATGTTATCAGGATCGGATCAAAACCACGGAGCTATTGTCGGACAGACAGACACATACCCATAACGAATATAGTGGTCACTTACTGACTCGTGAACCAATAAATAAATATAAACGTATAGTGCATGCACTGTGTGGACATGTGATTTGGAATCACCTTTGCATGTCTGGTGTCATTTTGCAGTTGAAAGTGGAAGATGACTGCAAATCTCAAGATGAAAGTGAAGAAAAGAAGCTGAATAATTGTGGAGAGGTGTAAATATACTTTGCTTTTTCATGAAGATGCAAGGGTCTGAGGGACGTTTTTACACACTTTATGTCACTGCCGGTTGTTTGTGAGCAGCTTTAGCGGTGTTATTATTTGTAATGAAGCCTGTACTCCATTATTAGATTGCATTTTTGGCCTCAACCGCTGTGATTGATTGTCTCCTTAGAGGCAAATAGTTATCGTTAAAATGCTCTTTGCCAAATGACCTTCCTATTAATTTTATTTTGCTTGCATTTATTTTGTGTGCATCTCTGTTTCCACCGTGTTTGCACGTGTGCACAGGTAAGAGCACACACATTGAAGGAATTGCGGTATTTTATTTCAATTTGCTGGGTTTTTTTTGTTTTTTTTTACAGCATTGGGCATCAAACTCTTCAACACCAGTCGTTTTGAAAGAAAAAACACTTAAGGAAGCAATTTTTTTTATATATATATATGCATACAGAGCTTGAGGCTCATGTAAGAAAAATAATTATTTGGGGACTTCTTAAAATCTAGATATGGAATTTGTTTGCTTTCCTCATTTATTTACTGTATCTCACTTCAATTATTATTATTATTTTTTTTTTTAATTATTATTAGTTTTTTTGTTGGTAGCCGGCATTTGCTCGCCGTTTCATATTCCACGGACACACCTGCACCCTGTGCAGATGTTTAAGCACTATCGTATCTCGGTCGATGTCCAAAACAATTATACTTGGTTTTACTTGTTAAAATAGTTTCACAATGTTTTGCAACATATAGATGGTGGGTATATCCTCTGACCTTAACTTAATAGTCACTGTAGATGTATTTCTTCATCCTCTGAATTATTTTGTGAGTCACTTGTTGAAGTGAGTTGACATGATATTGGCCACACAAAATTGAGCAAGAGTTGACAGAAGCGAAAGAAATTCTCCTGTCAGTGCTGTGCTACAAACAAATTTTGTGACGAGCCCTGTTCAGGTTGCATGAACGTGTGACTGTCTCTGTGACCTCCAGTTAAATTTGTACATCTTTCCCCCAACTTTGTCAAGAAAGTTTGAGGTGTTCCATACATTCATTGACCTGTGAAATTTTGCTTTATCCCTGTGGACCCACAATTTCAGGGACATTGGATTAAAAAAAAAATAGAAACCTTATTATTGATGAATGATTTATTGAAGCTTTTGTTTATTTTATTAATGTAGTTTCACTCCACAAAATTTCCTCCTTGGGTTTGATCAATCAAAAGCACTCTACTCTGTAGGAGAGTATTGGCGCTGTCGACGCACTTCCTGGGCAAGGGTTATGTTAGGTGTTTTGCTATTGCTTTCCCAGTAGTCAGCTGGGGCAAGAATTTGGAACTTGGCCAAGGTTCCGGCGTTAACTCACCTAGTCTTTGCAGAAGTCACCGTAGGATATTTAACGTCCACCAGTGGCAACAGACAGGTCCTCCGGATTAACACCAATCCGATGGACGATGCACACCGATGCGTCGTCCTGTGTGTGAAACACCAGGATCAGATTTTATAGTCCAGTCAATATTTCAATCCAAACTAGATGATTCACATACCTCTGGGATATTCTGCCAGCCCTTTCGTCTTCTTTTATGGATACAGGTCGAGGCTCGTGAAAGAGCTAGTACTAATATAGTAATGCGATTCGGGCACAACAGGACAAAATGAACAGCAGAGAGAGGGTGGAAATACCAACAGCAGAGTTGAAGGCCAAGATGGAGGCATATAAATGTGTGTGGGTGGGGGGGGGGGGTGTCAAGAGAGAATACTTAGGGTGGACAGGATGGATGCAAACTCTTAGAAAGGAAAACTGGAAATTTGGAAAGGAAGGGGGGGGGGGGTTAATGAGCATAGAAGGGATCATGGTTTTGGATTGTGGACGATCTGAGATGGTGTGAACAGCTGTGCTGGAGACCTGGAGGAAGAATGAGATTGAAGAGAATGTGGAAGTTGATTCCACACATGGGGAAAAAAGAGAAACAAATGAGTGGAGGTGAGCAGTAATCCTGGATTTAGGTCGTTTGACCAGAAGGGGTTGATTGTGAACCCTGCATAAACCTTTGAGGAGGGAGGGGGGAGGGGGGGTTGAACGGAACAAAGCATGGAAAGAGCAGATGGTGCAAGACAAGAAAGGATGTGGTAGAAGACAAAGAAACCACCGACCTGTCTGTGATGGCAAAGTGATAGGCCCATAGACTCAACTTCATCACGAGAGATTCCAATAATCTTGAGGGCCTTGGTTTCCATGGCATCAAGCTGAGCAAGATGTGAGGCAGGGGAACCAGCTCAGAGGGGAGAACAATCCTGCATCAAGCTGCAGATGAAGGCCTTGTGGTTGGATAGGAGTTCACATGTGTCAAGGAAGGACTGTTTGACGGAGGATGCCTCGTTGGCAGCTGGCTTTGGAGATCAACTTTTAAATGTGGTTTGCCCAAGAAGGATCATGGCTGATAGTGAGACGCAGGAGTTTGAATGACTGAACTTCCTCAGTTATGAGACAAATTAGATTTTCATCTTGCAATTATCATCTGATGGACAGAAACATCTTGCAATTAGATTAGTTGTTTGCACATTTTAAAACTAAGATAATTGATTGACAAGGGTGGGAACTGAAGCAATAGTGTGAACATTGATTTGTTGTACAAGATGAATGTGATTACTGGTAGTTTGTTTTTTTTTCCTTTCTACATTTTCCTTAGTGTATTCAAATGTTTAACACTAACATTTCCGAAAGACTGAGGCTAACATTGTAACATTTCCAAGGATAAGTGTGTAACTGGTAATCCCACCAAACAATTTGGTTTGAAACGATGCATTTGGGTAGTTGTACCGTTTTCTATCACGACTCTAATCTCTGATAACTTGAATGGCAGTCCCCCAAATTATCAACTCTCCATGAGGTTGGAAGATGAAGCCAAGCTGCGCACACTTTGATCCCCAACAAAGCACAATTCCAAGTCTGTTACATTCCCACAGTAAGCAGTTATTTTACCTCTAAATCCATTTTATTAATTTGTGATGTCGCTTTGCAGACCAGCCTTATGAGTAAGGCTGCAACTAGAATAATCCTCACTACCCTGGAATGTGTTGGTAAATTGTATTCTGATAAAGCCCATCCATCCATTGGGACTATACTCTGTACAGAGTGTTGATGTTGCCTAAGCAGTCTCCTTGGTTATTGGCTACAATCCTGAACGAGTCGCCACTCCGACACAGGATACCAGTAAGCTGGCACTCATTTTGCCGACCTCGGAAGAATGACAGGCAGAGTCAACCCCACCTGGTATTAATTCAACATCGATGTGGAATTTGAACTCAGGATACTCGTATCCCACAGGATACTTTCCTCATCCCAAGCTCACCACCAAACCATTAATCCAACACCAGGCATGATAAATCCCTGATGTATAATGTAATACATCAAAAGGGTTGTCACCAATGGCATGCTCTAGGAGCACAGAGAAGAAAATTCGTAAGTCGTTGCTTCACCAATTCCAATATGAAAGCTTGTTGAAGATTGTCCAAGTTGAAATGATGCTTTCCATACCATCGTAGAATCCTTGAATGAGTTGAGGAAGAGTGGAAGGACATCCATTCTTAAAAAATAATCTGGAAAAGTCTTTAGTTAACCATATCAAATGCTTTTTTTTCAGATCGATAAGGTCAAAATCTTGTTTGTTCGTATGCAGCACAAGGATGTGGCTGTGCCACTGATACAATGCCCTCTGCTGGTTAGAGCAGGAATTTGGAATTTATTTATGTTGCCCTTGATGGCTTGCCTATTCTTCGTGAAGAACACCAAGGGATGTTTAAAGCCCACTAACGAATGCTAAATGAAAAGATGTTTGTTGTTCCCTGCATTTTTCCTGTAGCTGTCTCGATGCAAAAACTGTCGATGGTGTCCAGCTCCAAAATCACATTGATTGGTGGGGTAGACACACTTGGCAAGAGTTGTTTCATATGTAGCCTGTGGCTGGTGGTTTCATTATTTTCTAGAAGCGTGACCGTGCTGCTGATGCAGTGCCCCTGTTACCAGTAAGCTGGTACTCATTTTGCCGATCTCGGAAGGATGACAGGCTGAATCAAACCACCTGGTGTTATTTAACAGCACAACAGGCTCAAACTCAAGACCCTAAGATCTTAAGCCAACCACCTTAACCATGAAGCCAACACCATGCTTTCGGCAAGTGTAAAAAGATGCTAAAAGGAGAATGCAAGCTCGAACCTTCCCATCAACATTAAGCGGAGATATTTACTCCATCGTCGTTGCATTGGGATTAATCACCTTTGTTGTTTTGGACTCGGGCAATTTTCAGAAAAAGTTAACCATGGTGGCATTTTTTTGTTAACTGCCGCCAAACGTGCTTACGTGATGCATGTCGGTTTGCGTGATTCGAATCGAGTGTATACCAGACACAATTTTGAGTTTTTAACCCTCTAATCGCAAATTCTGGTGGCCATTTTATTTCCATTTTAACTCCATGTAAGTCACGAATTGTGGAAATTGTCAATAAAAGTCCCAAAACACGTACTTTTACCCTCGATAATTGAGATTCCTGAATAGAGTTGATTATAAAAATGGGGGTAAAGATCCCTTTCTGCATTGTTTTTACAGATTTAACCCCTGGCATGGCAAAATTGGCATGCATAAAGATGTTGCAAATGTTTCGATGAAATTTTCGTATTGATGTCACAAGTTCAAAGGAATTTCTCTCTTTATAGTTTTTTTTTAAGTACGCCCACCCTTTTTATCACTGCAGTAAATGCTAATTACAAGCATGGAAGAATTAACTGCTTGGAAGATGACAGCCCCATTGGTGAAGGAGCCATCATATGTCAAGAGGACAAGAATCCCAAGCTTATGAGACCAACTGAAGATGGATTAAAGACAGTCGATGATGTCTGACGAGTACAACTGCAGTTACAGAATGATGACTTTTGGCGAGTAAATGAAAGGTTCACTCATGTTTTTGCCTAGAGCCTCTCTCCATTAATTTGTTGGCACATGCTGTTCCCTCTACACTCTGATTCTGATGTACCACACCCTGTTACAGAGCATTGAGGCTGCCAAAGCAGTTTCTTGGCAAGAGTTATACCAGGTGGTTTGCCATTGCCTTCTCAGCAGTACTTGAGGCAGGAATTTGCACTGTGTTCATGTTGTCGTGAGATCTTTAACGTCCACCAACTAATGCCAGCAGATGGCACTCACAGTTTTAAAGTTCATCTGAGTCACCTTTCCTGTGAAATACGGGGATGACAATTTATAGTTGGGTTGTGATTCAAATCTACGCTAGACAGCTTAAAGACATGTGTGTGTGTTCCTCTTGGAGTCTAGGGCATCTTGCCAGTCCCCTCTTACACTAACAAAGAGAAAATGGGACTGAAGAAACTTGAGAGCAAAGCAAAGCTACTCTCATCTTTTTCCTTGGCAGGGGCATCTGCCTCGTTTAGCACCAAGCAACTGTAGTCACAGATTCATTCAATCACATCCTGTGAATTGGAAACGCAGTATATTTCATGAACAAGATGTAAAATAAAAGATTAATGTTGAACATGACATGAAATTCAGACGATACTCAACGTTTGAAGCAGGTTTAGAACCTGTATGAAGTTGTGCTCCACGATAAACTATGCACACAGTGGCGCACCATGTAAGTGCTACAAAATTTGGCCATGTCCCAGGATCTGCCATGAAGAGAGCCGTAAATGTGGAACTCACGATTCCAGAATAACAGAGAGAAGAAGATGGGGATTTCTTTCTAGCTGGGGTCTATGTTGCGTTATGCTAACAAAACCTAAAGGGACTAGCATTCACGAGGTATGGGCAACACAATGTGCACCTACCAGTTTATACATGTTTCTGAATTTTATATTAGGAGGCTGCAGCGACTCCTTGAGGATAACGAGGACATAGAGCAGGTTGATAAGCAGGAGATACCGAGACGTTTATGGCTACACAGTATTGCACAGGATGTGGTGTACATAAAGGAGTGACGGGATGACGGAGACGTATGCACACTTTCCTTTAAGCTGTCTAGTCCTGGTTTGAATCCAGACTCAGCTATAAACTGTTGTCTCGGTGTTTCACAGGCAGGGTGATGTGTGTGTGTGTGTGTGTGTGTGTGTGCGTGCGTGCGTGTGTGTGTGCGTGCGTGCGTGTGTGTGTGTGTGTGTGTGCTATCCCTCGGATGGATGTTAAACGGACATCCCGTCTCCATCCCTCGGATGGATGTTAAACGGACATCCCGTCTGCCAGCATTCGTTGATTGATGTTAAAGATCCCAGGGTGTCCTTCATGAAGAGTAGACGAGCTATCGTCGGCACCATGGCCAAATTCCAAATTCTTGCCCGAACCAGCAGAGGGCGTTGCATCAGCGGCACAGCCGTGCCCTCAGCCAGTGATGCTACCCCACAGCCTTGTGCAGCATACAAAGAAGTGGAGATAAATATCTCACACCCAAACATGTTGGGCTTCATAGTACCCTTCATCAGGCCACTCGTTCAAAGCAATTAGTAGAGCTGTTCCACCAGGCTTGTCACATGATAAGCTATCAAGACGTCATTAAGCCTTGACACTGCCAGATTAAGACTCTTCAAACAACGGATGACAGTGGTGCTGTTGTTCCTCCCAACTTGGACATAGACCGATTTGTTAACTTCTTGATAGACAGATGTGGATATAAACGAAAACACTTGATGGCAAGGGCACATTGCATGGAACTCAAATTGCTCCATGCCAAATGGGTCCACCAAAAACTGACCTTCTCACACTTTTATTATCCTGTCAAGGAAAGAGACATTGTACATTCCAGATGAGATGAACAACATCATCCCATTACCTACAACAGGTGTTGCATGCCCTCCGTTTGGTGATAAAATTAGAGTGGATTGGTTTAAAAGGTCCATCCACCATTCAGGCAAGAGCAACTGACCTGGCATGTGCAGTGATTCGGCAGTCCCAAAAACCCAAGGTCCAGGTGCACTGCTTTCAATGAAAAGAATAGCACCACCAACCCAGAGAAAACAACTAGAATACTTAGCCATTACTAGTAACTCACAGAGCCTATGCTTCGCTGACAGACCAATTCGTCGTATTTGCCAAAACTTTTGGGTGAGAAAGAAGGGAAGACATTTACCATGCATAGAGTGCTTTAACCCCTCACCCTCAACCCAACTACCCGGGATGTCAAAATTTCGCCGAAAGGCGGAAATCCGACTTTTTCATTGCGCAAGTTGGGTCCTGTGATTCGTTCGATTTGCAATAAAAATCATTGGGGGGGGGTAGGTCTTCTCTATCCAGGTGTGGCAAAGACTATGGAAGCTCAGTCAAAAACTCAGAAAGTTCGCTGAACAAGCCGCTGGCGAAACGCGGCATGCCCGGCCTCCCGTCCAGACGAGACGCATGCCATACGGCTGTCTGAGAATCGTTAATTATGCGCTAAACTTCCCGCGCTCTATCAGGGTCCAATTTCACGGCGATAAACCAGCATCGAGGTTGCTACGCGACATCCCGCCAATCTTTTATGAATGAACTCATTCACTACAGCTCGTACCTAGACCATATTAGAACAGCATGACCTGATCATTCGAGTATCACGTGGCCGTGTGAGTACCGTGATTGGTTAGAAGATTTTGGCATCCCATAATAGTAGGCTCTTAATTTCGTTTTTACTATTCATGGCAGTGCATGGTATTGTATTTAAATCGTCATGTCTGCATATCAACGACCTGATATCGTTGAACGCAACCCTGCATTAGAATCGGAAGCTAATCGTGTTGATAAGGAAGCCGGTTTAAAGAACGTTGCGAGGGACTGGCTGGAAAAAAGGCATGACGCAGATGTGGGGACGTTCGTGAGGAAACTCAAGACTGCTGGCCGTGCTGTTTGTATTATCTGCAACTCCGAGTTGCTTACGGCAGTCGGGATCGGTCGTTTTAACAAAGCATGCCACCACCGGCAACATGCATGTAAGGCTGCCAAGCAGTGAAAGGAAATTATCGTATTCCATGAAGCCCCTCCCCGGCCCAAAAAGCCTTCATAACCCCTATATCATAACGCCCACGCCTTTGCGCCTTAAAAAACGTGCTCGAGTGCAGCGCCATTACGTAGCGCAAAAATATAAACTAACATAACCACGATCTTTGCGGAGCCTGCACGTGGCATGGTGGACCATCTGTGTTTTGGTCTTGTTCCAGTGCCTAGCTAGGCCCCTTTTTGGCCTGGTCTGCTCAGAGGTCAAGGTTAAGGTCAAATTGGGGTGAACTCTTGATATTTATCATAAATGCAATTTTATATTGGCTATCAAATGAAAGTGGTTTGGGTCAATTCCTTCACAAATAACAGAGATATTTCAATTTTGAATGTTCAGAATAAATGGAAAATCTGAAGAAATTGCTGCACGAAATTGTCAATAACTCCTTAATCCTTGACTTTCAAAACATTCATATTTCCTTGGAAAATGAATGTTTGAATTTCGAATTGCCATGACACAGTTGGGTAAACTTCTCTGTGCCGTCATGACTTTTATGTCTCTTTCAGGTTCAATGCCGGTTACAGCTGCTAACAACGAGACTCACTAAAACGGTTGCACAGTCCAGGATCGAGTTAAAAAGCTGAAGCATTGGTGTGTGGATTCGTCTCTGTAAATTCATTGCCATTTACTCTGGTGCCAAAATGTATCGAATTATCAAAACTTTAGCTAAAGACCCAAAGGCTCTTGACTTATTATCAATGAATCTGTGTCTGCCTCGTACAAGACCAGGCATGGATTGGCAAAGACACTGGAGAGACTCTGCAGCAGTTGAGAACGTGCTTTTTCTCGTGAACATTGATGAGTCTACCTCTGAGAGTCCCAAAAGGATTCTTGCGATTCTCGTGAGTTACTTTCGCGAAACTACCAAAACGGTTGTGTGAAACATCTGGCATCTATTGATGTAGTCCACATGGATAGTAAATCTCTACATGATGAGATTGTTGCATTGTTGAGGCAAAGGACATTCCATTTACCAATTATGTCTATGCTCTTGGATTCATGCAACGTCATCGTGGCTCCAAGACTGGCTTTGAAACTCGCATCCGTGGAGAGAATGCCCACACTTGTTAGACATTGATGGTGACACCTGCCACCATGCACAAATGCTGCAAAGGTATTCTGCAAACCATTTGTGGTTGGTGTGAGTCATTATTCACATTACTTCACATGATATGAAATGTCTGTTGATCTGAGAGAACTGTATCGGAGGTGTGTACTCTCGTTGATGTCCAATTCAACATGCCTGAACGATTCATCAGCCATCGCTGTATCGGCCTACGACTTGGTGGATACTGTGCGTCAGCTTATGCCCTACAGTTTTCTACTATGCTTCTTACCCAGGCACATCGCCCTCAATATCAAGCACTGTTGGCTGAAATCTATCACAGGAAATTGGTGATAACTGCACAGGCAGAATCCGAGAAATACATTCCACTCTTGAGAAGAATATGACCGAAGATGGAAAGAAACGCAAACAGAACATCTTGGATCGTTTGTTCTATGTGAGAAAAAAGATGCGCCTCATCTTGGAGGTTTATGTTGCAGTGTTACCTCTCTCAAGAAGTATGTAGTGCTGTTCAAACAAGGTCTCCCATGATTACAAAATCCATGACGAGATCTGTAGTCTTCTGAAGAGTTCCTAGCCTGCTATGTGAAGCCCCAGGGGTTAATGATCTGTCCTACAGAAGGCTACAATCACTGCAAGTTGGCCCAGGGAATGCCCAAAACTTTTGAATGTTGAAGATATGTTCATGGAACAAAAGCCATCTTGAACTGTCTACATCCATCCAACACGACTGTCAAGGACTTCAAAACCAATCTGAAGAGCCTTTAGCACATGTGGGATGTACTCTTGAAGAGATGCCGATATGAATCCCATTCTCCGTGCAGCATCAGCTATTGACCAACTGTAGAGGCCATGATTGTACTGTGAAGCTTAGTTGCGACTTCCAGACTTGATCCAATGCTTGAATGAGGAAGAGAAGGTTGCCTTGACCTTAGGTACGACAGTACCATGTAGATGCAAACTTGGCTGCCCCAGAAGATGGATGGCGAATTGATGAGTGTGGGCAAACCAGGTCTTCAACAAGGACAAGTTACCTGCTAAGTAAACTGTGAAGGCACTTCTGTCTTGCTTCCATGGACCCAAGTTGAAGGATCCTTCAATGTCAGGGAGACGTTATATCATCCAAAACAGCAAGAGTTGCACAGACATACAGTGCTATTCAGACTGTAAATATTCACTGAGGGCATCTGGAAGTCAGCAGTGGAATACTTTAGAGGGATAGCCCAAAGTTTGATCGGTAATGTTACTCTGGTCAAAAACATGCGCACAGCCTACAAGTGGAAAAAGAGGCTCATTGAAAAGAGACAAGAGAGAAAAAAGAGACTGGAAGCTATGCTCTGAGTCAGACACCACTATGCCATTAGAGGAGCGAAAGAACTTAGTATGCTGCAGCAAAGACTGCTAACTTGCCCATCAGAAGAATTGAGGAAGTAGCCTGTCTTGTCCGATGTGTTCTTGTTTCTGTCACAAATGCTGTTCCCTTTTAAATCTGTTGACTTGACTACCTTACTAGTAAATACTTGTTTATCGACTCTAGACATTGGGCTCTAAAACATTGTGATGTTACGGAACAATTTCAGGAGGAGTTATGCTGCTGACTGCTTTGATATTGCAGGACTGATTTGTCTGACAAACATGCAAAAACGACTTAAGTTGAAGGTTTTATTTGATTATAGATGTGAGTATAGGAACCCAATAAAAAATCATTTTTTGGATGCTTCAAATCAATCCAAGCTATCTTAGAATTAGAAATTTTCTGACGAGGGGGATCACCCCTCGTGCCCCCTCGGGCTTCGCCCTCACTTCAGACTTTTTCCTATATTTCTGTGACATCCCTGACTACCCGGCTCCCATCTGCATCCTCACATGCTCCCCCCCCCCTCCGTTCGTCCTGTTTCCCTTCCCGCTAGAAATGTCCTCACGATGACAGGTCCCTCCGTTTTTTCGGGGGCTGGGAGAGAAAGGAAGGGAGCAAATTTACCGTGCGAAGAGTGCTTTCACCTCAACGTTGCCCAGGTGAAAAATGGAAATTGCAATACCCTCTGCCACCACCACCACGTGATGCCACACAGTGCACATTTACAGAGAATTTACACCCCTCTCGTGCACACCCACAGCCAGGCGTGAGGCCACGGCCACATACCTATGTTAACCCCACACAAAGTTGTATTTGCACCCAGTTTGGAGTTTGTAACTTAAAATTTGGTGTGTGTGTGTGTGTGTGTGTGTGTGTGTGTGTGTGTGTGTGTGTGTGTGAGGAGGGGAAAAAAGGTCTAAATGGTCAGAGTCTAATCTGTCTGATAGTGCAGCAGATAATCATAACAATTGTGCAATTATGACAAAGCATGAAATTTTTACCAGTGTAGTACATACCATAAGCTTCATTTTCAGATCGGGAGGTAAGTCAGATTTGACCTCTGAGGATAGTGAGAGGTCAATGACCTCAATTACATTGAAATTGTCATTTTTTCACGATTCTGGTGCAGTTTGTCTGTTTTGGGAATCATTAAAAGGTATGTTGCCATGTGTTGGTCCTTTATCTTCTGGAGAGCCTTTATACATAATCACAGGATGCAACCATGACTGAACAAGTGCTTTAAATGAGGTCAGTGACCTCAGAAAACATTTATTGAAATACACATTAGGTATTGTGTGTCCAGAACACTTGCATGAAATCGTTGTAAGATCATCTGTGCAACCTTAATTTTCAATGTGCACTGAACATAGTCTATAAGTTAAAGTACAGTGAGGTCAGTTACCTCAACCACATGTATAGTACAACGGTACATGTAATACACACACATTATCCATATAGACGCATAAATATAAAGGTGTCTGATTGCACCTAACAGTCTCCCGAACATGCACATAATGCAGTGCACTTGAGTGCAGCCTTGGTGCACTTGCAGCGGCCGTACATCCCTTCTCGCAGCCGCAGTGGATCAGTTCGTGGCAAGATTTATTGCCTCTGGCAGTGTCGTCAAAGAGGCTGCCACCAGAGGCCTCTTTGTCCAGCCCCAGTCAGATGGGATTGGTATTCTGATTCAGGACCAGAGTTTGGTTCCAGCAGTTGCCCTGGAGAGATGCACGCTTGAGTGCTGCTGCATTGGGGAATGTTTTCTAGAGCCCTAGATTGTGTGGAAGAGCTATTTCCTAGCATCGTTCACTTCCATGGTGTCACTGGTGCGGTATCATCAGCACAACAAGCGCTCCAGCAGTGACATTGACTCCTCACTGACATCACTTGGCAGCGTAAGAGTTCTTCAAAGGCATCAGTCACCTGTGGGAACACTTTCCAAATCTCCAGGCAGTCTTCTTCCCTCTGCCAGCGAAGAAGACACAGTGTCGCCACCCGTGAGGGCATGGAAGATGGGAGAGTAGCACATTGTCTTGGTTCATGGCGGCAGACAGTTGGTGAACAGCTGTTGACGGAATGTGCGATAGCTATCACAGTCGTCAGTATGATGTCTGTGACTGAAAGCGCCATTCAGTTCGCAAGTGAAGCCACACCATCCAAGATCTCCAGTGCGTGATGCCACCTTCCTGATCCCCTTCTGACAGCATGCCACATAGAAGAGCAGGCGAGTGTCCGCCTCCTCGTGTGAACATGGGGGCTGGTCAAGTC
Organism: Eptatretus atami; assembly: GCA_035128595.1. Lineage (NCBI taxonomy): Eukaryota > Metazoa > Chordata > Myxini > Myxiniformes > Myxinidae > Eptatretus > Eptatretus atami. The sequence continues at coordinate 56,502,219 of CM068954.1, read as the reverse complement.
GGACTCGGCAGGAGAGCACAGGACCTCAGTTCCACATGTTGCATACATTTCCTTGCCATCTGCTATTGGAAGCGAATGGCCTCTCGTGACAGGAAACCAAAGAGCTCAGTCTTGTTTTGATCCACACGAAGGAAGTCTTCCAGTTCTTAGGGTGAGGTAGAGGGAGCCACTCTCTTCCTGACGCCCTTGCCCCTCTTGTTGGTCTGCCTTTCAGGCTGTCAGGTAGATATAAATCCCAGATGAGGTCGAGTCTGTTGACCTTTCATTGAGTGAGATGTAAGGTGCAAAGACTGTTCACATACTCTTCAAAGGTCTTTGCCGTTACAAGATTGAGCATTTGAACAATAGCTGCTCCGTCAAGGATTGTGGCATCAACCCCAGGTGCGCTTGTGGTTTGGGTTGGTCTGATTTCAGGCAGTGTAGTAGATCTGCTTTGACTCCAAGGCGCAGTTTTCCTCCTGTTGATAATGCTGTGGGCTGCCTGGTTCTCGTGGCAGAAGAACTGGTCCAGATCCCCACACGTGATTGGCAGGCAATATACAGCCTCGAGAAGAGATACAGTCACTCTTCACTGCGGCGAGTTGGATCTGCTGCTTTGACTGCGTCTGTCTGGGCCGACTGAGAGTGCAACTTTGTTCTTGGGCAGTGTTTCTGTAACTGGCTTCGTGCATAGCTCCAGTCTTTCTTCAACAAACTTTGTGTAATGCTCCTCACCAAGGGACTCAATCTTCCTCACAGTTTCTGCCACTGGGGTGTCCGTGATGTCTCTCGTGTCAAGGACCAGTAGGTCAAAGCTAGACATCTGTAAATAACTACCAACACTGTGTGGAATATGTAGACACTTCTATTGGAACACAAATGCATGGTTTGTACATCATAAACATGTTTACCATTAACGAATGAAGCCAAACATCAATATTTTGATATTTTTAGGTCATTGACCTCTCACTGTCCTCAGAGGTCAAAGCTAGACACCTGTAAATAATTACCAACGCTGTGTGGAATATGTAGACACTTTTATTGGAACACAAATGCATGGTTTGTACATCATAAACATGTTTACCATTAAGCAATGATGCCAAACATCAATATTTTGATACTTTGAGGTCATTGACCTCTCACGGTCCTCAGAGGTCAAATCTGCCTTACCTCCCGATCTGAAAATGAATCTTATGGCATGTACTAACACTGGTAGAAATTTCATGCTTTAGTCATAATTTGCACAATTCTTATGATATGAGAGATTATCAGCTGTACTATGAAGGATGTAAGGGGTTTGAATAGCATTAAGGTGTGAGGGGTCGAAAGGGACTTAAGCGGTGTGAAGGTCAAAATATCAAAAGGGTGAAGGGATCGAAAGGCATCTAAAGTGTTTAAATGGTCTTAAAGGTCTAATAGATCTTGTGGATCTTATCGGTCTTTTGAGTCCTCAGGGTCCTTGGGGTATTGTGGGTCCTTTGGGTCCTCAGGAACTTTTGGGACTTTTCAATCCTTGGGAACTTTTTTGACTTTTCAGTCCTCGGGGTATTTTGGGTCTTCTGAATATTTTGGGTTTGTGGGGTCTTCTGGGTCTGTGGAGTCTTTTGGATTTTCGGGGTCTTTTGGAAGTTGGGGAATTTTGTTGGTTCTGGGACTATCCCATTTACTGCCATTGACTTTAATGTTAACTCAGGGAAAAACGATTTGACCCAATCAATAAAAAAGGAGTAAAAAAATTTCTCACAAACAGATCTCCTGCACCGACTTCTCTTTCTCCTCCCCCATCTCTTCCACTCATCCTGCACAAACTTCTCTGCATTAAATTGTTTCTGGGACCAAGCTCTTCCATGAGCCTCGACTATGCATCAAAAATATTTCATTTTTTCCCCTCCACCCTCTTTCTCTTACCTATTTATACCCACATTTGAACAGAGATTCCTTCCGATAAACCCGACCTATAGATAAACTCTTCCAGAGTATATGCAACGAAACAAAAACCTATTTGCCGTCCATCCTTCTTTGCGGTTTATATCCTTTGTGAAAAATAACTCCTGAAACACAATCCTTGGCACTTGCTTGTGGAGTTAATAAGCCTGCCAAAAAAAAGACTTCCAAAGCCATATCAGTCGAGTGATGCTGTGGATTGTGTATCACCTGACACTGAATTATGCAGTGGGTGGTTCTGGGTTCTTTTTGGGGGTTTTTTCAGACTAAAACTGAGCCGGTTTGCCAACTTAATGTTTATAATTATCATCCCAGCTTAAACAGAAAGTTGTTGAGAGATTCTGGGGCTTATCACATTTTGGTTGGAAAACATGTGCGTAAACCCAGAAGAGGTACTAGGTGTGCTTGCCTTCCCTCCCACTTGTATCACGTGGAGGTGGAAAAGTACTAGGACCATGCCAACATTCTTCTGGAAAAATCTATGCCCCTTCCCACTCTCAATTTTATTTAAACCGTGGAGATCAAGGTTTGACAAACACTTATCAACTCTCGTATCTGCTGTGATGGTGATTTTTGAAGAAATGCCAAACAACAGGTAAGTTATGCTGGAATTACTTATGTATACTCAAAGGTATGAAGTACCTTAATTATTTCACATATTAGTTATTTTCCTTTTTCATCACAGCGTGTTTGAAAACTCAAACTCTATCATGGATGACATGCTTTCATGGGACGATTGGATCAAAACATGATATGCTCGATGCTAATGTATATTTCGAACTGAATCGAGTGAATTCAGCCATCGATCATCTCGAGGTAAAGTTTCATTTATTTTTTAATATAATGCTAAACAAACAACTCTGTTGTATGAAGATGAAGTAATGCAAAACCTTTTTTTCACGGGATAGCCTTGCAGAATTCATTAACGAAAATGATGTTCTTTGTGAAACTAGGAGTGAGTTCATGGATTTAGTTGAAGACTTTTTGAACGACCTTGATGCAGAAACTGATGGTTGAGGCTTGCGGAAGAGCTGGAACAGAATGGATGGAACAAAATGGAAGGAGGGAAACACCAACACCAGAGTATAGGTGAGTGTAAGAGTGAAATCAATGGGAGGGGAGAAGGACACACGGGGTAAGCAAGCTGCACACAAATTGGGAGTGCTTGGGAATGGGGTCATTTGGAGTCAAAGTGATTATAAGTATGGATGAGGGATGACCTAACGTAGTGGTGAACAGCTGTCCTGAAGCCCTGGTGGGAAGATTGGAACTGACCAGATTGCAGAAGTTGGTTCCACATGCAAGAAAAAAAAGAAGACCAAATGAGTTGTGATCAGTGAGCTTGGATTTTGGGGGGGGGGGGGTAACAAGAAGAAGGTTACTGGCAGACTGCTGTGCTCTGCAGAAATCTGGGAGAGACAGAGCAAAGAAACAGCAGAGGGTGCAAGACCAAAAAGGAGGAGGTATAATACAGAGATGTCACCAACCTGTCTGCGATGCGAAAGTAACAAGCCTAGACACTCACCTGTGTCGTGGGAGATCCCAATGATTTTGAGGGCCTTGGTTTTCATGGTAACAAGAAGGGTAAGGTGTGATACAGGAGCATCACCCCAAAGGGGAAGAAGTACTCCATCAAGCTATGAATTAACTCCTTGTAGGTTGTGCCAAGGTTGACTAAGGAGGCCCACTTTGAAATGTGGTTTGCCAAAATAATATCAGTGCTGATAGTGTGATGCAAGAGCTTGAATGACAACTTCAAGAGGATTGTTAAGAACATGTATGGGAGTGTTTTCCAGATGAGTGAATGTGGTCGTTGAAAAGTTATGAAGACAACCATGTCATGTCCACTCGCATCCTCATGTATGTGTGATTATATATATAAATATATATGTATATATATATATATATTTATATATATATGGCTCTCTGCTCACGACTTATAGCGCGATGACTCAGACGAGACAACGTGTAAAGCACGACCTGTAAAAAATCACACCATGAGCGCAGTCAACCATCACCAATCATATATATTGCTGGAATGTTTTGAAAGACTGTGACACAACCCGTTCATTCAAGTTGTGTAAGTGGAGCACACAGCAGGCTCAGTCATGTTACTTTTTAGACGGACCTTGTGTGTGTGTGTATATATATATATATATTTTCCTCCACAGGCAGATCAATAAGTCACTGTTTTCATTAGGAAGTAATTATTCATATTTTCCTGCATACAAATTATTTGTATTAATCACTGAAACGTTGCATTTTTTTTTGTTGTTGTTGTTGCTCACACTCATCATTTTTAGACATAGTCCCCAAACAGGCTCGTCTGTGAAAAGGTTTGTCAGTGGTCTGGCACTTGGTTAGGACTGTTTTATGAATACAATATGCTCTTCTTCACTCTTTGCTTGTCAGAGAGGTGTTGTGGTGAATGCAATGGTATTTTTGTTGAAATGCTTGAGATTCCAAGTTTTCTTTTCTTGTCCAACCTATTACAAAGGAACTTTGGCACAGAAGGATGCTGTTTGCCCATCATGTCTGTGCCATATCAAAATGCATGAATTCATTCTTTCAATTTATCGATTTAATTTCACTGAATAGGATGTCGGAGAAGTGGGGAGAACAGTGGGACAAGCACAGGGACATCAATAATTATCAACACTTGGCCGTTCTAGTCAAAGAAAGTTGCATGAAACAACCTAAAAACCTACACAAGGTAAGCCATTTGCTGTTTCGAACTGTACCCAAGTTCCTCCACTGCTGCAGGCATTTACACATAACATGTGCCTGAGAACCCAAAATCTATACGCCCTGACACCCCCATCAGCCACCACACTGGTTTTGTTTCCTGTTTGCGAATGACATGTTAAAGATATCGGTTAACATCATGCTTATCTCCATATTTTATTTTTCAGTATGTAAGTACAGTGTAAAGAATTGGTATGTAGATATATTTACATTGTACTTCTTATATATTGACAAATTATATAAAACGTGAGTGTGTCTTCAGCTTTAGTAAATGTCTCTTTCATATAACTTCCTGAACAGCTATCTCAGCAGTTGCTTTAGCCACCTTTCAATGGTCATGCTAATAATAATAATAATAATCACTTCTAACAACCTGCAAGCAGTTCATCCGGACTCTCTTCAATTATACTAACCCAAATTGTGCTGCCATTCCTTCAGACCATAATATACAAAAAAGATACAAAATTATAAATGAACAGGAAGTACATATATAATCTTTACATGGTGTGTCAATAAAAGGTTAACTGCTTCAATTTACCTTTGTACTTTTGTTTTTTATCCCCCGCCGCGTGGCGGAAGGGGGATATTGTTGTCACCCAGGTCGTCCGTCCGTCCGTCCGTCCGTCCGTCCGGCGTCAACATTTATAGCTGTGAGTGCGATAACTCATAAACTGTCGCCATATCGATTTGAATTGGGTCACACATGTACCACCTGAAAAGAAGAAACCCTATTGATTTTGGGCTGGCCGGATCCAAGATGGCCGACTGGGGCGGCCATCTTGAAAAAAATGTTTTTTGTAATAAATGGAAAACCGCTTATCTGATTTCAATTATTTTTGGTTACTACATTCCTCACCCCTGGGGAACTTTTTCGAGATGATGACCAAATGGTGTCTTGTTTCCAATTCACCTCCCTCATTATTTCTGGGAATAGTATGACCTTTTTCATTCAATGGCGGGGGATTCCCCATCTCTGATGGTATATTTGTTTGTATACATTGTCGAGGCTCGTATGAGAGCTAACACACAACCCACAACAAGGGTGGGGGGAGGCAGGAGACAAGAAGGGGCGGGAGAGGGAAGGACAAAACAGTGGGGAACAGAGACATTAGGAGATCTGTGGAAGGGAGAGGGATGGGGCGGGGAACACGGGGTATACAAGATGGACATTACAGGGACTTTCAGGACCTCACTTTTAGTCATTACCTTAATTTTGTTTTGTTTTGCAGGAGTGATCAGTGATCTTTGGAGAAGTCATTCAAGCATAACCAAAGTATTCTATGGAAAAAATGATGTTTTCTGTGGAGCAGAGCAAACAATGTGAAGTTGTATTTTGACACCAAATCAATTGCTTCCGTCCAGACAAGGTTCTGTACTGAATATGGAGTGCATCCCAGAAACAAGCCAAGCAAGCCAGCCATTTGGAAACTTGTGAAAAAGTTCAAAAATGAAGGGACGATTCTCAACATTAACAAGGGAAGGTCCGGCCGCCCAAGAAGTGTTCGGTGTGAAGGAAACATGGAACGAGTTCATGAGTCGGTCATGCAAAGTCCGAAGAAATCGCATTGACAAAGATAGGCTGAACTGGATCTCACTCTCAGCAGTATCAGAAGAATAATGAAACAAGATTTAAACCTCTTTCCTTACCACATCACAACAGCCCATAAATTGACCGATGGGGATTAAGCAGCACGAGTCGCTTTGTGTGAGATGCTGCAGCAGAAGATGGAGGCAAACCCAAACTGGATTTGCGATGTGTGGCTCAGTGATGAGGCACACTTTCACGTCAATGGTGCAGTCAATTCACACAACAACATTTTCTGTGGAATTCAACGCCCAGATGAGGTTGAACAAAAGTCGCTTAAGAGTCGGAAAGTCACTGATTTTGTGGCTTTCAGCTACAGAGGTGTGTTTGGGCCATATTGGTTTGAAGACAAAAACAGAAGAATGGTTACCATCAATCAAGAACGATGCCGGTCGATTGTCAACGCATTTTACAAATATTTGAAGCAATTGATGAGCACTGCAGCCCTCCGGCGACAATGATTCATGCAAGAAGGTGCTAGCTGCATGGAGCCAATGAAACAATTGCCTTTCTGCATCAAAAATTCAGACCATGAGTTCTCAGTTTGCGTATGGAAAATGAATGGTCTCCACACAGCCCCGACGATGTGCAGACACAGTAACCATTAGAACTTGCAGAAATGTCATTGGAAACTTTGCAATTCATGTGAATGCATGTTGTGTGTGTGGGGGTGCTCACATCAAACACCTCAACTGTAAGCGCATTCATGCATGATGAGTTTCATTTCTCCAGGATTGTGTTTTCATTTTCCGAGTTAACTTTTTGTTTTATTTCTCAATGTTTTGGTTAATAAAGTTTTGAAGTGGTTCACCTTTTATTGACACACCCTGTATATGTGGGGAAAATTACATGCCCAGACCAGGAATTGAACCCAGGTCCTCTGGAAAACTGTTCCAATGCTCTGCTATCCTGGTGACCCATAGGCTGAATATGCAATTCTCCCACATATGGATGCCACTCTCTTTCCCCTGTATTGCGTATTCAGCCTGTGGGTCCCCCAGATAGCTCAGAGGGTAGAGCACTGGTACGGTTTTCCAGCAGACCTGGGTTTGATTCCCGGTCTGGGCATGTAATTTTTCCCATATATACATTAAAATAATATGAAGCAAAGCTCTCAGGAGGGCAATGGGTATCCCAATAACTCCAAACAAAGCCCACTTACATGCTCAAACAAAAGTACTTCGAGTTGTAATCCACTTAAATATGAATGGCACTCAATTAATCACCTCTATAGCTCAACATCCCTCTCACTCATGTCACTCTATGACCACCCATCCTCCACCCCAATGACAGACGAATCATCTAACTGCTCACCATTACTCTCATATTCTTAATATTAAACCTCCTCCCCCACAAAACTCCTCCATGCACCATCACATTAACTACTATCCATCGTCACACCCCAAAATACACTCTTCTGAAGCAACACTTTGCCGTGAAATAAGAGTCTATCTGGCTCGACTCTGGTGTTGACACCACCTCTCCCTTATGCAATATCACCATTAGTTCCAACCTACACCTCACCCAACATGTCCCTTCTGTCCATCTGCCCCACAAACCACCACACATATTATGACTAGCTGCTCCTCCCTGGTCCAAGAAATACACCTCGTCAACATCTCTTCTACACTAAATATCTGGGAATGTCCGATGGGTGCTGTGGGATACTTGAGTTCTGCCAGTCTTTTTTGCTTGATAAAGGACTGAGGCAACAACAACAATACTAGAACGCCACTAAGTAGAGCGTATACCTCTGCCAGGCTGAACAGTTTGCGTTTTCTATCCAACTGATAGGCTGGATCTGGATCTGGACATGAACCAAAATCTAAATGGAACTTCTTCTTGTCATCCACCCAACTCATCCACGAAGTTTGGTCAAAATCTGTCCACAAAGTTTTGAAATATCATTCTATATATCGTTTTTAGCCCCATCTGTCAATTATGAAGAATCATTAAAAAATTCTCAGATCCGTGCTTCACCGAAAACATAAATTCGGCCTTATCACACACACAACCTGTCTACATGCCTGGTGTTGGCTTAATGGTAAAGGTGGTGGGCTTGGGTCCTAGGATCCTGAGTTCAAATCCCCCTTTGCTGTTGAATTAATAGCAGGTGGGGTTGATTCTGCCTGTCAACCTTCTGGGGTCGGCAAAATGAGTGCCAGCTTGCTGGTATCCTGTGTCGGAGTGGCGACCCGTCCAGGATTGTGCCTAATAGCCAAGGAGACTGCTGTGGCAGCACCAACGCTCTGCACAGAGTATGGCCCCAATGGATGGATGGAACCTGTCTACCAAGTTTCATCCCAATCGGTCCATAAGTTTTTGAGATAATCCTGCTCACAGACTGACAGACAGGGGTGAAAACATAACCTCCATCCACCTTCGGTGGTGGATGTAATATTCATAATAAATACGTCAAAAAGAGTTTAAAAGGTGTGGTGATAAAAATGAGAGTGAAGGATGGGTTAAAGAATCTGTTGAGGGTTGTTTGTGGATCACAGGAGGCAAGAGAATTATTGATTATTCTTCATCACCAAATTGCTGCCAGTCTTGTTTTTGTGCACTTGCACGCTGGTGTGGAAGGAAGCAGTGTAGCCTGCTCCAAAAGGACGAGCATAGCATCGGCTTCTCTTCCTCCCAGCAGAGCACGGGCAGCTCCTAACACAAGATCATAACAAAGCTTTGCATTCGACCTTATACATCACTCCACAAGTGGTGTACATGGCTGCACATGGGTGCCAAATTACAATCATTCATACCTTGAAGGCTCGCTGTAGGATGGGGCGCTTGATGAGAGAGTGGGCCGTGCCTCGAGGTAGTGGGCAGACGAAAATCATTAAGGAAGGTGGGTTGCCTTTGTCCAGAACGGTGTTCAATATGGCATCTATCCCATGGTGGGACATGTTTGATTTGATCAAGCAGTGGGGACCAAGTACCACGATAAGACGACGACTCAAGCTCAAAGCTGACCTCAGTCCCTCCATGTCTGTACAAAACAAACAATTTATCCATCCAGTCCTCTGTGAAGGCTTTGTTTTATCATCGTTTTAAAAGAAACCCAAGGAAATTCTCAATTTTTGGGAAAGCCCATATTTAATCAAAATGATTCAAACCAAGCCATTACATAATAAATTAGAGGGGCACTCAGTGGAGTACATACCTCCGCCACGTCATGCCTGATCCACGAGAACATACCAGGCCCAATACATTTTTGAAATATGCCATATATTGCTTTTGGCCCCATCTCTCAATGGTGAAGAATCACTTTAAAAATTAAATAATTATCGTATTCGGATCTTCACTAAAATCGAATCAATTCTTCGTCACACATCCGTGTCCACCAAGTTTTGTCCGAATCCATCCACAACTTTTTGAGATATGATATATCCTTTTTATCCCCATCTCTCAATGGTGAAGAATCACTTAAAAATTCTGTTTTCCGGATCTTCACGAAATTCTAATCAGTTCATCCTTGTTACACGCCCAACCTGCCACCAAATTTCATCCGAATCCGTCCACAACTTTTTGAGATATCCAGCGCACAAACCGACAAACAAACAGACAGACAGGGGTGAAAACATAACCTCCTTCCACCTTCGTTGGCGGAGGTTATAATAACTATTGCTATAAATCAGTGTTGGTTAACTTTATAGAATATTGGGCAAGCTGTTTGTCACATAACTGATTATCCTCAAATCCATTGTTCTGACAACCTTTCACAATGTTATTTCATTTCTTGTTTGTGTGAATGTTAGTTTATTGAAACAGGAGAACATTAAGTGGAGATAGCAAACGTTTACAAAAGAGCATTGAGAATGGTAATACACTGCACCATCATGAAATCGGTATCCCCACCCTACGCTGATGCTGTGGACATTAAAGATCCGCATAGTGTTTCTCAAAAATAATAATTCCATTTTATGCTGCTGTACTGGCTGAATTTCCCAAATATCGTTTAAATGTGATATGTAAGTTTCTTATGAAATAATTTAGATGTTAAGTTAGAGTAAGGTAATGGTCTGAATGGAGTTGATTCTGAGAAGATTTGTGTGTTGATGTATGAAGGATATGAGACGTGGATATGGTATGTCCAAGATGAACCAAATGGCTCCTCCCATGTGTCAGTGTTCTTGGGGGGAAAATTTTGTCTAAGTTTTCTTGGGTAGGAGAGGGGGGGAGCAACTATATAAAATAACGAGACAAAGTTATCAAGGATTACTGAGTTTGTCTCATTGGCAAGAATACGTACATTGGCAAGAATTGGCATTGCGTGCATTGATCCAAAGACTGTAGCATAGTCGCTTCTCCAGTGCTTCAGGCAACTCTTGGAGTGCAAAGTTCAGCTCAGCTTGTGTGGCATCCAATGCTGTTACAATGCAGGCATCAAACCGCTTGCCATCTACACACAAGAAAGGTGTGCAGTTACCTTCTGTTTACCTCATTTTGGCAACACTGCACCTTATTTCTGTCTTCTTTTTTCCACTCATTGTTAAAGCTTGAGTGGCATGAACGTGGCAGTTTGTTTGTGTGTTCACTTTCACAACATACGTTGATGGCATTGTCTGGTTTCGCCTCTATGGTTGAGGGGCGAAGAGGAAGAGGCAGACCTTATACGTGCCTGATTGATGGGGTGAAGGCTGCAACCAAGCTGTCTCTGCCAGAGCTTCAGGAACAGTTCAGGATGGGGATGTTTGGAGAAATCTGATCATGGATGTCACCAGAAGTCTGACACGACTCGACAAAACTCAATAACTAGATTATCTCTCCACATCTATTTGCAGGTTGCTGTGTTTGTTTCCTGCCCACTTCTCTCTCTTCCTGTTCGTTCATTCCCTTGTTGTCCCACTGCCACACTGTCAGTCTGTTGCCTTCTACCCTTCGTCCTTCGTCACCGCAGTCTCTCCATGAACCTGGAATTTGTATGTCTAATATATAAAGCTCTTTCTAACCACTCACTGACTCACTGACTGATATTAAAAATCGGTACCTTCCGGGTGATTTAGAAAGCTGAAAATTTTGTGTGCCAATGGACATCGAAGCCGGTACACAGGAAAAATTCACAGACTCGTCGGACAACATTCATAAATGAAAATATAAATAAATGAAAAAAAATGCAGGTGAGTGACCCGAGACAATTGGGAAGCACAGTTCGTAAGCTTACAATGTGTAAGCATACAGTATGCTTGCATACCCCATGAGTATATACATAGTTCGGGTTAGGGAAAATTAGAGCTTACCAGGTGGTGGTTCTTGAGCAAGATAATGTCGGTAGAACAGAATAATGTCAAATCGAAGTGCATATCCAAGAGTAAATAAAGTGATGAGGGTAGCAATGGTACCCACAACTTCCCAGATCCAGGTCTTTTTCACTTGATCTCTGTATTTCCAGCTCCCTTCTGCAAGTTCAGCAAATGTTAGATTCTTCATATCAACATAATGCCATCATTTTATAAATATCAATTCACTTAGGTATAAATATCTATATCAATTCAATATTAATGATATTCATAAATATCAATCAATAAATATCAATTAGGAATCAGATCACTAATTCTATCTGATCCTCCCATCGACACTGAAGGACAGCTCAAGCACTGATGCAGTGCTCTCATAAGTTTAGGAAGGAACTTGTACTTTGGCAAGGGTACTGGCACACAATGACCAAATTTGCACACAATGAGATATGCAGAAACCCCGTGAAATTGCAACTCTCAAGTGACCATGAGACCTGAAACCAATTATGTTTGTGATGCATATACTATATACAAATTGTAAAAAAGTAAATAATAATGATAAAAGTAAATTTTCTTTTACAATATCGCGAGATTCCCAGAAGTGCTCGGACAAAGACCTTTATAATGACATGGTTTTTATGGTCACTGGTTGAGTCCTTTTAAAATAAAATAATTGGAAATGATAGCAAGGATCTGCGTAACCGCCGTGGGGGAAAAGCCCTGCTTGAGAGAATGCTATGTAGTTATTTGGCGATGAATATACAACAGCCCGCTGCCTCAATTGTGACGTCTATCGGCTCAAAATCCTTTTGACTCTCGCTTTGGTCATTTTACATTGAAGGGAAAACTTATAGGGAGGGCATGGCAATTGTGAATATGACAACTCTTAAGATGTCTTTGGCTTTGCATATCACGAACATGGCGGCTGTTTGATTTCTTTTTTTATCACATTGAAATTGTGGGTGGAGTCAGGCAAGTTGTCCAACCAATGGGTAGAACGGAATGTTACACACAGACGAACAAGCGTATTATTATATGGATGCTTGGATACTAAAGCTGGACTTGAAAAACAATGAGTAACAATATTTTTTTCCGCTTTCTTGTCACCAACAGGGGTGACAAGAAAGCTAGATAAAAACATTGGGCATCACTCACCAACAAAGTTTGAATGCTTTACCTTCATTTTTTTATAGGTAGTTTGAGCATTGATGGGTGATTGTGTGCATGTGTACGGAGTGTTGTTGGTGAGGGTCTCGTCAAGGGGTGTTGTGTGGTTGATGTGTGTTTTTAACCAAGCCCATGCCCCCTTCCCTGAGGGGAAGAAGAAAAAAAAT
>CM068954.1:56448779-56463259 GCA_035128595.1 Eptatretus atami | reverse complement strand
CTCTCTCTCTCTCTCTCTCTCTCTCTCTCTCTGTCTCTGTCTCTGTCTCTGTCTCTCCTTTCTTTAAAATCCTCTTGAGGAAGTTCATTCATTCAAACTCCTGGGTCTCACTCGCAGCCATGATCTTTCTCGGGCAACCCACATTTCAAAGTTGGCTGCCAAAGCCAGTCGCTGACTGGGCATCCTGAGTCGTACAAAGTTCTTCCTCTGCACACCTGAACTCCTAACAATCTACAAGACCTTCATTTGCAGTTTGATGGAGTACTGCTCACTCTTCTGGGCTGGTGTCCCTGAATCACAACTTTCTCAGCTTGCGGCCTTCAAAATTATTGGAATCTCCTGCAATTAAGCTGAGTATGGGTCTATCACTCTCCTTTCGCAGATGGGTAGATGGTCTGTCTTCTACCACCTCATTTCTGGTCTTGCACACTCTGCTATTTCCATGCTTTGTCCCCTCCCTCTGAGGTTTCTGCAGGGCGCATGCGGTCCACCGTCAATGTCATTCTCGTGAAACTGCCAAAATCCAGGATCACTGCTCACCTCCACTCATTCGTTCCTTCTTCTTTTTTTCCCCCCACTTGCAGACCCAACTTATACATTCTCTCCAATCTCATTCTTCCCTCTAGATCTTCCAAATACCTGTTCACCACCATCTCTGATCATCCCCTATCCAAAACCATGATCTTTTCTACCCCCATTAATTCTCCACCCCCCAAGTGGTCTTTCCACCTCCTTCCAAATTTCCAGTTTTTCCTTCCTGAGAGTTGCTTCTGTATTCACCTTGTCCACCCCATGCTCCTCCCCTACCCCTCATTCCTCCCCACACCCATTATTTGTCAAAGTCTCTCTCTATTTTGTCCTTCAACTCTGCTGTTGGTGTTCCCCCCTTTACTGTTCCGTTTGTTCTCTGACATCCTGATCTGTTCAGTGTTCTCGCTATTCCACCAGCCTTGACCTTGTAAACAAAAACACAAGAAAGATGTTGTGCATAGCACAATACTTGCAAAATCCATGAAACAAATTTGACCTTAAAAATAATTGGTGGTTGAAATCAATGACCAAATATGCAAATCCTCTTCAAATTTCAAGTCAATCGAATGAAAATTGACAATTTTAGAAATCCGGTCTATGTTGACCTTTTGGCCTACGATTACCTCAAAAATACTTGGTGGTTTAATTCAGTGACTTGATGTGCAAATCATGTTCAAATTTCTAGTCAATCGGATGAAAATTGAGGATTTTGTAAATTTGAGAGTTTTTTTTTTTTGTATACGGTCACGACAGAATTGTCCGTCCGGTGGCGGAGGCGGCCGGCATTCGAGTCACGTGGCCGGTCGCACGCCGGCGGGCGCGAATTCGCAACAGTATGTATGTGTGTATTGTATGTGTGTATGTTATATATGTATGTGTGTATGTGTGTATGTATGTATGTTGGGTAGTCGATCTTGTCTAACCTTATTATCAGTATTTCCAGTCGATATGTTTGTCTGTCTGTTGGGTAGTCTATGTAGTCGAAAAAAAAAAAAAAATTTGAAATTTGTTCTACCCTTATTATCACTTTTCCGTCGATATGTTTGTCTGTCTGTCTGTTGGGTAGTCGATCTAGTCGAAAAAAAAAATTTTTTCAAAACATTTTTTTTTTGAGATTGTTCTACCCTTATTATCAGTATTTAAAATGCCGATTTCAATTAATACAATGACGATTTCGATTAAACTTGGTTGGTAGGTTCATACCATGACCTAGTTGTGTGCAAATGAGAACCGTTGCTATGGACCATCCGTTGCTAGCAAAGGGACTTTGAAATTTTGAAAAAAACATAAAAAAAATTAATTTTTTCGAAAATCAAAAATCGGGCCACGAGCAACTGTGGGCAGTACATTCAGCCATATTGTCAAAAATTTCCAGCCGGATCCTATGAAAACTGTCGGAGAAGATAGACTTTGAATGACCATGGTTGTAAACAATAAAAACGAAGTTCGTTATATCTCAGAGACTATGAGTCAGATATACATGAAACTGGTATGGTAGGTTCATGGTATGTCCTCGTTATGTGTGAGAAAGAACCGTTGCTATGGACGCTTTTGTTGGCTAGTAACGGCTGAAAAACGACTAAATTCGACTTGATCGACTACCCAGTCGCCCCTACCGGCTTGTATGTATGTGTGTATGTGTGTGTATGTATGTATGTATGTGTGGATGTGTGTGTGTATATGTATTATAATGTATGTGTATGTATGCATGTGTGTGTTATATATGTGTATGTATGTATGTATGCATGTACAGTATTGTGTGTGTATGTGTGTATGTGTGTATATATGTATGTATGTATGTGTGTGTATGTATGTATGTATGTGTGTTCTTCAGTTGGTGTGTATTGGATAATTACTCGTACATCTAGTCTTTCATATGTACAGTCGCGGCCAAAAGTTTGCATACCACTTGAGCAGAATACAGTTGACTTCAATTTTATACTCTTTTCTCCACAATAATCATAATTTTTCCATTCCTAGAACAATTTCAAACATTCTCCCTTATGTCTATCAATGGTTTCTGCAACTTTTATATTTTAGATTGATTTTATTCACAGTTAATTCATGATGTGACAAAAAAAAGTGGGTCAAAAGTTTACATGCCGCACACTCTAATATTGTCTAATACTAGGGTTGGCACACATCGACTTTTTCTCTGTTGTCCCGTTGAAATGAGTGTTTTTTTATGGCCATTTTTCACGCTGATCACGAATCCGTTGAATTTTGACCTAGGATGATGTCTTGTTTGGTAAAATGCAAAAAAATCAAAATGGCACCAAATTTACACTTTTCAGGTAAAATTTGATAATTATGGCTTACTAGGCATGTAATAATATTACTGTAATAATAATAATGTAATAATATTACATGCCCGAGTAAGCCATAATTATTAAAATTTTACCTGAAAAGTGGGTAAATTTGGTGGCCATTTTGAATTTTTGCATTTTACCAACGTAAGACATCACCTAGGTCAAAAATTTCAACGGATTCGTGATCAGCGTGAAATTTGGCCATAAAAAACACTCCTTCAAAAAAAGTATGGTTGTATGCCAACCCTACTAATACTTTGTT
This sequence comes from Eptatretus atami, assembly GCA_035128595.1. Lineage (NCBI taxonomy): Eukaryota > Metazoa > Chordata > Myxini > Myxiniformes > Myxinidae > Eptatretus > Eptatretus atami. Next base: position 56,460,157 of record CM068954.1, on the reverse strand, counting down.
GTATCGCCTTTAACCTTTAGAACTTCAGTCAGTCTTGCAGGAATACCATCAATCAGCTTCTTACAATTCTCTGAAGGTAGTTTAACCCATTCTTCTTGACAGTGTTGGTAGAGTTCAGTCAAATTGGTGGTTTCCTCTTTTGCACTCTTTTTCAATTCCGTCCACAAATTCTCCATTTTATTTAAGTCCGGGCTTTGAGCTGGCCATTCCAAAACATCAACCTTGTTCTGTTGAAGCCATCCAGCAAACAACTTGGAAGTATGCTTTGGGTCGTTTCATGTTGGAAGGTCCAGCGACGTCTGAGGTTCAGCTTTCGAGCGGACTGCTTCAGGTTCCCTTGGAGAATTTCCAAGTAGTCTTCCTTCTTCATGGTGCCCATCTATATTATACAGTACTCCTGGACCACTGCAGCAAAACATCCCATAGCATGATGCTGCCACCACCATTCTTCACCGTGGGTATTGTGTCTTTCAGTTTGAAGGCCACTCCCTTCTCTCGCCAGACTTACTGTTGGTCATTGTGGCCGAAAGTTCCATCTTGGTTTCATCAGACCAAAGGACGCTCTGCCAGAAGCCTCTATCTTTGTCCTTGTGCTTTCTTGCATATTTCAGCCTGGCTTCGCAGGGCGTTTTTGTAAGGAGGGGCTTCCTTTGTGCTCTGCAGCCTCTTATGCCGTTTCCGTGCAGGACCCTCTGGACGGTGGACAGTGACACCTTCGTCCCTGAAGCCTCAATTCTTGGCACAGGTGTTTCTTGGTAGTCTTGGGGTTGAACGGCACCTTTCTGACCAATGCTCTCTCATCGGTTGGTGTCAACTTGGACTTCCATCCTGATCTTGGAAGGATCTTGGTTGTCCCTAGGTCCCTATACTTCCGCACAATCGTCTGGACAGATGACCGTGGACTTCTAGTTGCCTAGATATGGCCCCTAGAGAAGTCCTGACTTGTGCAACTGGATAATGCTCTTCCTCAGGTCTTGAGAGTATTTTTTTGCCTTCCCTTGCTGGCTCAAGTGGAAATAGGGCCTGAATAGGAAACCTAGGCCCTTATACAGCCATGGAGCACTAGCTGACCTATTACATAATTATCATCAGCAGAGTGGGGGACACAATACAAGTGATAGAAGGCCATTTCAGACAAAATCTTGGCCTTTCGAAAGCCAATCATTGCAGCAAGTCACCTTGGTGTATGTAAACTTTTGGGCCTGACTGTATGTATGTATGTGTGTATGTGTGTATATGTGTGTGTGTTGTGTGTGTGTATGTTGATATGTGTGTGTGTGTATGTCTGTGTGTTTTTATGTGTGTTCTTCAGTTGTTGTGTGTTGGATAATTACTCGTACATCTAGTCTTTCATATCAAACTTTTTTAATGCCCATATGGAACTCGCCACAAGCTGGTGATGATGTGTATCATTTTGAAAATTTACCTCACATGTCCAAAATCTCTGAGAAATGTTTATTTTGAATGTTGTTTTTTTTCTCACATTTTCCACAGTTATTTCTTTTGTGATCGTTTCAAGACCACATTTTTGCACTCATGTGCTTCATGACAAAATAAAAGTTCACGAGTTTCCACTGAAAGCGGCCACATGTTCTGATGGTGAAATCAAAAGGATGGAGTAAGGAGAAGGTGACGTTTCGAGCATTAACCCTTTGGTGGAAAATGTCAGCTTCTCCTTGCTTCAATGCTGGTTTGATCCTTCGATCAACATTCTGTTGATTTCATCCCTTGTTCGACCTGTCGGCCGACGCAGAATGAAACCAGCCTTCACAAGCAAGACTACTTCCTCATTTCACATGTTACAAGCCCTGACAAACATGTACCAGAAATATACATGGAGTTAGTTAGATCGAGAAAACTGAAGTGTACATTTTGTCATCATCTCATCTTTCACTGAAATAACCACTGTTTTGGTTTACGAAGAGGAACGATTTACATTTCAATGCTGGGGAAAAAAAACAACTGAAGGATAATGTAAGAGAAAGGATATGAAAAACAATGTGCCGTTGGAGAGAAAGGAAAGTTTCTGAGTTTGGGGGTCGGGGGGGGGGGAGAAATGGAAGAAAATGGGAATGAGGTTGGGAGGATAAAGGTGGAATTGGAGGATGTGGAATGTATAAGAAAGAGGGAGTGGATGATAAACAATCATTAGTACACTTAATACATGTGAGGGTGTTCAAAAGTTGTCAGAAAGAAGTACATCTAGTCCAACAAAGGTGACATTTCATTTTAACTTTTCATTTGTGTCTAAACTAGAAGGATACCAATTCTAAAGGGTTCATATAATGTAGCATTATTTCAGATGATGAGATGCTCCTTATCCACAATATACAATATTTACTCCCATTAACTATTTATGACCAAATTTGCAGGTTTGCAGGTCATACTCTCATTTGTAGGTTGTGGTGCTTCTTCTATTCCTTTCCTGTCCATTCATTTCCTTGCTTATTGATCCAACTGTTACCGTTTGCGCATTGTCAATGCACACCGTCACCTCACTCTTCCATGAGCGTAGATCTTGTAAAGAAGAAAAATGTCACAAAAATGACACCACTCCCTAGATAGAGTTGAGGTAGTAGTTCTCAAGGCAAAAGGGAATCTGGTTTTTCCGATTATGATAAATATTCCGATATTCCGAAGAGTTGAGGAAATCCTGAGAAAGTGCCTTTGGTTTCACGTTATAACAATTTCTTTTGTTATGACATCTAATTTGATAAATTTGTTACTCGACTGAACTTTTTTGTTCTCCACTGTGTGTATGTAATGTGGATACGTGCATCGAGAAACCTGAATCCCAACGAGGTTGTTCAATCAGGTGCACCCCCCGGTGTTAAGAAACCCAAAGACATTGATGGTGTTTTTACAGTATGTATGTAACCTTTGTGTATGCATTTTGGCACAACGTTTAGGAAAGACGTGGGAATGACTTTTTCAACGAAAAAAAATGAAGAATTAATAAATGAGTGGAAATTTTGAGTGCAATTTAATATTGGCAAACTTGTAGTAACCAAGCATACGTTTTTGGGGTGAAATAAACAGGAACATGTCACCACAAGCTTATCTTGTTACACAACCTGGGAGCTGAATTATGTATGCATTATATTTCTTTTGTTTTTTGGTCAAAGCAATCTGCTCCAAATAAACTTTGTGGGTTTGTCACTTCAGTGATAATTGTGATATCATAACCACATATCATGCATGCATGTAGTTCAGTAATTTACACGGATAGGAAGGGTGCACCGAAACGAGAAAAATCCACATTCCTTCACTCAATGCTTCACAATAATCTTGTGGTCTCCCCTCCTGGCTTTGAAGTTGCAGCATATATTATGTTTGTCTTTGGATTTCATAACCATCCTGTAATCCTACACCTTAGTCAATAACAACGCGGATGTTGGCATGTTGGAAAATCCAAATCTCATCAAATTCAAATCAGTATTCCCTTGTTTTATATTTGAAAATTCATACAATAGGATTGTTGGGTGATGCCTCAGTTATGTGGGCACTGCACGAGCACGCGAGAGGTTCTTGGATCACGAAACCTCTCAAAATTATATTTCCCATCCTGGGATCCCAAGCCCACCACCCTCACCAGTAAGTTAATAATGGTGCCCAAACGTAAAACGATGACAAAATTAATTATGCCAAAAAGCAGAGAAAGGTTTTGACATTGTGCGAAAACATCGAGCTGCTAGATACGTTGGAAAGAGGTGAAAGTATGCCTGGTGTTGGCTTAATGATTAGGTGTTGGGCTTGGGAAGCTAGAATCCTGAGTTCAAATCCGTCTCGGCTGTTGAATTAATACCAGGTGGGGTTGACTCTGCCTGTCATCCTTCGAGGTCGGCGAAATGAGTGCCAGCTTGTGTCGGAGTGGCGACCCGTCCAGTATTGTACCCAATAGCCAAGGAGACTGCTTCGGCAGCACCAACGCTCTGCACAGAGTATGGTCCCGATGTGTGGATGGATGGAGGTGAAAGAGCTGCAATTACGGGATCAGGGATCAGTTTTTTCAGTTACATACACATGTGAAGCATCCTTTTCAAACATGACCATTGTGAAAAGAAAACAGAGGAACAGATTGACAAATTAACATTGGGACTGTCTCACAAGGATTGCTGTGACGGATTACAGACACTGTATGAAGAGGGTCATGGAGCATAGTGCACACTTCGGCTCATCCAGCTTTTAAAGCAAGTTTTGAAATCTAACTTATTGTATTATTATTATTATTATTGTAATATTTATGATGTCTTACTTTGCTTAAAACACGCACCTTAAGTAGGTGACTTCGTATTACATTTTTGGTTTCTGATAATTAAGCCTCTGTTGTTTTATTGCACATGCAGACTTATATTTAGTTAACATAGCTGTTATATCACATAATTGCATTAAGGATTGCATTATTTTGTCTTGCATGTGGTGTGGCGCCTCTCACACTGACGTCTTATCATTTAAAGTGGCCCCCCTCTTAAAAAAAAAAATTAATAATAATAATGAAGATCACTGCTCTACACAATCACCCTTTGAGGAGTAGAGCAGATCAGATTTCCTTGATGACCTCAAGACTTGTCATTAAAGCTACAGCAGGAATTACAAGCCAAATCTGAAACATCAAGTTTCATATCTTTTAGTACCTTGTTATTTAAGAGGATAGGCACTTATTAACGACAGCAGTGTTAAGAACCACACCACAAACATGGTTGTACTCACAGCCAATGAAGGTGTCCGTCCCAGTATTGGTAGGTTGTAGAAGAGATATCCTGCAGTGACACAAAGCAACCAACAAAAGTGAAGACCCATGAGAAAGCTATTTGGCCCATTGTCCTGTGTCACACTTTGATTGACAAACTCCCACATTTGGGCATAATTCTATCAACGTACGGCATATTGGAGATGTAAAAATCACTCCACATGGGTAAAATATAAGCAGGTGCAGGCCATACATATCTATATAAGTCTCACACCAGAGGTAAAGCTTCTAAGAGATTGTGATGTCATTGAGCTGGCATTTTCCTCTCATTCATGAGGTTGCCAAATTGTGTGGGAGGAGTGGATTTGCATAACCATTATGGAATATAGATTGTGAGCGAAAGATAATTCTCACCCAAACTGCCATGTCTGTGTGTTTTGTGAAATGTCAATAACTGGATTCTTCTTTGAGAGAAGTGCTTCTGTTGGAGAGGTAACTTGGCAACATTTAAATGATCGCGTGAACCACCCATCAATGCAACTTTGTTGCTACCCTTACAGCACCCACCAACTCCACTCACCCTCTCCCCACCAAATCAACAACTCACCGTGCAGCACCTGTTAAAAACGAACTTTCCAGAAAATTAGCCAAATCGATTTTTTTTTCTACCCGACATTAAAAGTATCTTTTTGTGAAACTTTCATTTGTCTTATCATTTTCACTTCCCCTCTTTCCCACTTCCCACCAGCTGTTCACCACCATCTCAAATGCAAATCCCCCATGCAAACACCATGATCTTTTCTACACCTGTAAAACCATTCCGCACCCCTCCCAAAATTTTGCACATTGTCCACCCCTTGTGTTCTCCCTATCTCTCATAGTTCCTTGCATCCCTCGTTTGTCCGTCTCTCTCTACCTTCTCCCTGCATCTGCTGTTTCTTTCATAATATTGAAGATATTTCTTCATATTCTTTCGTTTCCCCCTCTCTCCTGCTGTTCCATTTGTTATGTTATGTCCTGACCTGTTCTGTGTCCAAGCTCTTGCACAAGCCTAGACCATGTATTAAAAAAAACAAGAAAAAAACAAGTTGGGCTGTGCTCGTCTCCTGGTGGAGGGCGGTCGTTGCTGGGGTGCATTTGGTGATAAAGTTGATTTTCAGTTCGATTATATGGAAAATTAGGGGCCTGAAAAGCCTGATAACATGATTGTATCCATGCAGTGAAAACTATGTCGGACTAGCTGAAGTAGCCGGCGTTGCCCGGGGAAATTCAAAGAAATATGTATTTAAATATTTCTTGCGTGACAAATTGGGGAATGTTGTTGGCCTTATGGTTTCATATGAATTACAAATCTTGGGCATTGCAAGATGTGCTTGGACCGCTTTTCCTTCTTTGAATTTAATTTAATTTTAAAAATATTTTTTATTCAAGGCTTTGGAATAAAAATGTTATTTCACTGCAAAGTATGCATCATAAAAATTTAAAGAAACCCACCGAAAAAGTTTTTATTGCAAAGCTAATTGCTACACACAATGTTTTTGGTTTTCCCATCAGAGTGGAAGACAACATACAAATTCTTTCCAGTTCCACTCTTGAACAAGCCACATAAAGTTGTTCATGAGAAAAGCAAGGCATCTCCAGATTAATACCTGTAACCTGAAGTGACTGCGTTTGAGCTTTATTGATGGACATCGCAATGGCAAGACGCACTGGAAAGTGCAGCAGCTTGAATTTTAAGGGCACGTCAGTAGGAATGATGGGTATTCGCGATGTGAATACATCCGCATCCTTTGCGCAGCCTGTTATGTTCGTTCACTCAATGACATGAGGCATCAGATTTTATTTTTACATATAATCTTGTACCATTGCACAGTCTTGGTGCATCCAGGTTCCCCAGGAGCAAGATGGGAGAACCAACTTTGAGAACTAAGTTATGCGGCAGCATAAGGATCTACAGGAGGCTCGAGAGAGTTAAACTCAGGGGGATACTGAACCGCTTCGTTGACATCCACAACTGCGTCGACTGATTTGTATGATTGAGCATCTCCAGGAAACTGTTGTTGAATCTTGAAGTTGATGGCATTCACCACCGTTATTTTCAGGAGCAAGAATGAGAGACGTTCACAAAGCCATTCGTGATGTGTGAAACGTAATGGATGTTTGGGAACACTGGTTTTCAGTCATTTAATTGACTCTAGATTGGAAAAGGTGTTTGAAATACTGACGAGTTCACCTGTCACGTCAATTGGCACTTTTCCATCGTGAAGAGTGAGCAATTGATGAGCAAAGTAACCAGCAGACACATCACCCTACAAGTGAACTCGCATGTTGGTCATAAGTTCCAGTTTGCACACACGTCTCCACAAATACGAAGCCATCACGCATGCTTTAAGTTCATCGGCCATTGTTGCCTTTGGAATAACTGGCAGCGTTTGATTGAAAATCTCCTGCCAAGATTACAACAACCCCACCCATAAGTGTGTAGTTGCTCCTTAGGTCCTGAAGGGATTGATCGAGTGCCTCCAACGTGTTTGTGGGACATTGTGCACTCATCCCACTCAATGACCTCACACTCTTGCAGAACTTTGGATTGTCCTGTACATTTGATGATGTGCAAAGAGGACTCTCAGAATGTGCAAGGTCAAGAGGCAGATGAAGGATGAGTGAGCAGTACAACCGCCATGATGTACAAGGTAGCAGCAATTCTGGAAAAGGCCACAGCAGCAATTGCAACTTTGATTGTTGTTGGAGTTTGGATAAGAGCGAGTTTATAAGAAACATCTTCCTGTTCCACCTGATGCTTCCAGGAATAATATTCTTCTGGTTTTCCTATTCACCAGGTCCAAGATGGCACTGTACTGTAGGCAACTCGCTGATCTGTGACCAACAGTGGCTCAGTTGCTGACACCCTTTCAAAATAGCAAGTCCACACCCCTTTCAACATTTTCAACTTTTGTTGCCTTATTGCCTGGAATTAAATTGCATTAAATTAAACTTTTTCCACCTTTATTTACACATTGTAACCCCAACTTCCAAGTGCAAAATAAATTCTACAAATTTCAGAAAATTAATTAAAAATACAAAACTAGAATATCTTGGTTGGATAAGTGTCTACCCCCTGAGTTAATACTTGGTGGAAGCACCTTTTAACAGTAATTACAGCTGTGAGTCTGTTGGATAGGTCTCTACCAACTTTGCACACCTTGATTGGGCAATATTTCCCATTCTTCTGTACAAAACATTTTAGTCAGTCAAGTTGCGTTGGGAGCGTTGATGGACAGCAATCTTCAAGTCATACCATAGATTTTTGAATGGATTTAGGTCGGGCTCTGACTGGGCCACTGAAGGACATTTACCTTTTTCTTCCTTAGCTACTCCAGTGTAGCTTTGGATGTGTACTTTGGGTCGTTGTCATGCTGAAAGTGAACTTCCATCTCAATTTCAGCTTTCTTGGAGAGGGCACCAAGTTTTCTTCTCGGATTTTTCTGTATTTTGCTTATTCATTTCCTTCTATCTGACAAGTGCCCAGTCCCTGCTGAGAAACATCCCCATAACATGATGCTGCCACCACCATGCTTTGTAGTAGGAATGGTGTTGTTTGGGTGATGCTGTGTTGGGTTTGCACCAAACGTAATGGATTACATTTAGGCCAAAAAGTTCCATCTTGCTTTCGTCAGACCACAAAACTTTTTGCCACGTGGCTTCAGAAGCTCCGAAATGGCTTTTTGCATACCTCAAATGGACTCAAGGTGGGCTTTTTTGTGGCTCAAGGTAGGCTTTTACATGGTGGAATTCATCGTAAGCATGAAGCCTATTGTTTTTGAGTGAAAAGGTCAACATAGGCCAAAGGTCAGCAACTTTGGAGTTGCTCTCTTCATCAAAGACTCTATTCCTCACTCTCCGTGCACTGCCCTCACTCCCCCACACCCCCAGGAATACCTCTGGCTACGGCTTCCCCTCCACTCCCATCTCATGTTTATATGTGTACTGTACCGTCCACCAAACAGTGATGAATCCATCTATACCTCACTATCCGAAAACATGGACCATCTTCTATCTTCTCATCCAAACTCTCTCTTCCTCATATGTGGTGACCTCAATTGTCATCATGCCAGTTGGCTCGGTGTGGGTACCTCTCTCACCTGTCATGGCACTTCAGCAAAAGCTGTCTGAGGACTCATTGGACTGACTCAATCGGTCAACCTCCCGACCCGGATTTCAACCAATGGTACTCCATCTCTTCTGGATCTGATTTTGACAAATTTCCCTGACAATATCTGCTGCTCTTCCTCCGCTCAAATCGGTTCTTCTGAACACGTCCTTGTCAAAGTGGACATCTCTCTGGCTGTTATCAGAGAACCACCTCACCGCCGTCGAGTCTGGCATTTCAATCAAGCCGACTGGCAGGGTCTCCAAGCAGCCATCAAACTTATAGACTGGTCTCCTATCGCTACTTTCTCCAACATCAACTCATCCTGGGAATTCTTTCAAAGAAACTTGCTCTCCCTCATGCACAGTTTATCCCCTCTCGTCTTCAGTTGTGCTACCCTTCCTCACGCCCTTGGTTCACGGAAGCTTGTGGCGAGGCAGTTGTCCTGAAACAACTTGCCTTTGCCTCATGGAAAGCAAACACAACTGGAGGTAATCTCAGTTCCTTCCATAAAGCTCAGAACAAGTGTGTATCTACCCTCAGGAGAGCCAGAAAACAACACTTTCAAAGCTCAAGTCTGAACTTTCAAACCTCTCTCTCTCCTCAAAATCCTGGTGGCATCTAATCAAATCTGTTTCTGGTGTATGTTCCCCCTCCATACAATCCTTACGTCAAAAGGCCACACTGCTGATACCGCACGTGAAAAGGCTGAATGCCTAAACTCGGTGTTTGCAGCTAAATCTTGTGTCCAAACCCATCACTTTCTCTACCCACCTTACCCAGTCGCACCCAACTGTCCTTGGACTCTGTGTCCTTTACCCCTGACAAGGTGGAGAGTTTGCTGTGAAACCTCGACTCAGATTCTGCAACCGGTCCAACGGCATCAGCCCACGTGTCTTAAAAACCTGCTCTTCTGCTCTTGCTCACCCTCTCTCTGTTCTATTCACCCTCTCATTTGATCAAATCATCTGCCATCTGCTTGGAAATCAGCAAACATTACCACTCTGCATAAAAAGGTGCAAAACAGATCCCTGCAACTACAGACCAATCAGCCTTCTCCCAATCATCAGCAAGGTTATGGAATCCATCATTGCTTCAGACATTAAATCCTTCCTCTTCTCCAATGGCTTGATTTCCGATCATCAATTTGGTTTCAGACCATGTCACTCTACCTGGATATGCTGCTTTTGCTCTCCCAACAATGGATGGAGGTCCTCAATGCCAGACATGAAATCAGAGCCATATCCCTGGACATATCACGTGCTTTTGACACGGTCTGGCACCCTGCCCTGCTCACCAAACTCTCTTCCTATGGTATCCAAGGCCATCTCCACTCATGGCTCGCAGACTTCCTCTCCCGCCGAAGTCAACGTGTGGCCCTAAATGGAGTTTCTTCATCCCCTCTTCCTGTCCAGGCAGGAGTTCCTCAAGCAGCATTCTGGGCCCTGTTCTTTTTCTGTTTTCATCAATTATCTCTTCGACTCTCTGGAAAATCCTCTATATCTCTTTGCTGATGACTCCACCTCTGCCGTACCATCGGTCATCCCTCAGATGGGCAAGCAGCAGCTTTTTCGCTTACTGCAGATCTGGGAAAATCACAAACTGGTCCAACACCTGGAACATGTCTTTCAATCCGGACAAATCTCACACTCTCATTATGTCTCTCCGAAAGTACCGTTTAGAAACCCCCCCCATCCACTTTCTCAACAATCCTCTAGAAGAAGTCCTTTCTTTCAAGCTTCTGGGTCTCACTATCTGCCATGACTTTTTCCTGGGAAAGCCACTTTCAAACCTCTCCTCCAAAGCCAGTCGCCGACTGGGAATTCTCCGTCATGCAAAGTCCTCCTCGGCTCACCTGAGCTCCTGACCACTTACAAAGCTTTCGTCCGCAGCCTGATGGAGTACTGCTCTCCCCTCTGGGCTGGTGCTCCTGCCTCCCACCTTTCTCGGCTTCATGCTGTGGAAACCAAGGCATTTCGGATCATTGGCATCTCCCACAATGAGCTGAGTCTTTGGGCCTCTCACTCTCTCACCGCAGGCAGGTCAGTGGTCTTTCTGTTTCTACCGTCTCCTCTCCAGCCTTGCCCCCCTGCTCTCTCTGCGATTTGTCCCCACCACATTTCCGCAGGGCGCTCAAGGTCTGCCAACAACCCCCTTCTGGTAAAACTACCAAATCACGAATCACTGCTCACATTCACTCTCTCATCCCTCTTTTTTCCCGCCTTTGGAATAAACTCCCTCACTCGATTCAATCCCATTCTTCCCTCCAGGCCTTCAAAACAGCTGTTCACCACCACCTCTTATCGTCCCCCATCCAAATCCTCGATCTTTTCTACCCCGATAATCCACCCAAACCACCTTCTTCAAATTCCCTGCAATGTCATCTTGTATTCCCTATGTTCCCCACCCCATCCCTCTCCCTTCCACAGATCTCCTAATGTCTCTGTTCCCCACTGTTTTGTCCCTCCCCTCTTGTCTCATGCCCCCCTTGATGTGAGTTGTGTGTTCGCTCTCACACGAGCCTCGACAAGGTATACA
>CM068954.1:56423666-56434177 GCA_035128595.1 Eptatretus atami | reverse complement strand
GTGTGGGGGAGTGAGGGCAGTGCACGGAGAGTGAGGAATAGAGTCTTTGATGAAGAGAGCAACTCCAAAGTTGCTGACCTTTGGCCTATGTTGACCTTTTCACCTCAAAAACAATAGGCTTCATGCTTACGATGAATTCCACCATGTAAAAGCCTACCTTGAGCCACAAAAAAGCCCACCTTGAGTCCCATTTGAGGTATGCAAAAAGCCATTTCGGAGCTTCTGAAGCCACGTGGCAAAAAGTTTTGTGGTCTGACGAAAGCAAGATGGAACTTTTTGGCCTAAATGTAATCCATTACGTTTGGTGCAAACCCAACACAGCACATCACCCAAACAACACCATTCCTACTACAAAGCATGGTGGTGGCAGCATCATGTTATGGGGATGTTTCTCAGCAGGGACTGGGGCACTTGTCAGATAGAAGGGAAAATGAATGAAGCAAAATACAGAAAAATCCGAGAAGAAAACTTGGTGCCCTCTCCAAGAAAGCTGAAATTGAGATGGAAGTTCACTTTTCAGCATGACAACGACCCAAAGTACACATCCAAAGCTACACTGGAGTAGCTAAGGAAGAAAAAGGTAAATGTCCTTCAGTGGCCCAGTCAGAGCCCCGACCTAAATCCATTCAAAAATCTATGGTATGACTTGAAGATTGCTGTCCATCAACGCTCCCAACGCAACTTGACTGAGCTTAAAATGTTTTGTACAGAAGAATGGGAAAATATTGCCCAATCAAGGTGTGCAAAGTTGGTAGAGACCTATCCCAACAGACTCACAGCTGTAATTACTGTTAAAAGGTGCTTCCACCAAGTATTAACTCAGGGGGGTAGACACTTATCCAACCAAGATATTCTAGTTTTGTATTTTTAATTAATTTTCTGAAATTTGTAGAATTTATTTTGCACTTGGAAGTTGGGGGTTACAATGTGTAAATAAAGGTGGAAAAAGTTTAATTTAATGCAATTTAATTCCAGGCAATAAGGCAACAAAAGGTGAAAATGTTGAAAGGGGGTGTGGACTTGCTATTTTGAAAGGGTGTCAGCAACTGAGCCACTGTTGGTCACAGATCAGCGAGTTGCCTACAGTACAGTGCCATCTTGGACCTGGTGAATAGGAAAACCAGAAGAATATTATTCCTGGAAGCATCAGGTGGAACAGGAAAGATGTTTCTTATAAACTCGCTCTTATCCAAACTCCAACAACAATCAAAAGTTGCAATTGCTGCTGTGGCCTTTTCCAGAATTGCTGCTACCTTGCTACATCATGGCGGTTGTACTGCTCACTCATCCTTCATCTGCCTCTTGACCTTGCACATTCTGAGAGTCCTCTTTGCAACATCATCAAATGTACAGGACAATCCAAAGTTCTGCAAGAGTGTGAGGTCATTGAGTGGGATGAGTGCACAATGTCCCACAAACACGTTGGAGGCACTCGATCAATCCCTTCAGGACCTAAGGAGCAACTACACACTTATGGGTGGGGTTGTTGTAATCTTGGCAGGAGATTTTCAATCAAACGCTGCCAGTTATTCCAAAGGCAACAATGGCCGATGAACTTAAAGCATGCGTGATGGCTTCGTATTTGTGGAGACGTGTGTGCAAACTGGAACTTATGACCAACATGCGAGTTCACTTGTAGGGTGATGTGTCTGCTGGTTACTTTGCTCATCAATTGCTCACTCTTCACGATGGAAAAGTGCCAATTGACGTGACAGGTGAACTCGTCAGTATTTCAAACACCTTTTCCAATCTAGAGTCAATTAAATGACTGAAAACCAGTGTTCCCAAACATCCATTACCGTTTCACACATCACGAATGGCTTTGTGAACGTCTCTCATTCTTGCTCCTGAAAATAACGGTGTGAATGCCATCAACTTCAAGATTCAACAACAGTTTCCTGGAGATGCTCAATCATACAAATCAGTCGACGCAGTTGTGGATGTCAACGAAGCGGTTCAGTATCCCCCTGAGTTTAACTCTCTCGAGCCTCCTGTAGATCCTTATGCTGCCGCATAACTTAGTTCTCAAAGTTGGTTCTCCCATCTTGCTCCTGGGGAACCTGGATGCACCAAGACTGTGCAATGGTACAAGATTATATGTAAAAAATAAAATCTGATGCCTCATGTCATTGAGTGAACGAACATAACAGGCTGCGCAAAGGATGCGGATGTATTCACATCGCGAATACCCATCATTCCTACTGACGTGCCCTTAAAATTCAAGCTGCTGCACTTTCCAGTGCGTCTTGCCATTGCGATGTCCATCAATAAAGCTCAAACGCAGTCACTTCAGGTTACAGGTATTAATCTGGAGATGCCTTGCTTTTCTCATGAACAACTTTATGTGGCTTGTTCAAGAGTAGGAACTGGAAAGAATTTGTATGTTGTCTTCACCTCTGATGGGAAAACCAAAAACATTGTGTGTAGCAATTAGCTTTGCAATAAAAACTTTTTCGGTGGGTTTCTTTAAATTTTTATGATGCATACTTTGCAGTGAAATAACATTTTTATTCCAAAGCCTTGAATAAAAAATATTTTTAAAATTAAATTAAATTCAAAGAAGGAAAAGCGGTCCAAGCACATCTTGCAATGCCCAAGATTTGTAATTCATATGAAACCATAAGGCCAACAACATTCCCCAATTTGTCACGCAAGAAATATTTAAATACATATTTCTTTGAATTTCCCCGGGCAACGCCGGCTACTTCAGCTAGTCCGACATAGTTTTCACTGCATGGATACAATCATGTTATCAGGCTTTTCAGGCCCCCTAATTTTCCATATAATCGAACTGAAAATCAACTTTATCACCAAATGCACCCCAGCAACGACCGCCCTCCACCAGGAGACGAGCACAGCCCAACTTGTTTTTTTCTTGTTTTTTTTAATACATGGTCTAGGCTTGTGCAAGAGCTTGGACACAGAACAGGTCAGGACATAACATAACAAATGGAACAGCAGGAGAGAGGGGGAAACGAAAGAATATGAAGAAATATCTTCAATATTATGAAAGAAACAGCAGGATGCAGGGAGAAGGTAGAGAGAGACGGACAAACGAGGGATGCAAGGAACTATGAGAGATAGGGGAGAACACAAGGGGTGGACAATGTGCAAAATTTTGGGAGGGGTGCGGAATGGTTTTACAGGTGTAGAAAAGATCATGGTGTTTGCATGGGGGATTTGCATTTGAGATGGTGGTGAACAGCTGGTGGGAAGTGGGAAAGAGGGGAAGTGAAAATGATAAGACAAATGAAAGTTTCACAAAAAGATACTTTTAATGTCGGGTAGAAAAAAAAATCGATTTGGCTAATTTTCTGGAAAGTTCGTTTTTAACAGGTGCTGCACGGTGAGTTGTTGATTTGGTGGGGAGAGGGTGAGTGGAGTTGGTGGGTGCTGTAAGGGTAGCAACAAAAAGTTGCATTGATGGGTGGTTCACGCGATCATTTAAATGTTGCCAAGTTACCTCTCCAACAGAAGCACTTCTCTCAAAGAAGAATCCAGTTATTGACATTTCACAAAACACACAGACATGGCAGTTTGGGTGAGAATTATCTTTCGCTCACAATCTATATTCCATAATGGTTATGCAAATCCACTCCTCCCACACAATTTGGCAACCTCATGAATGAGAGGAAAATGCCAGCTCAATGACATCACAATCTCTTAGAAGCTTTACCTCTGGTGTGAGACTTATATAGATATGTATGGCCTGCACCTGCTTATATTTTACCCATGTGGAGTGATTTTTACATCTCCAATATGCCGTACGTTGATAGAATTATGCCCAAATGTGGGAGTTTGTCAATCAAAGTGTGACACAGGCACAATGGGCCAAATAGCTTTCTCATGGGTCTTCACTTTTGTTGGTTGCTTTGTGTCACTGCAGGATATCTCTTCTACAACCTACCAATACTGGGACGGACACCTTCATTGGCTGTGAGTACAACCATGTTTGTGGTGTGGTTCTTAACACTGCTGTCGTTAATAGTGCCTATCCTCTTAAATACAAGGTACTAAAAGATATGAAACTTGATGTTTCAGATTTGGCTTGTAATTCCTGCTGTAGCTTTAATGACAAGTCTTGAGGTCATCAAGGAAATCTGATCTGCTCTACTCCTCAAAGGGTGATTGTGTAGAGCAGTGATCTTCATTATTATTATTAATTTTTTTTTTTAAGAGGGGGGCCACTTTAAATGATAAGACGTCAGTGTGAGAGGCGCCACACCACATGCAAGACAAAATAATGCAATCCTTAATGCAATTATGTGATATAACAGCTATGTTAACTAAATATAAGTCTGCATGTGCAATAAAACAACAGAGGCTTAATTATCAGAAACCAAAAATGTAATACGAAGTCACCTACTTAAGGTGCGTGTTTTAAGCAAAGTAAGACATCATAAATATTACAATAATAATAATAATAATACAATAAGTTAGATTTCAAAACTTGCTTTAAAAGCTGGATGAGCCGAAGTGTGCACTATGCTCCATGACCCTCTTCATACAGTGTCTGTAATCCGTCACAGCAATCCTTGTGAGACAGTCCCAATGTTAATTTGTCAATCTGTTCCTCTGTTTTCTTTTCACAATGGTCATTGTTGAAAAGGATGCTTCACATGTGTATGTAACTGAAAAAACTGATCCCTGATCCCGTAATTGCAGCTCTTTCACCTCCATCCATCCACACATCGGGACCATACTCTGTGCAGAGCGTTGGTGCTGCCGAAGCAGTCTCCTTGGCTATTGGGTACAATACTGGACGGGTCGCCACTCCGACACAAGCTGGCACTCATTTCGCCGACCTCGGAAGGATGACAGGCAGAGTCAACCCCACCTGGTATTAATTCAACAGCCGAGACGGATTTGAACTCAGGATTCTAGCTTCCCAAGCCCAACACCTAATCATTAAGCCAACACCAGGCATACTTTCACCTCTTTCCAACGTATCTAGCAGCTCGATGTTTTCGCACAATGTCAAAACCTTTCTCTGCTTTTTGGCATAATTAATTTTGTCCATCGTTTTACGTTTGGGCACCATTATTAACTTACTGGTGAGGGTGGTGGGCTTGGGATCCCAGGATGGGAAAATAATTTGAGAGGTTCGTGGATCCAAGAACCTCTCGCGTGCTCGTGCAGTGCCCACATAACTGAGGCATCACCCAACAATCCTATTTGTATGAATTTTCAAATATAAAACAAGGGAATACTGATTTGAATTTGATGAGATTGTGGATTTTTCCAACATGCCAACATCCGCGTTGTTATTGACTAAGGTGTAGGATTACAGGATGGTTATGAAATCCAAAGACAAACATAATAATGCTGCAACTTCAAAGCCAGGAGGGGAGACCACAAGATTATCTGTGAAGCATTGAGTGAAGGAATGTGGATTTTTCTCGTTTCGGTGCACCCTTCCTATCCGTGTAAATTACTGAACTACATGCATGCATGATATGTGGTTATGATATCACAATTATCACTGAAGTGACAAACCCACAAAGTTTATTTGGAGCAGATTGCTTTGACCAAAAAAACAAAAGAAATATAATGCATACATAATTCAGCTCCCAGGTTGTGTAACAAGATAAGCTTGTGGTGACATGTTCCTGTTTATTTCACCCCAAAAACGTATGCTTGGTTACTACAAGTTTGCCAATATTAAATTGCACTCAAAATTTCCACTCATTTATTAATTCTTCATTTTTTTTTCGTTGAAAAAGTCATTCCCACGTCTTTCCTAAACGTTGTGCCAAAATGCATACACAAAGGTTACATACATACTGTAAAAACACCATCAATGTCTTTGGGTTTTCTTAACACCGGGGCGGTGCACCTGATTGAACAACCTCGTTGGGATTCAGGTTTCTCGATGCACGTATCCACATTACATACACACAGTGGAGAACAAAAAGTTCAGTCGAGTAACAAATTTATCAAATTAGATGTCATAACAAAAGAAATTGTTATAACGTGAAACCAAAGGCACTTTCTCAGGATTTCCATCAACTCTTCGGAATATCGGAATATTTATCATAATCGGAAAAACCAGATTCCCTTTTGCCTTGAGAACTTACTACCTCAACTCTATCTAGGGAGTGGTGTCATTTTTGTGACATTTTTCTTCTTTACAAGATCTACGCTCATGGAAGAGTGAGGTGACGGTGTGCATTGACAATGCGCAAACGGGTAACAGTTGGATACAATAAGCAAGGAAATGAATGGACAGGAAAGGAATAGAAGAAGCACCACAACCTACAAATGAGAGTATGACCTGCAAACCTGCAAATTTGGTCATAAATAGTTAATGGGAGTAATATATTGTATATTGTGGATAAGGAGCATCTCATCATCTGAAATAATGCTACATTATATGAACCCCTTTAGAATTGGTATCCTTCTAGTTTAGACACAAATGAAAAGTTAAAATGAAATGTCACCTTTGTTGGACTAGATGTACTTCTTTCTGACAACTTTTGAACACCCTCACATGTATTAAGTGTACTAATGATTGTTTATCATCCACTCCCTCCTTTCTTATACATTCCACATTCCTCCAATTCCACCTTTATCCTCCCAACCTCATTCCCATTTTTCTTCCCATTTCTCCCCCCCCCCCCCCCCCCCCCCCCCGACCCCCAAACTCAGAAACTTTCCCTTTCTCTCCAACGGCACATTGTTTTTCATATCCTTTCTCTTACATTATCCTTCAGTTGTTTTTTTTCCCCAGCATTGAAATGTAAATCGTTCCTCTTCGTAAACCAAAACAGTGGTATTTCAGTGAAAGATGAGATGATGACAAAATGTACACTTCAGGTTTCTCGATCTAACTAACTCCATGTATATTTCTGGTACATGTTTGTCAGGGCTTGTAACATGTGAAATGAGGAAGTAGTCTTGCTTGTGAAGGCTGGTTTCATTCTGCGTCGGCCGACAGGTCGAACAAGGGATGAAATCAACAGAATGTTGATCGAAGGATGCAAACCAGCATTGGAAGCAAGGAGAAGCTGACATTTTCCACCAAAGGGTTAATGCTCGAAACGTCACCTTCTCCTTACTCCATCCTTTTGATTTCACCATCAGAACATGTGGCCGGCCTTTCAGTGGAAACTCGTGAACTTTATTTTTGTCATGAAAGCACATGAGTGCAAAAATGTGGTCTTGAAACGATCACAAAAGAAATAACTGTGGAAAATGTGAGAAAAAAAAACAACATTCAAAATAAACATTTCTCAGAGAGTTTGGACATGTGAGGTAAATTTTCAAAATGATACACATCATCACCAGCTTGTGGCGAGTTCCATATGGGGCATTAAAAAAGTTTGATATGAAAGACTAGATGTACGAGTAATTATCCAACACACAACAACTGAAGAACACACATAAAAAACACACAGACATACACACACACACATATACATACATACACACACACACACACACACATATACACACATACACACATACATACATACAGTCAGGCCCAAAAGTTTACATACACCAAGGTGACTTGCTGCATGATTGGCTTTCGAAAGGCCAAGATTGTTCTGAAATGGCCTTCTATCACTTGTATTGTGTCCCCCACTCTCTGCTGATGATAATTATGTAATAGGTCAGCTAGTGCTCCCATGGCTGTATAAAGGGCCTAGGTTTCCTATTCAGGCCCTATTTCCACTTGAGCCAGCAAGGGGAAGGCAAAAAAATACTCTCAAGACCTGAGGAAGAGCATTATCCAGTTGCACAAGTCAGGACTTCTCTAGGGGCCATATCTAGGCAACTAGAAGTGCCACGGTCATCTGTCCAGACGATTGTGCGGAAGGTCACGACAGAATTGTCCGTCCGGTGGCGGAGGCGGCCGGCATTCGCAGTCACGTGGCCGTCGCACGCCGGCGGGCGGACAATTCGCAACAGTATGTATGTGTGTATTGTATGTGTGTATGTTATATATGTATGTGTGTATGTGTGTATGTATGTATGTTGGGTAGTCGATCTTGTCTAACCTTATTATCAGTATTTCCGTCGATATGTTTGTCTGTCTGTTGGGTAGTCTATGTAGTCGAAAAAAAAAAAAAATTTGAAATTTGTTCTACCCTTATTATCACTTTTCCGTCGATATGTTTGTCTGTCTGTCTGTTGGGTAGTCGATCTAGTCGAAAAAAAAAATTTTTTCAAAACATTTTTTTTTGAGATTTGTTCTACCCTTATTATCAGTATTTAAAATGCCGATTTCAATTAATACAATGACGATTTCGATTAAACTTGGTTGGTAGGTTCATACCATGACCTAGTTGTGTGCAAATGAGAACCGTTGCTATGGACCCATCCGTTGCCTAGCAAAGGGACTTTGAAATTTTGAAAAAAACATAAAAAAAATTAATTTTTTCGAAAATCAAAAATCGGGCCACGAGCAACTGTGGGCAGTACATTCAGCCCATATTGTCAAAAATTTCCAGCCGGATCCTATGAAAACTGTCGGAGAAGATAGACTTTGAATGACACATGGTTGTAAACAATAAAAAACGAAGTTCGTTATATCTCAGAGACTATGAGTCAGATATACATGAAACTGGTATGGTAGGTTCATGGTATGTCCTCGTTATGTGTGAGAAAGAACCGTTGCTATGGACGCTTTTGTTGGCTTAGTAACGGCTGAAAAACGACTAAATTCGACTTGATCGACTACCCAGTCGCCTACCGGCTTGTATGTATGTGTGTATGTGTGTGTATGTATGTATGTATGTGTGGATGTGTGTGTGTATATGTATTGTATGTATGTGTATGTATGCATGTGTGTGTTATATATGTGTATGTATGTATGTATGCATGTACAGTATGTGTGTGTATGTGTGTATGTGTGTATATATGTATGTATGTATGTGTGTGTAGTGTATGTATGTATGTGTGTTCTTCAGTTGGTGTGTATTGGATAATTACTCGTACATCTAGTCTTTCATATGTACAGTCGGGCCAAAAGTTTGCATACACTTGAGCAGAATACAGTTGACTTCAATTTATACCTCTTTTCTCCACAATAATCATAATTTCTTCCATTCTAGAACAATTTCAAACATTCTCCCTTATGTCTATCAATGGTTTCTGCAACTTTTATATTTTAGATTGATTTTATTCACAGTTAATTCATGATGGACAAAAAAAAGTGGGTCAAAAGTTTACATGCCGCACACTCTAATATTGTCTAATACTAGGGTTGGCACACATCGACTTTTCTCTGTTGTCCGTTGAAATGAGTGTTTTTTATGGCCATTTTTCACGCTGATCACGAATCCGTTGAATTTTTGACCTAGATGATGTCTTTTTGGTAAAATGCAAAAAATCAAAATGGCACCAAATTTACACTTTTCAGGTAAAATTTGATAATTATGGCTTACTAGGCATGTATAATATTACTGTAATAATAATAATGTAATAATATTACATGCCCGAGTAAGCCATAATTATAAAATTTTACCTGAAAAGTGGGTAAATTTGTGGCCATTTTGAATTTTTGCATTTTACCAACGTAAGACATCATCCTAGGTCAAAATTTCAACGGATTCGTGATCAGCGTGAAATTTGGCCATAAAAAACACTCCTTTCAAAAAAAGTATGGTTGTATGCCCAACCCTACTAATACTTTGTTGTATCGCCTTTAACCTTTAGAACTTCAGTCAGTCTTGCAGGAATACCATCAATCAGCTTCTTACAATTCTCTGAAGGTAGTTTAACCCATTCTTCTTGACAGTGTTGGTAGAGTTCAGTCAAATTGGTGGTTTCCTCTTTTGCACTCTTTTTTCAATTCCGTCCACAAATTCTCCATTTTATTTAAGTCCGGGCTTTGAGCTGGCCATTCCAAAACATCAACCTTGTTCTGTTGAAGCCATCCAGCAAACAACTTGGAAGTATGCTTTGGGTCGTTTCATGTTGGAAGGTCCAGCGACGTCTGAGGTTCAGCTTTCGAGCGGACTGCTTCAGGTTCCCTTGGAGAATTTCCAAGTAGTCTTCCTTCTTCATGGTGCCATCTATATTATACAGTACTCCTGGACCACTGCAGCAAAACATCCCATAGCATGATGCTGCCACCACCATTCTTCACCGTGGGTATTGTGTCTTTCAGTTTGAAGGCCACTCCCTTCTCTCGCCAGACTTACTGTTGGTCATTGTGGCCGAAAAGTTCCATCTTGGTTTCATCAGACCAAAGGACGCTCTGCCAGAAGCCTCTATCTTTGTCCTTGTGCTTTCTTGCATATTTCAGCCTGGCTTCGCAGTGGCGTTTTTGAAGGAGGGGCTTCCTTTGTGCTCTGCAGCCTCTTATGCCGTTTCCGTGCAGGACCCTCTGGACGGTGGACAGTGACACCTTCGTCCCTGAAGCCTCCAATTCTTGGCACAGGTGTTTCTTGGTAGTCTTGGGGTTGAACGGCACCTTTCTGACCAATGCTCTCTCATCGGTTGGTGTCAACTTGGACTTCCATCCTGATCTTGGAAGATCTTGGTTGTCCCTAGGTCCCTATTAC